>CM031240.1:312372281-312482306 GCA_018340775.1 Taxus wallichiana var. yunnanensis
TATCATCATTTGATGAGTCGAGAATGCGAATCAGTGAGTTGAGAGAACCTCAATAGGTGGAGAAGTAGAATTCAAAAGAAGACTCTTCCAACTTAACACTTCTCTCAATATACAACTCATGAGAAGTAGGATTCATTAAATGATATCCTTCACGCCATCGGGATACCTATAAAGATATAAGGTTTGGATTGTGGTTCCAAGGCCTTGCGTTTCTTAACTTGGGAATCAAAGTTATACCTTTGGATCGAAGACTTGGAAGTACTCAACATTAGGCTTGCATCCAAACCGAGAAACTTTAAAGGTGTCATCCCTCTTATCTACTGTCTTGTGTGGAACCACGATTACGAATATAATTTACACAATTCACTTTGCTTAAAATTGTAACATAGAGGAAGAGACTTGAGTGAATCATCTGAGTGGCACATCTCCTTAAAGTCGGTTCTTTCTTTGTGCGACACCATTACTGCGAAGGGTTATAAGCTTTGTATGTTGCAAAGAGATACCTTTAGAAATGCAATCCATGAACCTATTGTTTACATATTCACCTCCATTGTCAGTTGAAGAACCTTGATAGAGCCGTTACTGTTTCTAATAAGAGCCTTAAAGTCACAGAAAATGTTCGAAGACTTCAAACTTAAGCTTAAGAAAATATACCCAAGTATATTGCGAATAGTCATCAATGAAGGTTAGCACATAAAGAGCTCTAGTAAATGAAGGAGAAGGAAATGGACCAAAAACATCATTGTGAACAAGATCCAAAGGACGATTGGCTCTCCAGGCTTTTCCTTTGTCAAATTTCTTTTAAGGATACTTTAAAAGTCTGACCCTCACAAAGACCCTTAGAAAACTTGACAGGGCAACCCATTGACCATTTTTTTTTGGCTCAATTGTTCAAGGTAGCGATAATTTAGATATCTGAAACACTCATGCCATAGCTTACTAGCCTCATTTACATGAGTGAGCAAGGTAGTGGGCGTAGAATCGAGTAAAGTGGGAAAAGGTATATAACCATGAATGGTGATTAGCCTTTCCCTTAGCCACTGTAGTGTCATTGTTAAGCTCACAAATAATCACCCAGAGTTAGGACCAAATTCCACTTGCATTCCTTCACCAAGGTGAGTAATTTGGTAAATCGATAGGAGATTGGTAGAGATCGGGAACACTCAACACTTGGTTAAATGTTCCCCCATCCATCTCTCGCGATCCACTTCTGAAGCCGACAACTTTGTCGTGTCATTACCCATCGTGATTTGAGACATTCCACAAGGTTCGATTTTGGAAAAATCAACATGCGAGGAACCCATGTGGTGCGAGGCACGGAATCTATAATCCATGTTGATGAAGGAGCAACTTTGGCTCTGAGGGCCTTTCCTTTCTTCTTATCATTTTTAGCACCTTTACTGTGAGAAGACTTGGCCTTGGAGCACTTTGTTTTATGGATTCAGGAACACTTATTTTATTCTTCTCAAGTAAATGAGATAAGTGATCAATCTGTTTCCGAAAATAGTGGTGCTCATTGTGACCAGGACTTCTTGCAATAGGAACACAAATACATGCTTTTTGTGCCTTAGGCTCAGAAAGTCAAAGTGTTTGTGTCATTTTAGGATTGGTCTTGGTTTCTTTCTTAGGTTGATCCTTTTTTCTTTCTTATTTTCAGTCTTATTTCCCTTACTAGTACTTACTCTACAGGGCATGTGACTTGGACTTGAGAGACCCCATTTGAATGAGTTTTCCTGTTCTCAAATGAGTTGGGATGAAAAACACTCAAAGGAGGGCATAGTCAAGTATCACCCAAAAACATCTTTTTAGCGTAGAAATTTGACACGAAGACGAGAATATTCGGGACATAGCTTAGAGAGAATCAAAAGATTAGTTGAGAATCTTTCTTCTCTACTTGAAATCCTTTTAACAATAATCTAATGTGGAAAAATTTCGAGAAGAAATCTTGTAGGTTTTCAAAGTCACTAGGATTTAACCACAGGTAGTTCATTTTCCAACTCATGCGCTCTCATGTCATCTAGTTGTCAGGACATTGCATCCAGCATTTTCCACTCAGTTTTAGGTGTTTCAGGATGCCTCAATGTGGAAGAGCAAGTCGGAGAAATAGACATGCAAAGAAGACCTAAAGCTTCATCACTACAGTTTAACCACTTAGATTTTTCAGGTTCGTCATCTGGTTCAGTCTCATTTCCCATGGTGATGCGGAATAACCCTTTACCCCTTAGTTTCATTATTTTTATCTCCATTCAAGAAGTTGAACAGCATAAGCAAAGGAATTGAAAGTGCATCCATAGTGAAGAGAGAGAGAGAAAATGCAGAAAAGAAACACAACCACCCAAGACAATATAACAACCCCCTATTTTCGACACTTTAGTTTAGTGCGTTGATTACAATCGGATTCGTGCATGCGGTCAAAACACTTGGCAAATCATCTTGTAATCGGTGTAATACCACACTGAAGAGAGAGACCACAACATTTTTTGTGGAGCACAAACAAATAGGACACCTTAAACAAGCACAAGTAAAAATAAGGAAGGAGGCAAAAGCCAATCTGGTTGTGAGAAAAAAGCGTCTCACGTCGCAAATGAAAAAAACCCCTTGCTACAGACTGTGAAGCCAATAACATTGATGTTGAAAAATAAAATTGCATTTAAGTGGACAACTAATGGTAAATCAAGTTTTGAGGCTATCAAATAGGATATATCTCAAGCCCCAACTCTAATTAATCCAGAATTCTCCAATGATTTCATGCTCTATGCCTTGGTGGTTCGGAAACAATTTCTTCAATCCTTGTAAAATAGAACAAATAAGGATCTGAGCAGTCAGTTGCCTTCTTCAATCAAGTTTGGAGGACTATGAAGTGAGGTACTCATTTATCGAGAAGCACGTTCTCACGATAATCAGGATCTTAAAGAAGTTCAAGCACCTAGTCTCAAACAACAAGATCCAACTTCTAGTTTTCATGTGGGAGTCAAGGAATTCCTTCTAAACAAATATTTTAATAAGAAACGTGTAGGATGGATCACTCTTGTCATGAAGTATGAAATTGAAATTAAAGTTACTAAGTTGGTCCATGGAAAATGATTATGTGAACAACTAGCCTCTGAGTCAATAGGATTAAGCAAGTAACGAAAATGAGGTTATTTTGGTGTTGCAGGATGATGAGGAGCAAACAAATGATGATGTACCCACTCCTTGTTGGACTCAAAATATGATACATTTCCTAAAAACAAGCCTATTCCCTTAGAAAAGAACAAATCTAGGCAGAGATACTTCATATTACAAGCCATTCCATATGTGCTTGTTGATGGTGTGTTGTTCAAGAAGGATATCAATGGCATTCTATTGAGATGGATTGGAACAGGTCAAATTGAGAAGGTGTTATAGGAGTTTCATGATGGAGAGGTCAGAGATCATTTTTCTCCATGTGTAAAAGCTCTCAAAATAATGAAGGCGAGATACTATTGGCCCAAAGTATTTAGTGATTGCTACACATGGATCAAGAAGTGTCAAAGTGTACATTTTTCACAGGAAAAGAAAAATTAGCAGCACTTCCATTGCATCTGATTTCAGTTAATCAACCCTTCATGCAGTGGGGATTGGACTTCATCGAAGTCATTAATCCTAATTCAAGCCAAGGCCATAAGTGGATTATCACAACAACAAACTATTTTACCAAGTGGGTCAAGGCGGTAGCACTCAAAGAAGCTAACAAGTCTTGCATACTGGTCTTTCTATGAAGGGATATTGAGTAGGTTAGGTGTATCATCACTATCATATCAGATAATGCATTGTCATTCTTAGGTTCCAAGATCACAAAATGGGATCTTAGGAATGAAATATATTTGAACACCTCTTCCAATTATTACCCTCAGGGTAACGGACAAGCAGAGTCCAAAAATAAGAACTTTTTGAAGGTCATCAAGAGGACCCTGGATGAAAATCAAAGAACATGGCATACCAAGCTCAAATCATCCTTGTGGGTTGATAGGATAACACTAAAGAGGTCAATAGATAGCTCTCCCTATAAGTTAGTTTATGTGAGAAGCAGTCTTTACCTATATCATTAGAGCCACCTGCATTGGAGTTCGTGAGGTAATTAGAGTTGTCAGAATTTGAAATAATAGAGGCTAGGTATGTAGAGCTGATGGAATTGGAAGAAATGAGGGAAAATGTAATGCAAAGCATGAAAATAAATCAGGCCTTAGTCAAGAGGTCATTTCATAAGAAATAAAGAGCAAGGACCTTTCAGAAAGGGGACTTAGTTCTAAAGTGGGATGTAGATCCGGTAAAACCAGGAAGGCATTCCAAGTTTCATGCCATTTGGAGTGGCCCCTACATGGTAATTGGATGTAAAAGCAGCAATGCCTTCCAATTGTCTACTTTGGAGGGATAAGAACTTCTTATTCTAGTGAACGAGATCTATCTCAAACATTGTTACTGAAAAGGAAGAGTCTCATTCTTGTAAATATTAGCCTAGGATTTTAATTCCTCTAAGTGTGTATGCACATTTTCTTGTTGTAGTTTAGGTTTCATTTCCCTAAGTGCCTTTGGCACAAGTTTTTTGTCTCTGAGGTTATATCAATGTGCATTTAGTGTGCCTCCAAAGGTGAATGTTGTAACAGGGAAGAAGTTCATACTTATATGGAACAATTTCTACTTTCAAAGAAAAGCAGATGCAGAGCAACTAAAATTAGGTTTTGGGACAATCCATTTCAAGAACATGTGAAAATTCCAGGTCAAAAAAATTCTACTCTCACTAATCTCATTTTTAATATTTTCTTATGAAAATTGAGAGTACGAGAAATAAATTAGGTTCAGGATCAATATCAAGCTATCATTCATAACTTCGTGCCTAATGGATACTTCGAGGTAACTGTTCTTTCACCTAGTAGGAAAGTGATCCCATGAGTCACAAATTGTTATCCAATTTTTCCCCTCGGAGAAATTAGACAAACATGACCCCACAAAAAAAAAAATGAGGGATCAATTCGGCCAGGGGAGATCACACTTCAAGATTGGTTGAATAGGTTAGGAAGGTTGAGCACATTGCATAGGAGTTCGGGAAATGAAGAAGCTCCAAAGTCCAAAATTCAAACTTTGGAGGTGAGGGCATTTAGAGGTAGGCCCAAGTGAAAAATGGTAAAACCTTGAGATAAGTAGTGCAAAGCTCCAAAATTCAGAGGTCAGTGCATAAAAGGCAAGTCAATTTCGGAGTATTGGAGTCTTGGTAGCTCATGGTGAACAATGCTACATGGGGAGGAAAAAGTTTTGAAACTCGAAGTCTAAAATTTGGACTTTGCGATTTCAGGATTTCAGAGATACATGAAGAATGAACGGATGCACAAACCCAAAATCCTGAAACCTCAAAATCCTAAAAAACTTGAAAACCCAAACCCCTAAAATCCCAAAAAGGAAAAAGGTACAAAACTTGAAGTCTGAACAGACTTCGGGGTTTTGGAATTTTAGAACTTTTAACTTGAATGATGAACAATGTCACGTGACATGGTTTCAGAGTTCAAACTCTAAAGTCCAAATTTCAGACTTTAGAGGTTCGACATTTTGTAACTTTCGAGCCAACTTGAGCGATAAATAGTAACCCGAACTCCAAAATCAAAATTTTCAAAGTTCGATTCCCAAAAATCCGAAAGTTTGGATTTCAGAGCATGCGATGCAAGTTCAGAGTCCAAAAAGGAAGATCAACCACCCATATTTATTGCAGTATGGCACCCTCATCTTCAGATGGCCAAGCTTGGATTTGCACAAAATTAGACATTTTGGAAAGCTCTCAGTGTCCTCTACACAAGAGCGAATGGTTTTCTTAATTTTAGTGAGGATAAGTATTTAAAAATGAGGAAATATAGTTCACCATTTTAGGGGAATTTTTAAGTTTCTCACCTACCAAAATGATGAGGTATGGGCTTCCTTTCTTCTCCAACAAGGCAAAGGACATGGGGGTATGGGTTTTGCAGTGGCACCCATCCTTGTTGCAGGAGAGTTTAATGCATTTTTGGGTGGTTTTCTCTCTCCCTTCTCTCATTATTCCTATATATTATAAGGAGGGGCTCATTTCAAAAGGTTTGATAATATTTCTTTGCACCCTCCCTTCTTCTCTTGTTTGTAAGTGAATTTGTGGAGTTCAAACCTCCCATTCAAGTTATAATGAAAATTAGTGCCTCTTGGCCATTGTAATGCACTATATCAAATATGTGGAGCAATAATATAAGTCTGTGGATGAAGTTCAACCCTCTCTTGTGTTCATTGCATTCTCTTAATCTCTCATTGCAATTTTGGTTAATTGTGCATGTTAAATTGTGTTGCATATTTAATGGTCTATGTTTAATGGTGAATGAATTCATAAAAATTGGTTGACTTGTGGTGTGTATTCATCCCCTTCAAACTTATTGGTTTTCATCTCCATGTAAAGTATGTGTTTAGCATTCCTTTGGTGCATCACCACCTGTAGCTTAGGTCAATTTATTGCAATCATTTTAACCTTATCTCCTTGGCAAGTTAGAGTAGATTTTAGGATAGATCCTATACAATTTGAGTGTGTGTATCAGAATAGAGGAATAGGAACCGATGTTCATCCAAAGAGCTTTCCCGATCGCAAAGTCCCAGACTTTGGGAAAAACTCCATGTTATGCAATCACACTGACAGTTTCAATCTACTGGGTTGCAAACAATCAGGGGTGCTATGATGACGCATCAACAACATGTCTATGGTATTCAGATATTGTCAATTTTATTATGGACCACATGTACCCTGAGGGAACAACATCACAACAGATAATATGGATATGCATCATAGCTTCCAAGTACGTAATCATAGAACAAGTGCTTTATTGCAGAGCTTTCAACGGAATATTGCTAAGGTGTGTTGATGAGGAACACTATGAAAATATCCTCTACAGAGCCCACAACGGGTTTTGTGGAGGTCATTTTGGAGGACATGAAACCACTAGAAAGATACACCTAATGGGTTATTTCTCACCCACCCTAAAACAAGATACAATAGAGTACGTATACAAGTGTTAGGAATTATCTCACAAGATTCACATTCTTGCCAAAGCTCTACAACCAATTGACACACCTTGGCCCTTATCCATGTGGGGTTTATATTTGATAGGGAAATTCTCTCCCTCATCTACGGATGACCATAATTTTATAATCACGGCCACAAAGTATTTCATGAAGTGGGTTGACGCCATGCTTCTTACCACTGTTCCAGGATCTGTAATTGCAAAGTTCATCTTGAACCAGATATTCTGTAAATACAGGGTCCCACAAGTCATTATCTCTGATAATGGCACGTCATTTAAAAACAAATATGTGTGTGAGTTGTGTGAAAAATTCAAGATAAATCATCACATAGCCTCTCCATACTACCCTCAGGCCAATAGATAGGCTAAGGCAACTAATAAGATGTTGAATTCCATCCTCCTAAAAACTGTTAAGGAGAACATGCATGATTGGAATCTAAAGCTATTTCCATCCTTGTGGGCCTATATAACATCAATAAGAACGTCAACATGGGAAACCCCTTATTCTTTACCATTTGGGTTGGAAGAGGTCTTATCACTTAAATTTGAGATACCCAGTCTTCGGATATCATTATGAGGAATCTTAGGAGAAGAGGGATATTGTGAACCATGTCTCATTGAGCTTGGAACCCTTGATGAAGCTCATCTCAGAGCTGAGGCACACCATAGAGCTTACACTGACCAAATGTGCCGACAGTACAATAAGAAGGTAGATGAATGTGAAATATACATTAGAGATTTGGTATTGAGACTTGACATTCAGATAGACAAGAAAATCAGAAAAGGAAGGAAAGTTAGGCCCAAGTGGTTGGGCCCATATCGAGTCATGGAGGACTAAAACAATGGGGCATATTGCCTGTGTACTTTAGAAGATGAATAATTCAGTGAATCCATCAATTCACTTCACCTAAAACATTACTACGCATGATCCATCTACATTTTCACATATACACTATTGTATCCACATTGCATTTCATTTGTTAGATCATTTTGTAAATCTGTAATCAAGGAACTTATCTTTCAAGCAACTTTCAAAAACTTCTAAAGTATTGGCAAAACATTCAATCACATTTCTTTAAATATCCCCAATATTATCATCAACATTTCTAAATCATTTCATCAGTTTGACAAGTTAAGACACAATTTTGACATTTATCCTACCAAGGCATGCATACTTGGTTCTACTCGTAGTTTTCTTTCAACTTAGGTGTCTTTTCCCATAGTCTGTTCTAGAAGCTTCTTGATGTCACATCTTTCCCAAAAAAACTCTTTGGTAGCAAAAGCATTCTAAACATTTTACCCAAATTACTTGTTCACCTACCTCAACCTTCGGTGATGAGCCCTCGCATCTTACTGGTTGCATGGGGTTGAGCTTAGGGGAAATCTATCCCTCCTAAAAGCACAACTAAAGTTAAAAAAATGTTATAAGTCAAATAATATGCAAAAATATTTCATTTACTAATAAAACTACACTTCCTTGCCCCACCAACCTTTGGTGATGAGCCCATGTTTCTTACTGGTAGCGTGAGGGTGGGGAAGGGGGAAGTGCCCTTACTCACCTATATCTTGTCCTCGGTGATGAGCCCATGATTCTTACTTGGTAGCATGGGGCAAGGTGTAGGGGGTCACTTCAAATAAATTAGTAAGTTATAATTCAATAAAAAGTGCTTTGAAATTTCAAATCCTAACAAAGTAAATTAGATGTGTATGTTCTAAGAGAGTTTAAAACCTTAAAACCAACTTTTTAAAGTCAAGTGGCCATCTACAGATCTAAGTCTAGATAAACTTGAAAGTAAATCACATTTTAATCTATGTAGTAAACTGTGTGCAAAGTTAGGTTGTAGGCTACTAGTTGGATTTTTGTTAAAATCTTGTCTTTCTCTCATCACTTTCATTAAAAAAACATACTGACTCACGTCCCTTCTGGGTCTTGGTGTTAAGCCCTCACATCTTACTAGTTGCGTGGAGTTAGAGGTGGAGTGAGTTCATCTTCTTATCATATAATATTTTTCACATTTCACCAACAAAACAAGAAGTGTCAAATATTGCTTGAAGGACTAAAGTTTTGAAATTACATTGTGCTTGCATCAACATCATACCAAAAAAATAAATAAATCGTTATGTTTAGCATATAATTATCCACTGCATGTGTTCTAAAAAGCATATAAAATCCAAAATTGTAAACATCTAACAATATACATGCAAAGTAAACCATTAATGAAGTCGAACTATGGTGCAAAGGATAGCCCAATCAAAAAGAGATATCTATATATATCATAATAAATCAAGTTTGTGTACAAATTCATCACAAACGCAAGTGTGGTCTAAACGCTCTCAAGGAGAACAAAATCACAAAAAAAACATATATATGCCTCACAAAATGGCATCAAAGCAATAAAAGATTAATGGCCTACCCCTCTCTATGGGAACCCTGAGATGATGTGCGGTTGTGGCTAGGGCTCCTCCTGCGGCTCGGATGTTGTGAATCTTCTGAATGGTGGGAGTGACTGTGAGATAGACCAATAGTCGTGGACTCACTGCATGAGTGGATCCACCTCACCAACCTCTCTACCATCTCATATGCACCAATATTTGTGTTCTGTGAAGTCAAGATCTCCGTGGCCTTCCAGAGAGGCCCAAACACGTCAATCTATCATCCAGCCTGCAATGGCTATCCCAAATCCTCTAGCAGCTCCGCACAAGTCTTCCTCGTAGGGATCAACATGGTATCAACATAAATTCGGTGAATAATATCTCACCAGCCATCAGCAATGGATGCAAAACAAAGAAAACAATGGTGAGTTAGAAAACATTTAAAAATAAAAAAGAAGCACAATACGTAGATCACTAAAAATTCTAAGTAATAGAGTTGAGAGAAGAGTATCTACATACTCATATCTCCTAGCATCCACGTAGGATCGGCTGGTGCAATTGGTGGTGGTGGTGTTGTTATAAGAACCTCCTATGCCTTCCCCTCTCCTAGGGCAATGTGTTGTCCCATCATGGACTCCTCATCGCTTTGCCTCCCTCATAAGGAAGTGGCTCCTCAGAAACCGAGTCTCCTTCTCTGCCTTCGCCTCCTCTCTCTCTGCCATGGATATCTCCTGAGTAACCCACTACTCTATATCATTATCCTCCTCATCACCTCACTCTACTCTAACCTCCTCACCCATCTCCTCACCAACCTCACCCTTAGTCTCTATATATATGTGGCTATGTCGGTCTCCTCCTCCTCCCCCCGCTATGAATAGGTGTGGCCTCAATCTGGAGAAGAGTCATGGGTGCTCTGGGAACTAATACCTTCTCCACAGAGATAGGTACTCTCGGTATGACCACTTTCCATCCATGTCGCCCTTAGGGTCGTCTCGTGCCTCCTTAACACTTCGATAGATAGTAGGCATGAAATAATGATCATAATCATAGGGTAACCCAAATGCGGGGGTACTCTGGCAGCAGGGGTGGGCCTCCACCCTCGCAGATCTGTCTACTAACTATGAAGTGGTAGCACATGTAATCAGGATAGTCTCCTCATCACCCCATCTCCTAGTCCAGTCTTGATATTGTCTAGTAACAAAGTCAACTATAGTCAAGTAAGAAATGACCTGATGTGACCCTCTAAGAATTGGCATCCCTGTCCATCTCGCATCCCTGATGCCCCATGGATCCTGTATACCAATTCCCCTATGCTACGGGATAATCCGCTCATACACCAAGCTCATAACTAATGTGCGGTGGCTCGGGGATTTCTCCTAGAGCCTCGCCACTTGGTAGAAGTCATGGTATGTGGTCCCCAAGACATCCACACCCCAGAAAAGATCCTCCTATACTACTCAATCTACATGATGATCGGATCCCAACAGTATAAGAGCTTGTCCCCGCCCTTGTCTCCTACCAAACATGAATCCAGAATACCAATAATGGCCTTGCGTAGGGTAGGGATAGGTGCGAAGGCAACAGATAAAAACTTCATATCTTGTTTGGCCCCCTTTGATGCCCCATCATCCCCCATATAGGAAGCCCACTATCTAGATCTGGTTGTTATCCCTACACTCTCTAAGGTCAATCACTTGTCATCCATCACAGTATGCCAAGAATCCTGTAGACATCCTCGAGTGATATTCCACTCTCCCCAAACACTAGGAAACCATAAAGTGTTCCGGTCCACATCTCAATAAGACAACATGTTGCACAATATATGGTTGGTTGGTGCAATGTGTGGCACCCGTGTGATCCTCCATAAACCATCACTGGTGCAATACATATGTCTCACCACGAGTCGGTTGATCAATAATTCACGGAAGTCGATACACTCTCTCTCGACTCCAATAGATGTACAACTCCTTCCGCATTCACCAAAACAAGAAAAAGAGCAATTTACTAACATGTATCAAATCATACACTCATCAAAAACAATATAAAACAACTTAAAAACCAAAAAAATAATTTAACTTGGTCAAAATAGCTCTTTGTCTTGGTAATTACAAAATCATCGCCTTATGTAGAGAGGCAGTTTTACAACCGTCATATGGTCAGGGCGACAGTCTTATAACCACCACCCTGAGCAAGGTGGCGATCCTGTAACCACTTTGATGAGGCCATAATATGTCTGATTAATGTATAATATATGATCTCATCTTACTCTCCTTTTGATTAAGTTTGATTGCATTATGTGACTTTTAGTTGATCTGATATGAGTTAGGATGTAACTGTCTATCTTTTGATTGATTGTGATCCTAAAGTTAAAAGCTCAAATTCCTAACATAGTGTGTGTTTAAATTTAGTTTTGTAATAAAGCAGGTTTAATCAGTCAAGGAAATGAAGTAGGTGGCGTTCAATATGTTTTTGATAGCATCTGTTCCTACACAACTTAGTTCTGGAACTTCCAAGCTAGTTTCAAACTCCATCACATAGTCATCATTAGTTCCGGAACTCCAGTATTTAGTTCCGAAATTTTCAGACTTAGTTATAGAACTCTTGGGGACAGCTCCAGAACTCTCACAGGTTTTGGTTCTTAACAATTTCCTATGGTTTTGGAACTTCTCCAAAGTTCGGAACTGATGGGAGTTATCTATTTTAAACCACATCTAGAGATTTTGCATCTATGACCCCTTCAATCATAAAGGATGAGAAGATTTCTGAACACAGATCCAGGGAGAATTATCCTACAGACTATCTGATCAACTACCATCTGACTCAACATCTATTATGGGCATGATTTGATTTCATCAGAATCATTGAGACAACTGTGATTGTAAAATGTATATAAAAGCAGACCTGATAGGAGATAGATATATAGAATGAGATAGATATATAACAGAGAAAAGAAATAGATTAAGTATCCAGATCTAGTACATTTTATAATACTGAATGTTTTTATCAATAAAATAGCCATTCTGATTTGAGAGAATTCTGAGTTGTTAAAATCCTAATTCAAGGAGGAGCAAGGGCCCACTCCCCCAAGGACCAAGATATTTGTTTATTTGGTATTTATATTTCTTCAGCAAATAGCTTAGATCTGTTAATTTTGTATTGCTTTAGTTCTTTTAGTTAAACTCTGTCGTATACTTGTTCCTGCAGGTGTTTAGATAAATCTTTATATTTCTTGCAATTGTTTTCAAGCATTTTAATTTGAGTGTGTTTATTTCCAAAAGCAAGAGTGTTTACTTTCAAAAGCAAGTGTGTTTATTTTCCAACAAGCAAGTGTGTTTCCATTCTACATGGTGTGTTTCCTTTCAACAAGCTTTCAGTGTGTTTTACTTTCAACAAGTTTTCATAGTTTGATTTAAATAAGGTTTTACCAAGAAGTCCTTAAGACATTAAAAAGATCCCCCAGAAAATATAAAAATAGCTACAATCAACTACTATATCAGTTAAAGTACTCTTGTTGCATATAGCTTTAGACACACCCTGGTTTGATATGACATCAACAAGAAGTTGATTAAATGAAGGGAATGATGACACCCATCAACTGCCCTGCACAAGGTGGCAGCCGTGACCAAAATGGACAACCCACCCCCTTTGACCCAAAAACTCAAAACAAAAATTTAATTAGATCATTTTGGATAAAACAAAATCTAGACCCACCTAGATTACCTCCTAAGGAACATTTCAACAAAAGAAAATTTGAAAATAACCCCCCTAGGTGTAGATTTTCAACATTTTACATTTTTAGGTTTAAAATAAACAAAAGTAAAATACTAACCTTTTTCTTCGCCACTAGATTTCTCACTCGCGAAGGAATGATCGCATTGTCCCACTCATCATTTTGACTATACTCTCGTTTAAAATGGTGATAGTTTGTCTAGAGCTCCAAAATCGCTAAGAGGATATGTACAAATGAATTGAAAATGAATGGTTTTTGTTATATATATGCTTGTTTTAACTTTTTTCACGTGTATGTGCTTTACAGGGCTAGAGCACTGACGCAAGTATACTTTTATCCCCACACAGACGTTTACAAGTTCTCTTGTCATTTTATTTTAGAGTTTATTTTTTGATATCATATCTATTTATACTTGAGTTTTTCTTTCGCCTTGTAGTTAATGGGAGCTTGGATGTCGAAATTTTAGGACACGGGCGTGTCAGGTAAAGCTTCTAAATCCCCATTTCGAGAACACCATACTCGGACTCTATGTTTTACGCCTCTTCATGGCTAAGATGCTTCTCCGAGGGGGCAATATGTACGCACCCAAAATTACACGTGCTAAATTTTTGGAAACAGTTCAAAAGTCCTTAATGATGATTCATGAATTTTCCAAAGGTGTTTGAAAACCATAGTTTACCTTACTTAGCCATTATGTGCTTTTCCTTAGCCTCCAGCATCATTTTCCCACTGTTTTGGCCTTTAGTTACAAAACCACTACCTAGGTAGGGCGGTGGTCTTGTGCAAATTTTAGAGAACTCTTTGTGCATGAATTAGACGCATTTTCCTCCACTCCAATTCACTTTTAACGCACGTTTGTGAGCCGTTTTACCTTATTTTAAGCTTGAATGACTTGTAGCAATATCCTATTTCACTTGTGATTCCTTATTGACTGTTCAAATTGCCGCTTCATGTGTTGATGTGGCACCCGATTGCTGCCAAGTGTGATAGTGCACTGCCCAAACAACTTCTATAAAACCATCACTTATTCTCAAGCAAAGGGCCAAAGAATTTTTTCATGTATTTTTATGTTGTGTTGCTATAATCCTACTAGAGATTACACAATCAATCTCTGTTCACTTGCATTGTTCTTCCTCTGCTTGTATTTCTGTCAGATTGCCTAGTAAGCCATTACTTGCTCTAGAACCTTCTTCTAGCTTCCTCTGCGTTCCCAACTCCCTGGTCTCACATGGACATTGAAGAATTGAAAATAATACGAAGGGGACACAAGAGCACACCACAACTGGATTGCCACAACACTATAATTACCAGGTTGGGGTTGTAATTGGGTTTCATCATTTCTTTACTTCTTTATTTGAAAAATTTACATACACATTAGTTACTATAGTAGAAAAAGGCTTTTCTATTTTCATTCTGCATTTATTGAATAGCTACAGTAGATCATTTCCTCCAACAAATTTTTATTAGGATAGATAGCTTCTTTTTCCTATCTCTTTAGATTTTAAAAGAGGTGATTCTAGAAGAAAGCTTCTGTGTTAATTTAGAAATCAACCAAATATCATTTCATTTATAAGATCCTCCATAAAAGCCTCCTTTATTGTTTCCAGGGAAGTTACAGGGAAGAAAAACTTATGAGAATCTCTGATTTCTTCTCGTGCCTCTGAGGCAAGTAGATGATTTAGTTCACATTCATAGTTTAGAGAACCTTGAATTGTTTATAATAGATTATATTTCTTCTTAACAGATAAACAACTACATCCGGTTGTTTTATTTGTTTTAGGATTTCTTAATTAAATTAGAAGCAATTTATTTCCTCTGTACACACTTTTATTCTAGAAAAGAAAAAAGAGTTATTTTAATTAGATTAGTTGTTTTGTATTGTTTCATTTTCCTTATATTACAAAATACAAAAACATAGTGTAGCTTTCATTTCATTAGATTAGCTTGTTATTTATTTTTGTATATTAAATGAATACATGAAAATAAACATACCACAACAAGAACAAACATATAGTAGTGATCCATGGGTCCCCCAACCGAACGAGCACAAATTTCTTATGGACATAGATATTGGACTTCATATGCTTCTCCTTAGAACACCATCACGGTACTTAGACAAAATTGCACAATTAAACGTTTTAAACATCAAAGTTGATAAGGCTTACGAGTATTGGATTTCCCCATGCAACAAAGTCTAGATTCCACATATGACCATATAAGGACCATGATGAGAGAGAATTTATGGTTGCGATCCAAGTAGTCCCCCAACCAAACGGGACCGAAGGCCAATTAAACATGGACACCAGATTATGTGTGGTGGTCTTTATAACATCTCCACTTCCACCCAACATCATTAGACAACTGGATGTTCTAAACGAAGAAGCTCAATGAGCTCTCGCATTCTAGACTCAACCAACTAACCGTCCATAGATCTAGTGGGACCATGTCTCTCTCATCCGTTCCATGACCTTGTTTGGAAATAATTACGAGGTACCCGTTGGTTTTCCACATATCCCACCACCATTAGACCAGTTCAGCACTTGACGAGCAGATCCCGATATTGCAAGTCTAGGACATTATTTTACCTTGATAACTTGTTCATCCCACTTTCGCATATTTTCATCCACATATCACATATTTTCTATATTTCTCTACACACATCCATCTGCACATTCCACACCAGACATCCTGACACGACCTCGTGAAGTGCAGTGCGATTGAAGGTCACGTGTCTATTTTCATTCGTACAACAAGATTTTTTAGGATAAGGCCAAACATTGATTAAGTAAGAAGTTAGATTAGGAAGAAGTGAAGGATTTTGGGGCAAGTTTCCACATTTACCTTGTTTGAAAAGATTTTTCTATTTGTTTTATCTCTTGAGGAAGATCTTGTCCATGTTCTATAAGGAGGGCCATGGATTTTTAGGAGAACTACTCTCTCCATTATAAGATGGAAGCCAGGCTCCAAGAATCATATCCTGTCTCTGTGACTAGTTTGGGTTAGGCTTCCTGGACTGCCTTTGGAGTTCTGGGAAGTTGATGTGCTAGTTGGAATGAAAAAGGATCTTCGGGATCTGATAGCTCTGGACAGACTACAACTACTAGATCGCACTTCCTTGCTACTAGAATGTTTGTTAACGTTCTACAGACTCCTCTCCTTCAAAGACAATAAATTCGGTGTCTCATGATGGGGTTTGGAGACAAAAACATATTTGAAGACTCACATGTCTTATGTGGTAAGTATTGGAGAGCGGGACATGCAATGTTTGGATGTAAAGATAAAAATACTCCCCATTAGTTGGATAAAAATGATGCATTACAAAAACGAGGAGCTGATCGTCAAGTTAAATTTTTCTGGTGAATCGACGAAGGAAAAAAATGAGGAAGTTTCAAAAACCCATGCACGCATTCAGGTTGATGTGGAGATCAGTTTAAATTTTCTCAAGGCAGGTGACATTCCAATGGACAACTGTTCGACGGTTGTGGTGTATGAAATACCACTCAGGGAAATTTCAAATGCGTTGTCTAATTAGACTTTAAATGAAACAATTCAAAGAGATGTTAAGGCATGTGGTAAATCCTTGGATGGTGGATGTGTAGGTAGATATAGTTATTAAATACAAATAAGCAGCTCACAGGGCAGAGAGCACTTTATTGACAATCTAGATATTAATGACGATGTCACAGAAGGAATAAAGCATGGTTTGAATAGAATGGTAACCGAAGATATTGAAAAAGTATATCTGGAGGATAGAAACATTAATGACTACATTTTTGAGCAATCACATCAAGCTTTGGTTGGAAATATTTTGAAAAAGGATCCCTTATTAATCTTGGTAAATTAACATAACATTAATGCATGAGATAGGTCCAGATCTGAGATGAAAAACATACCTGTAGTGGATTTCATGTCATCAACGGATCCTACATAGTCCAAGTCTGTATATCCCTATAAGAAGAACTGAGTGTTCTTCTAATACTCCAAACCAAAGTCAATTGTACCTCGGGCGTATCTCAACACATGCTTTGCTGCTATCCAATGACATTTCTTTGACTCTGCATAAATCTGGCGAGATAGATCACTGCAAAGCAAAGATCTAGCCTGGTATAAGTCAAGTAAATGAGACTCCCCACAAGCTTCCTGTAGTGAGTGCCATCTACCTGCGGTGAATCCTGGAATCTAGATAATTGCAAACCTTTTTCCATAGGTGTGGACATTGGTTTACAATATGACATTCAATACTTCTCCAGGAGTGTCTTAGCATATTTCATCTGGGAGACAAAGATATGATTCTTCTTCTACCATATCTCTAAGCCAAGACAGTAGTGAAGTAGCCCCAAATTAGTCATGTCGAAGGATTGCTTCATATCATTCTTTACATCATCCACAAGATTGTCAGAACTTCCTGTGATCACAAGATCATCTACATACAAAATCAGAAGAACAATCTCTGTTCCTACCTTCTTGATTTACAAATTTGTATATGAGGGGCTATGAGTGAATCCATGCTTGTAATAGGTGATCATCAATTTTTATATACCATGCCCTAGGTGCTTGTTTGAGTCCATAAAGTGAGTTTATCAGACGACATACCTTGTGTGGTTGATGCTCGTCTACAAACCCTTCAGGTTGGGCCATGTATAATTCTTCTTTGAGATCACCATTCAGAAAAGCACTCTTGACATCCATCTACTGAAGTTTCCATCCATTTTGTGTTGCCAATGCACAAACAACTCTGATGGTTTTGATCTTCACTTTGTGGGTGCAAAGGTCTCATCATAGTCAATTCCTTCTTGCTGAGCATAACCCTTTGCAACAAGTCGTGCTTTGTGTTTGTCGATTGAACCATCTACCTGATATTTTGTTTTGAAAATCCATTTGCAGCCAATGGATTTCTTACCTGGAGGTAGATCGACAAGTTCCCACGTCCGATTCTAAAGTAGGGAATCATATTCAGCATCCATAGCTTGTTTCCACTATGGTTGGTCTAATGCCTCACGAACAGTGTCAGGTTCGGTGCTATTAACAACTAAACTCATGAGTGTAAAATTTACCTCATGTCTAGCTTGACTTCGTGTTCTGACTCCCATAGAAGTGCTTGGAAGTGAGTTCAGGTGTGCATCCCTAATAGTATTCTGGACCCATTTCAGACATTGGTGCTACTGCTACTGATGTGAAGATGTGTTTTCCAGTGTGCCTAGATCAACGAATAAGTCTCCACTCAACTCTTCTTCTCTCTGAGAAGAATCATCTTGCCCATCATCTGGATGTGTGAGCAATCTATGTGACGAGGTCGGTATTGGATCTCCATTGTGTGGCAGGGAGTCAAAGGATGACTCATCACACACCACATCTCGACTCTCATAGATTTTCTTTGTCTCAAGATCCATGAGACGATATGCCTTTGAGGTAGTATTATACCCCAAGAAAATACATGGCAGTGTCTTTGGATCAATCTTCTTCATTTTCTTATCTGGAACATGCATATATGCAGTACAACCAAAAACTCTCAAATGATAGATAGAAGGTTTATGACCAGTCCATACCTCTTCTGGTGTCCTGTTCTGCAAGATCTTCGTGGGTGCCCAGTTGAGTAGATACACTATTGTCTGGACTACTTCTACCCAAAATTGATCCTCCAACTTGGTGGTGGAGAGCATACAACGAGCCATCTCCATGACAGTCTTGTTGTGTCGCTCGGAAATCCCATTCTGTTGGGGAGTGTAGGGTGCAGTCAGATGTTGTTGAATGTCATGTTGCTTCAGGTATGCTAAGAACTTCTTTGATATAAATTCCCCCTCGATCTGAGTGGAGGAGAAGGAGAGGCTTCCCAGACTACCTGGTGGCTTGCTGGTAAAACGCTTGGAAATTGGCAAATGCCTCACTCTTCTTCCGGAGGAAATATACCCACATTTTCCATGAGTAATCATCAATGATGAGCTAGAAGTATTCAAAACCTTGGAAGCTAGCTGGCAGGGGTCTACATAGATCGGTGTGTACAACCTGAAGATGCTCCGTAGAATGATAAGAGCTCTATTTGAATGGACCTTTGTGTTATTTACCCACAAGACATCCCGAGCAAACAAGTAAGGAATGGGAGAGTGGAGGAAGCCCTCTCACCATTTCCTTGGCACTAAGTTGGTGCAGAGCCTCGGCAAAAAGATGACCATATCGAAAGTGCCATAGTGCAGTGGACTCCGCTATTGAAGCAGAGAGATCAATGTTAGATGAAGTGACTACATCTAGTGCAAATAGACGGCCCTTCATAAATGCTTGAGCAATTACTGAGTCTCCCTGGGAAATGATGCAGGACTTGACCCCTTTCTCAATAAAGAATTCAACCCGCATTTGATGATTAAGAAGTTAACTCATAGACAAGAGATTTGAGGTCAAACCTGGAACATATAGCACCTTCGTGAGAGTACATCTTCATGTCCCAAGAGGAATGATGACATCACCAATCCCCACCATAATATACTCCTGATTATCTGTGATGGTGATCCGATCTCCAGTGGGCTGGTCACTCAGGGTATGGAACAACTTCTTATTGTCAGTCATGTGTTTGCTAGTGCCCGAATCAATCAACCAGACACTTTCTGCGGCTACGAAGTCTGCGAGACTAGGACAATGTCTGGATGAGTTGTATCTGGAACCTCTTCATCGAAGGAGGCATCTTCTTTGAGCAGCAATATGACCCTTCTACCTTTGATTACGAGCATGCCATTGGGATTTCTTGGAATATCCTTAGCGAGAAGTGCTCTCTTCGCTAGATTTGTCATGCTTGCAACCATTGTAATAACAGTTCACAGTCATGTGTGTATTCATGGAGAAAATGTGGCACCATCAATCCGCCTTATTGTTTTACTACTTCTGGGGTGGCCGTTGTGGTGGCCACTGAGAAGGTTGCTGTTGTGGATGTTGCTTCTAATTCTGGGGGGCTGACTGCCCTTTTTGAGGCTTGTTGCTATGCTTTTGCCTCATGATGAGAGCCTTGTCTTCGAAGGCTTCTTGAACATTCTGAATGGCTTCTTCCTGCTGGAGATAATTCACCAGTGTGGCAAAACTCACCTCCTATTGAGTGATGGTCAACATGGTGATCAATGTCTGAAATCAGGAAGGAAGAGCTCGCAAGGTGAGCGGGACTAGCAACTTGTCATCCACCGTTTCACCGAGAGTAGAAAGTTACGCGTAACTTGGCCACACGTCGCAAGAAGGCTTCAACTGATTCACCATCATGCATACTCATCGTGTGAAGCTTTGTCTGAAGATGCAGCATCGTCGTCAGATTCTTGGCTTCATAGACGGTACACAATGCGGCCCATGCCGTAGAGGAAGTGGTTTCTTCCCGAATGTGAGGTTGAACCTCATCAGAAAGGCTCAGAGTGATAAGCATTAATGCTTTTGCATCAGCCTTTTCATACTTAGCCAACATATCAGCGTCTATGGGAGGGGTGTTTGTGCTAGAAACGATCCCCCAAAGATCTTCAAACTGAAGAATCATCTGCATCTTGGTTTTCCATGCGGTGAAATTTGGCCCTTTTAGCAACTGGGCATCCGACAACAAAATGCGAGGTGTAGACATTTCCAAAAACTCAAAATTGTATTTTATTTATTGATTGTTCAAAAATGGTTACAAATGCTTACTAAAGGAACCTATCACGAAGATGGGCTCTATAAGCTCGTGCAGTGAGATGCGGACGCTCCTGTGGGCGTTCTACTTTGCGTTCATCATCTGCATCATAGCCACGCTCCAATTCTTCGTAGATTTGGCGTGCTTGACAATACACGTCGAACCAAAAATAGTCGAACAATCCTTGACGCACCAATTTGTCAAATAATAAGTTGTCGGTATTCAACAATTCATTGAGCAAGGCAAAATAGATGCCGGTGGTGTCCTCTTGGGCTCTCAGAGGCAACTCAATGGAAGGGTTGCTCACAACACTCTCGACATCGGAAATGTGCGACATGTACGTGCCCTCTTGGCACTCTGCTGGGGAAATCACGCTGGAAGGGTTTGCACTTGGCTCCTTGGCATCACACAGTAGCACCTCCTCGCTGCCCAACACCTCCTTGCTTCCAACATTGGCTTTTCCTTTCCACACGGTGCCTGGAAACTATCAAACGTGGCTTTCTTTGAAACATGAGTGCTCGTGGTGGGCAGAAATACAAGGTAGATGGCACGGTGGCCTTGCTGATGAGATCCTCCATGCGCAGGTCACGTAGGCTCCTTGCTGACACGGCTCCACGCAGGTCACCACTCCTCTCCTTTGGCACTTTCTTATGTTGGTTGCAGGTTTGACCTTCTTTGGCGGGCAACACTCCTCCTCATAGCGGCTTCCTGTTGATAGTGCGGGCTTATGGGGTGGCAACTTGTCTCCTTGCACAGGCTTGGGATCCTTCCACGACAGCTTCTCCTCATGGCTCACCACAAAGCGCTTCCTTCCAAATGGCTCACCTCCTCCATGCACAGCACACATAGGACCTTTTCCTACACCCTCCACCATGCACAGGTCACGAATAGATAGTCAGCGCTCTGATACCAATGATAGCAGAAGACAAAGAATGATTTATTCAATGTATTCAATATACCAAACAAAAGAGCAAAGCCAAATATAAAGGCTGCGAGAAGAAGGAGAGGAAGGTGACAGTTATAACTATCCACCAACAAATACATAACAACAATGTATTGTAAACTAAACTAATGCTAACATTAATGGTCTCTAATAAAGTAGATTGCAACATGAAAAGGAGGGGATGAAGGATGTAAGAATATCAAGAATAAAGTACCATGATCTTTATGTCACCCCCAAGTGATGAGGAGTCATGAAACTTATACAAAATCCTAGGCATCTTTTCTCTTCTATTCTAGTTCAGGCTTTGTAGTGGTTTAATGTTGGTTTTAGGACATCCGGACTGGATTTCTTAGAGGTTTGGAATTTGGTATCATGTTGATCCTTGAAATTTTAATTGCTTCATCTGGATTATAGATCCTGGTATGTAATAGGGAGGGGACCCTGAGAAAAACCCCTATTTACCAATTATCAACTAAATAATGGAGAAACTGAAAATAATTAGTTTTCAAGCATTAAGTGCAAAGTATTGTTGATAAAATATCAACAATAAAACAACTAAACTATCTTAGGTAAGAAACAAACTAACCTAGCTTAATAGAATTAACCCTAGGTAAATATAATTAACCTAAGGTAAATGTAGTTAACTAATAATAAATATAAGTAACCCTAGGTAAGATTACACATAAAATTCCAACACCCTCCCATAAGTGAAACATAAGGAGTGCAAAAAATAAGAAAAATATGAGTCTCGAATATTATCATGATAAGGTACTCATGTATAATCTAATCATAAAAGAAGGAAGGGTGACTTCACTCAGAAACCCCTAAGGATAATTTCCTTCACCCCAAGCATTTCTCTCAACTGAAGATAATGAGGAGAAGCCAAGGTATTATTGAAGATGTCGATGTCTGCTCAGTTATAGGCATAAATTTCAAAGAAAGAACTCCATCCTAAATAAACTAATGTTGTCATTATCTTTTTCATTATTTTGTAATTAACGTTGAAGAGAGGAAATGAAGTCTATTCCAATTATGCAAATAATAAAAATTGACTTAGATCCAACCTCTTTTTGTAATTAGAATGAGGTTGATATGAACCTTATATGTTTATACCCTTAGCATACTACTCCATTTGAGCTCATTAAGACTGGTTTTTATTTGATGTATTCAGTTTGGGAGAAAAAGGCTTAATTCACTTTAGAAGAGGAATAAATAACTTATATATGGTTGGTTCAAGGGGATGCATAAGTCTGATATGGTGGCCCTTGTGTTCTCTTTTTGGGTAACAAACAATACTACACAATCCTCAGGGTATTTAGTATTGGAAGAATACACCTTTGGGCTTGGTTTCTCTCTATGAATCAACAATACAACAACAAAAAATAGTCTCTGGAAAATATAGCTTCAAAAATTTGGGGGGAGCAAATGAACGTACAATTTTTTGAATAGCCAACCTCTAAGTGTTTTCAATCCTAACTAGAGATTAAAACTAAATATATGGCTTAGATTGAATCACTTGGGAGTAAAGTCAAGTGCTAGGGGGCAAGAGGAGTGAATTGGGCATAAAAATTGAGTTGAAACACACACATGATCCAAATAAAAGATGAAAAATCTAACACGGAAGTGTGAGTATGATTCAAGTTGTAAGTGTGATAGAGCCACCAATTCCTATAGGTAGAGGTTACAAAACTACCATGATGATTGATGCAACCACTAGTGAACGTGACAAAACCTCCATGGTGGGGGATGAAACTTTCATGGCAATAGTGTCCTAGATTAGCAAAAGGTTACAAGAAGAAGAAGAAGAAGAAGAAGAAGAAGAAAGAAAATAAAGCTCTAGGAGACCTTGAAAGGGCCAAAGATGCATAAAGAGGGATGAAGGGCCAATAAGGGAACTAGGTAGTAGTCTGAAGAATTTTAACACATCTCATCAAGTTTTTGGAGATCCTTGTCATCATCATTGGGTATTTTTACTTTAGAAGTGTGAAAAATGGGAGCATATACTAACCATGATATTGGTAAACTTCAACGTCTGCATTGATAAATTTGAATGCTATTCCTATCTTTATTATGTCGGAGGAATCCAACCTTGTGGATCCATTTGTTAGTAATTTCTAGCATAGGCATCCCAATGGAACCTTGATGTTATTTAATGAAATATCACCATCAAGTTTCTAATTTAATAATTTCACCTTCTCTAGCATAGTACCAACTTGTGCAAAAATAGGATCTTAAAAATAGGGTGCGAACACGTGTTGAAGCGTTATGAAGAAGGGATTTTGACATATGCTTAAGTTGTAAGTGTCCTTGAAAAAATATTTTTAAATATGGAAGCATGTGAACTATTTGAAAAAGTACTTGAAAGATATGTGGTCTCATGAACTCTAATGATTGTGGAATATGTAAAAAAGATGGTTTTTTTAACAAGACCTTAGAAAATTTTAGGAAAATGAAATAAATTAGTGTAAAGAAAGATTCCACAACCTTTTCTAACATCCTCTTAACCTCTATTACAATGGTAGATTTAGAACAAGACATTTTCCTCCTCCTCGAGAGCTAGTATCTAATTTTCTTGTGAAATTCACAACAATGCCTAAAATGACATAATTGGAGAGGTTTTTGTTTCTTATTGGGTTTTAGTGGCATCCTAAATTGGTTTTTTGAAATGAAAAGAGAAAAAATCCATAGGAAACTGCTTTCTAATTATGGTCAAATGATGTTTAATCAAATATAAAGGAATATAAAAGTGAATTTTAAAATATTTAATAATTACTAATAGGCTTGATATTATTTCAAGCAGGCCTGGAAATTGACAGGAAGTAGGCCATTTTTTGTGATTTTAACTGTATATTACAGGTCAAAATTTGTTAAAACCGTACACAATAACAGGTTAATTTTTTTGAAAACCATAATTTTTTAAAAGGGGTTTATTAAAAAACATAATACCTCTTTATACATATATGAACAAATTATACATATATCTATAAAAATTTCTGGAAATTATAGCCATGTGAAATAGCTAAACCGTCAGTAAATTTTGCTTTGACAGGCACATATAATTTAAAATTCCAGGCTTGCTGTCAAGAGTAATAGCTCCACATAGCCTCTTACATGTTTTCATCTCCATCGAAACCAAAATTCACATTTCAATGAAATGATATGAAAATTTGCATTCAAAGGAGAAATTAATCCCCGTAACGTTAAGGTTTTCCTTTTTCTAATGTTCCATGTTCTTATTTATTTAATTAATCAATCCTAATAAGATGTATTTGTATTGTTTCTAGATTAGAGAGATCCTATGAAGGTGAAATAAATTTGTTGCATATTTTTGCTTGCGGGAAATTTGTTGATGTCTCTGCCATAACCTTTTGGTGGAAAAGTTCATGACTTTTTGGATTCCTCGTTTGATATGTTCAAAGTGAGGAGGACTTTATGGTCATAACTCCAACCAAGTTGTTTAACATTGATTTTTTTGTACATGTGTTTATGTGTTATTAACTATAAATAATTAATAATTTAATAGATTTATTTTTAAGTTTCTTATTGATTGGTCATTATTGATGTCAAGGAGATTTAGACATGGTCATCCTTATGAGTCAAGATCCATTTAGACTATTTCACTAAAAGTAATGAATCTATATTCAATACGATTAAATCACCTCTATTAGCATACTCAAAGCCTATGGAGAAATAGGAGATTTAGAACATGGTATTGACATTCATCGAGATATAACAAGATTTTGTTGTTAGATGTTTTTATTGTAGGTGCCCTAGTTTATATGTATGTAAAATGTGGTGAAAAGGCCTTGGAAACTCATAAATGCCAAAATGGGAGCTTTAGTAGATGGATGCTACATGTTTGACCAAATGAAATGAACATAATATTTTTCATGGAATATCAAACTTACATCTCCTCAAAACCATTGAGACTACTTCACCGAGTAGAACAAATAGATTCCCAACTCGATCAGTTCACCTTTTCCAATATATTCACAATAATGAGTTTTTGGAAAGGCCTTATAAACTTGTAATTGAATGCATTGTAGACACAAAATCACACACATATTACTATTTTACTACGCCGTTAGTATGTTGTTATATACATGGATCTTAAGCAAGAAAAGTATTCAATGGTGAAAGTATCTCTTGTCCAACTATGTCTTTGATTTCTTTTTACTGTAATTCTCTTCCACATTTGTCATTTATGTATTTTCTTCTAATCAGATCAAAGGTATCCCTATCTGCATCTGTCTTTTCACATCTGTCATTATTTATCTCAGGACACTGGCACCCAAGTGCTTGTGTCCATTCTGGGTGCTTCTGTCCTCTTTGTTCTTTTTACATATTTTGACATGTGTGGTCTATCTTTTCTCCTTTTTTGTTTTTATCCCATGCTCATAGTCGATATTTTGTGTCACTAGTGTTGAAATTCAAACAAGGGATTCATATATACATACAACATACCCACTATTATTCTAGTTGGTAATTCAATAGGCAATCACATCTACATATTATAACTAACATCAAAAGGATTGCATTTTTGGGTTGCATACACTACATAGGACATGGAGTGGTGAATTTCATATCACACATTTTGCATCTAATCTAGCTATAGCCCACTATCTTGGCGTCATTAACACGAGGGCAACCAAAGGACATTATTTTAGACATAATCACACAAAACTACATGGAGTCTAAAATGTAGTGTAACTCTTGGTAATAAGTTCACTCTTCGGCTGACCAACGGGGTCAATTTGACTTCACATTTTACATATTTTATTCAAATTTAATGTGTTTGAGAGCTTGTGTAGGTAAGCTAGGGTTTGTTTTGTAGGTTACGGTGTGATCAAAACCCTAACAATGAAGGTAAAGTGATAAAGCAGATCAAAGAGAAAGTATTTAGACCTATAAAAGAAACAGATCCTAAGTATTAACATAGACACTAGCACCCAAAAACAAACACTAGCACCCGGCACTCCTGTCCCATTATATGCACTCTTATATCGCATAGAATAGAGTTCCAGAACTCCCAGTCAACCACTGTTGCATCGTTTCCAAATAGATCCAGTAGGCAGTGTAGTCCCGACTCCCTACAAGTTGCGTAGGAACCAACTAAGTCATATATGCTCATCATTTTCTTAGGGTTTTACATTGCTTGAGTACTTCGCATTTGTATATTGATTGTATATTATCATTTTTTACATTACTTACTCTGAAATATATATTTAATTCAATTAAATATTAAATCATGCATGTGGTTGGTATAAAGCGAGAATCGTGTCCAACATCCTCCCAACTTGCATATAAATGGGAGATTTGAAGCTAGATGTTGACATCCATAAAAGAATTATGGGAAATGGTTTTGTACATATGTTACCGTTGTGAATACCCCATTAGATATTGATACGTACACAACTCACAAAAACTTTATTTCATTATGCTTTTGGTTTGTCAAAGTTTTATTTGGATTTTTGGGTGTTCCTTGTTGGGATAGTTGACATTGAAATTAAAATCATAGTAAAATCAAACCATATTACTAATGGGATTATTCCATTTTCATTCCACGTGGCACATCTTGAAACTCATGTGTAATTGCTAGTATGTATATAATATATAAAAAAATAGTTCATGTAATGGATCAATAGTTATTGCATTGAATTTAGCTAAATTCTTTACATTTTTTTGGAGAAGTTTTTCCTCTCTCATATGTTTAACCCATTTCCTCATACTACAAATCGACACAATCTCAATATTTAAAAATAACAAGCATAATAGTATACACATGAAAATTCTTCAAAATTAATGAGTATTAAGAATATGCACTTGAATGTTGAGGATGTAATGCCAAATACAAACCTATAAGGAAATCTTTTGCAACTACTATATGTTGTTGTTTGAGTTATAAGTGTGCATAATAACTTGAGCAATATAATTGCAAACAAACTAGATAATAACAACACTAAGTTAGGAATCAACATCCAAAGGCTTGTTAATGAAAGGCTCAAATTCTTAAGATTTTACCCACCATGTTTTTGTTGTTAGATGTAAAATGAAAGAATAAGTTTGTTTTACTAGATAAGGGAAATATTACATCATCAACACTATCAAATATGCACTCACATCACCTAATGATTTTCCTTGCTCCAATGGGTGTTGTTTCTTTCAACATCTCCACATTCACCATATGTGCTTGCCTTCTAATGCATATTAAGGGAATGGAACCCCTTAAGGGGAAATATCTTACAACTTTACAATTTTTAGAGGACAAATTAACTTCCCTTATTAATATGCACCTCCAAGAGGCATCCCCTCGCTAAATATTGGCCCCATTCGACAAGTGGTTGATCATTCTTGTTATTGACTTTTCCCAACCGTCCCTTGTCAAGGACTTCCCAATGTATGCTGGAAAATCTTATGGTTCCACCTTTTTGAGAAATTTTCTAATATTAGGCACATTGTTTAAAATCCTCCATAAAAAAGGAAGTGACCCATTCCAAGTCTTTGTCTAGTAACTTATTGTAAGAATATGAAACGTAAAGGCTCATTTTAATGACTACAATACCTCATATCTCATAGAATTTTTTTCTTCTAGAATGTGTAATACTACATTTTTCATTTCTCAATGCATATGTTGCTAGGAAAAAATTGGTGGACCACCGCTAAAAGGAAGTATTAAATTCACCGAATGTTCCTATGACAAGGTGCAATGTAAAAAGACAAGACATTGATATTCATCATAGCCTTATGGATATCAAATTCAACTAACCATTATTTTCCATGGGAAAAAGGTTATCTTTATTGCCAACTTGTAGATTAAAGCTAACTGATTCAATGACACAATTGGGGATTTCATCTCTATCATCTACAAAAAAGCTACAAAGCCTCCATAACTAACTTGCTTTGTGGTTATCAAGTCTGACAACTTTCTTTGGTCCACTTGGAACACTCACTCATTCTTGTGGGTGCCATGCTCCCCAGTTACCAAAGGAGACCTCAATCAACTAACTTTCTAAAGGGCTTGGTCTCACACTATCCACAAAGTGCAAGTGTTAACATTTCCCACATTGACTATACACATTGGAGGTTTGTTAAGATCAATGTCTTACTTTCACAACTATTTGTAATGCTCACCGACTCAAAGACTATTGCATATCCCATCCTTTCTCTTTCCAATATTACACCAAATTAATCGTTGGCCCTTTGGTTCTTATAAAAAATAATGATGAAGGGTGTCTTTAGTCAATTCAACATTTCCATTGTTCGTGCTAACTCAAGAGTACTCAATTCTCTTTCTTAGCACCTCTTCTTCTTCTCATGCTTCACCTTTTTGATAAATTAAAAAAACAATAATTTAAAGAATCTAAAATTATTATAGAGTTAAAAAGGCCAAGAAGGAAAAACATTAAAAATAGTCAACTTAAACCTTTTGAATAAACTATAACCCATAAATTTTGTCTTTCAAAGAGTTGTTTATGATAAGAGCATAGGATTTAAAACACCCGCCTTAAATGTACCGGATCCACATTAAGTATTTGCCATATGTCTTGTTACACCGAAAGGCGTGATCTATGTTAGAAAGCCTGAGGGGCTCTGACATGGACGACGACAATGAGGGCCAAGATCGTTTGGTCGACGAAATACGTCCAATTTTCCGCCGTACATGTGTCACTGCAATTATTTTTACGCCGAAAGGCATTCTTCAGCTGGGTCGAGGCCGAGAGGGCTCTGACAATGATAGGTAGATCAGTGGTAGATAATTTTTAGAGTACACAGACGTTGATTACGGATCGTTCACAACGGTCGATCGTCTGCAAAAAAACCAACGTAATACGCGTGGATAAGAAGTTGAAGTTTCTTAAATGTAAAATTTCTCGTGAATGGTATAAGGGGTTTCGTTTCCTTCTTGCAGGGTGTACGCGAGACAGAGGGCGAAGGCCAGATATTATTTTGCGCGCGCCAGATATGCCCGATTTCTATAAAGTTTTGTGCCTTTTCAAGCTGGAGGTATTACCTGTTTTTCAGCGGCATTTACCTTGTGTCCAGCTGGCTTCCTCCATGCAGGAGCTTGTTGTAGAAGGCGGTGTTCAGAACATACAAGGGTTTTCCCTCCTGCTGTCTATTCTGTAAACCATTTCAATCCTAAACCCTGCTTTATGCTCTGCATACATCTGCAATGAATTTACCCCTCCTCAACAAGCTCTGTAACTAAATCTCTGCTATTCATTCGGAGATCCGAGGGTTTAAATGTTGTTTTCTCACAGAATCTCAATGCCCTGTAGGTTATCTGCACTTTAGGCTTGCATTTAAATGACACCCACTTGAGGGTTCGCCGTCCTGTTTGGTACCCTCTTTGCCATTCAAGGTTTTATAGACACCCAATTGAAGTAAATACAAGAAAATGATGAGTGGAAGAAGAGAAGGGTCTCTCTTCAGAGTGACAAAATCAGCTTTTCGTGGGTCAAGATTAGCAATTGCAGTTGGAGCAGGAATCTTCTTTGGGCTCATCTGGGCTTATCTTTATCCCCATGGATTTTTGCGGTCTTCAGCTCCAAATTATGTTTCTAATGCTATTTCCCATGTCTCATCGCAGGTATGTTTCATTGACCAAAACGCCTCCCATTTTTTTCTTTCGAAGAAATACGGTTTTGTTGAAAAAAATGTAAGGAGCACCAATTTTCTTACAATAGCTAAATGCAATTTTTTATGCTTAATGGAAGATGCATGATTAGTTGACGGTCAGATAAAGTGCCTTGGTATTCTAGGTATAAATATTGCAAGGGCGTTGTTAACATCTTACAAGGACACTGCAGTTCAGTAAATCGTTGATTGGATACCATGCTCAGCTGTTTTGTCATGCCCTAGGGTAAGCTTCAAACTCATTGACTGCTGAAATGAGCAAGCACTTTGTGTATCTCTTTGGGTATTATTATAGATAGTCATATCTCTTACCAGATCCTTAGCGCAAAAACTGCATGATAATTTCAGATGCCTCCTAATCTCATTTGATCCTGTGTCTCAGTGTGAACCTGTACAATGCAGGACAGGAATACATCATCCTTCACTCAAATTTAAATTTCTTTCTTTCTAACTACTGTGCATCGTACACTTCAAATTGATTTTGAGGACATTCTTTTCAGTCTTGGAAGTGGTTTATGGCATAATACTTAATAAGGCAAGCTTAAAAAACAATTTGAAATGAGTTAAAATTTTCCAAGTCAGTGTTTCAATTCACAACGGCTCCTAGTAGTTATTTCATCCAAAATTCCAGCATTGTCAACATTTTCGTCAATGCTTTCCACCATATCTATACCATCAACATGAAGGTCCTGTATTTTCAAAAAAGAGAAACCAAGATATAGGCGCCTACAATCGATTCTCTTAGTCTTAAAAAAATAATGAAAATAATGTAAAGAAACACACTGATAAAATACTCTGAGAAATAAGGCACATAGACGCAATTTGAGGCTCCTTTGGCGGTGATTAAGGGCTTCCCTCTGCTCATATTCAGCAGCATCTACCTCACTCAAGTACTGCAGCTGAAATGGCTTCGGAAGAATATACTGTCTGATGTAATTTTTAAGGTATGATTGTTATCAAAATTCACATATTGATTGGGATATGCGGGAAATGGAGCTCAAAGAACTTATGGTCACTTATTACTATGAAAGCGTATCTCTTACACAGGTAGGACTGGACGTATGCACATATTGTCACACTCTGTACTTGCTACGCTTGACCAGCAGGTAAAGACGATAAAACTGAACCAAATAATGCAACTGTCACTATAAAACCTTGTGAAAAGAGAATAAAAAGATCACATCATCAACAAAAAGAAGCATATAAATCAGAACGTGTTGCACTTTTAGAACTAAGCAAGGGAAAGGTCAGAAGCAGAAAATGGGTCAACTCTATAGTTGTCTATTCTGAAACTTTCGAGTGTGATTGTATTGCAACCGCTATTCATTGCACTAATCAAGCATTTTATCAAACAGTTCACGTGCCTTGTCTATGCTTCCACATTTTGCATACATGTCTACCAGGCGATTGCACATACATCGGTGAAAATTCATGTGTATCATTATGCTTTGTTGCACGTCCATAAGCGTGTGCATGTATCTAAGTAATTATAACGCATTTTCAACAAATCCATTTCGGGCATATCCTGCAATAATTACTTTCCACGATCCCACATTTTTTTGAGGCATTACAGTCGAGCAGTTCACATGCCTTGTCTACGATTCCACATTTTTCATACATGTCTATGCTTTGATGGATGCCCATACCTTGTTCCAAAGTTCCGATTTTGACACAGGCTGAGAGTATGTTGGCAAATGTAAACTCGTCGTGTTGAAGCCCTGTTTCTTGCATAGAGTGAAATAGGGTTACTGCCCTGTAAGGATAACCATGTCTTTTGTATGCTGCAATAATTGTATTCCATGAGAAACTGTCTCGTTCTTTCACTTGCTGAAACTCTTTACCGGCATCTATCAAAACTTTGCACTTGACATACATTTAAACACGGTTTTTATGAAAAAACAGTGTGTAGCAAATGCCATTTAATCACCTGTGATCAATGAAAGAGTCGACTGTTTTTCCTTGTGAAACCATGCACGTGAAAATACAGGCCTGCAATAATTGAAAATATGTAATCTTCAGAACATCTATATGAACTCTTTGAAAGAATGCCTGGAAAAAAATGTGCTATCAGGGACTGCCTAATGGTTTGTTAGATGTACTTGCAAGTGCTGTAGTAGACATCTATACAAAATGTCGAAGCATACCTAATGCAGATGAACTGTTTGAAAGAATGCTTGGAAAAGATGTGGTATCAGCCATTGCCATGATTGCAATATATGTACTAGATGGAATTTGCATTTGACGTGGGAATTGGAAACCTGCCATAATACCCTGCCTTTCCTCTGTAAAAGATCCAGAATAAGGGAGATCCATAATACTATAAACCGAATGTCAAGGAAAGAAATTTCGAACTAAAAATTATCTCAGATGCCTATAACACACGGCGTAAGAAAAACTGACATCTAACTCAATTGTTTTAAAATATATATACTTTTCTATTCATGGTGTACATATTACGCGTAATTGCTAATGCACCAATAGGTTAATGTTATTTTCTTATTTACTGTGTCATATTCAGGTACAATCATCAAAACGTTTGCGGTTGCTGTTACATTCACATTGGCAATCAGATCATAAGGATCGCCTCATCTTAAAGGTTAGTAGTTTCGCAATTTGCTACACACCTGTATATGCTTTTCCACAACAATTTGTAGTAAGAACAATTATCAATCTGATACTTCCTCCATTATTTAATAAAGCTATTACGCCGGCCAATCGTTCTTTACCCAACATACAAATCTGTTAAAAGTTGAGGTGAAATTTATACTAGAATCTACTTTTATAGGCATTGAAAATTAATAAGCATTGTCTATGTCTCCTAAGTTTTTTAGCGCATCACGAAGCTCGTAAAAGAGGGTAAAAGTCCAAACAGTTGCTGGGGTTTTCAGTTAGTCCCTGTCAAAGAAAATACTAACTTTAAGAAGCAAGTATTGGAGCATGTTCCTAAATAGATTTACCCTCCATAGTGGAAGTCACTGTCCTACAGACCGTTTGATTTGTATGAGATACCAAAAAGCGGTTAGTTGGCTTACAAACATTACTAAATAGAAAGTGCTCTACAATCCAGAATGGATTCCAACTTTCAATACATTTCTGCACATCTTGTAATAGCAATAGATTAACAGAGCTACAAATATCCCGAACAGAACTTTTTGTATCTCATTTGCTTCTTTTATTTCCTACCTCAAGCTTTTCTAAGTAAAACTTTCAACTTATTATCATGGCATCTTATAATGTATAAAACCATACAACCATGTATGGATTATCGCAACAAATGTTTTGTCGGAAGTGTGATTATAATGCTTAGTAAAGACATGCATTAGGCTCTGTCAGAGATGTTTGTAGCTTTAATTCTTATATTGGCTCCTCCTTCTAGGGCATCTTAAGAAAATTTCCTTTCTTAGATTTGACGTAATTGTTTTCATTTTGTCATCATAATAATTGTTTAGAGGATAGGCAAAAGGTTTTTAGAACTTGAAACTGTGTCTGTATATCTTCCTGAATTTACATGAACTAAACACCATTTAGTCTCCAACAAAGCCATCAATTTGCAAGAGAACTAGAGTTGACGGAAGTCTCAAATCAAAGTTAATGAGAAGTATAAAAAATTTAAAATCATAATAATCAAATGAAAGTGATCAAATCAATAGCAAATTTATAAACGAGGACTAGTAAATCATACTCAACTCTTCCAAATGCATTGACAAACAATAAAATTGAACGCAAACTAACCAAGATTATAGTTGGCTTTTAGGCTTTCTAATGAACTTCCAAGGCAGCTGGTTGCATTGGACACTATAATTGCGCAATTTAGAGGGTCCTTATAAATAGAGTGGGGCTTAGGTTGTGCAGTACAGATCCAGTTGTTAGATTCTGTAGAAGAGAAATGGAAGTAACAAGTGCCTCATTTCTCAGTATGTACAAAGGAATAAAAATCCAAAGATCACCATTGTCTACTGATAAGAATCCACCAACAAAATTCCCCTTCACACCGGCATCAAAAGACTGTAATAACAATAAAACATGCCATGTGGAACAATTTGGCTTTGTGGGTCTGTTAGATGTTTAATTCATGTTATATAGTAGTTGTTAACTTCAATTGTGATGTAAGGGCATCAGTAATAAAGCTTCTTTCATGTCAAATTTCACCATGAGCCTTTTCGACCTTCTTTAAGAAAAAATTACAAGGCCTTGATCTGCGTGTATGACATATTCCTTTAATTGGCTCTTTGTTATTCCTTGAAAAAATGATCCCGGAAAGCAATTTTTGTGGTTAACATCTTCTATGGTATTTTGTTTTTGAAATGAAATAAGAACCACTCTCAAATAGCTTGTGGGATTGAAATTTTAAGGATGGCTGAAAAGAACTTAGACTATGTACAATTTACTCATTGTGAGCTGGATCCATTTGATGAGGGTCATTTACGAGAGGATGTAAAGTTTGATAATTGGAGATGTTTGGTTTTCTATTGTGTCGATTCGGATAAAGCGACCCACAAATAAAAATGCCGGTTGCCTATATCTAATGGCACAACAAACTCGAGGTTGAAAAGAAGTGGAATCTGCAAGTAAATTTCTTTATCATTTTTATTCTTCAATTGTAGATTTATAATATAAATTACGACTAAAAATTTGAACTAATTTCTGCCTCTTTTTGGGGCATTCTTATATAGGTGCATAGTGTTCCAAATTGTAAATTGAATTTTAACTTTTCTCTGTACATAGCTTCACATTTTGCACTCATGCTTAGTCAAAGATTAAATCTTAGCACAATTCCGTGCTACAAAACTTGAATTCCTAACCTTTTTCTCAAAAAATTTGCAGTTTACTACAGTTTGGATTTCAAATATAGTTTACTTTTTTTGTCAAATTTTCTCGGATTTTTCTACAGTTTGCACTCGGTAGTATAGCCACATGAAATATTAACTTCATTTCAAACAATAGTTAAAATTTCGGCCTATTTCCTTGCACGTTTCTTCATTTTTAGGTGATTTACATGAAATCTTTTACCTTAATTTTCCACTATTCTACTACACGTTTGGTCTAAAATTTTGCACTCTACTACAGTCAGATGATTTCGTATTGAATTTTGAAATACAATTTTATTTTTTGTTGCTTGTTTCTTGATAATTTCACACTCCTATCGAATATGGTCTATATTTTGGTATATAGAGTTCAATTGTTTGATTATATTGTCTCAATTTTTGAAATGAACATAATTTTTCTAATATAGATTTTGATGTTCAAAACTTTGATTGTCTTCAAGATCGAGAATTTACTCCCAGCACACGTGCCCTGCGGTGTTCTTTTCGACTATGTCCTCTGAGTGCCTCAAGAAAGTGGAGCTCCATAATGGTCAAAATGCTATTGTTCTTTGTGAATGTTCATTATGGATACAATCAGGAAGACTCTGTGGTTTTAAACCATGCATCAATAGATCGTGGGTTGTTTCAACCATGCATTTCCATACATTCACATCGAGACAAATTGTGATGATAAGTAACTCTAAAAGTTCATCCAAGCTAGACTTAGATTTTGGAAAGCCAAACACAAAGAAACCCTGTGGGTAGATAAGCTTGATGATGATGGATTGCCTTATGTTGCATCATACCTATATAGTGGGTGTAAAATGAATGGATTGAGTTTCAAGATATCATTTGTAATTATGTTAAAACCTCAAATACTGATTATTATTTGGCTTCCTATTTGAGCCCTTGAATTACCTTTGGTGCAAATATAGAAGAAAAGAATCAAGAAAACTGTATCTGTACAATAGTCCGACATGGGAAAGCCTCTTTTTAGTGTATTTCTTCCATACAATTGTTTCTTCTCACATAGAACAACAGAAAGGTAGAAATTGATAAATATAAGTAAACATTTATTGTAGCGGTAGTTGTATCCTGTAGAAAGTTGAAGGCTATTACAAAGCACTTTGAAAATTCCTCTAAACCCCCTATAGCTTCAAATCCATATAGACAACATCATTGGTATTGATGACCAACGAGTATTTCTAATCACAGCTGAACTTGCATTTTCAGTTACTTAAATTTGTTTGCCCTGCAGGAAAATAGGTTTTTAGTGACGAGCTTAAACAATGAAACTCTATGTTTGATGTGAAGAGCTTTTACAGCATACGAGTTGTTCTTTGATTGACTGTTAACACATGAATCTTTTAAAGCATGGGCTCTTTAGCACTTTTTAGTATTTTTGGACGTTAAAACGTGTGTTCAACGCCATTCAACATGAATGCAGCTGCTGTTTACATGATGCCAATTGAATGGAGGTACAAGAGTAAGGGACATAATGGCAAGGTAGTTATCCACAGCTGCCCCGTGATATAACTGACTCTGTTCTTTGTTTTATGTATATTGTACTTGAAGTTTTAAATGATACCTTGCCTTTTTGTTTTATGTATATTTTTTGTATAGTACCACCTCTATGTAGATTTAGTGTGTGCACTATGCATTCTTGGATTTTCAATTAAATGTGTTGTTAATGGCACTTATGACAATTCAATCTGCATTTCTCATACTTCCTGTCCGCTCTTTTTTAGATGTCTTTGGTTCAAAGTTGTCTTTGCTGCAAACCGAATTCCGATGGCTTTGCCCCAAAAATGAAGTTGTTGTTGCATGGCAGTGAAATGTAGTTTTGACGTGATCATTTGACGGGAACATTTTTAATACAAGCGTTTCCTTTATTTTGTGGAAATGTTATTAGCATGTACTGATATAAATGAAAACTAAAAACATACAAACTTTAATGCCCACTTCCCTATGACACTTAGTTGATTATCATTTTGAGTTATGCAGACTTTTGGATATGGACATGACTTATACTTACGTTGATTAGCATGATGTTTTGTGAGTAGATGCATTTGGGTTATGATTGGATTTTGTTTTCAGTATGATCTACACTGACTCATGGACAGACTATTGGATACCGATATTATTTTTTATATGGATATATTGCATGTGTTCTAACATTGGATTTCTTCGCCATGATAAGTAGAATGTAGTTGTTGAATTTACATTACTATAATTTTGGATAATGATGAAATGCATAATTAAGTTGTGATTTAGACCTAGAAATAATGATTGATTGAATTACGTATAGATGTTAATAAATTTCATGCATATGGTTATTTTGGATATTTTGACATGGCCGCAAGGCCAAAGGAGGTATTTTGTATTTTGCAGAAACACCACATGATCACAACCTAAAGGGGATTGGGAACCAAACACAACAAAATGTCGAGTGGTTACAACATTTGGTCGTCAAGGCAACTAGTGAATTGTATTGTGTTGCTTTTGTTTTCTTTATGTTGTTAAAAAAAAATTCCATAAGGGGGAAATTTTCTAATGTGACCAAGGGGTTAAGAATGTTATTTACTTGTTGTAACTTACTTTAGTAGGTGATTTCATTTGTGATGTTTTTTTAAATTACTTTTGCTAAGTATGTTTAGATTAATTTAACATCTTGTTTTAAATTTTAAGTTTTGGAGGAAGTCTAGTAGGTGTAATTAATTTTGATGGTTGGCTCCTTGAGCCTTGTGTTTGCCTCTTGTATTGAATGTTTGCTTTGAGTGTTGACTACTCCAAATCTTTGAATCTCGAATTTGAGATTTAGGGCAATTTTGGGGGACTTGTGGGACAAGTTGAACTTGTCCCACACTTCCCAAAACCCCTTACCAACCATATCTATGGGTTGGGAAGCCAAAAAGGGGATTATTTATTGTTTTGGGAAGGGAAATATGACTTTGGAGTGCACTTTTCTTCCATTTGCATTTATTTGTGCCTTAAGACACATGGGAAGGGATGGATGTGGAAAAGAGATGTCATTCAACCCAACCACCCATTTATTGTGTTTTGGGAGTTGAGTTGACTATGGGAGGTGGTTTGAGGATGTGTGATGTGGCATCCTACATGGAGCCACATCACCCTCACCCTTTCCTTTTGTCTATTTATGGAAATTTCCTCTCTTGTTGAGGGGTTGGAGTTTTTTTTTGAAAGCTCTTTTTTTTAGTTTGGAAAGGAAAGAATTGGGAGAAGGAAAGAGGAGCTTGGATTTGCATGCTTGGATTGTTTTGGAGGGAGCTTGGACAAAGCTTCTTGGTTTAGGCTTCTCCAATGGAGAGGTAGGAGACCTTCTCCCCTTTTTGCTTTCTTATTGTTATTGCTTCTATGCTTAAATTTGTAGAAAATGTATGTTTACTTTTGTGTATTGTGGAAAAATGGATAGAATGCTTAAGGTGTAGTATAGGAGAGGTCTATGGGAAAACTCATGAGGGAGGCATAAGAGTAGAATAGGAAATTGTGGAGGGAGTTTGAGAGGGATGCCCATCTTGGGTAAGAATGTTCACATTCTTACCTAGTCCTGAGGGAGCCATAAGAGGAGAGGAGGTATAAGAGTATGGGAGGAAAAAGGGGTACTTGAGGGAGGCATAAGAGTCATAGGGGCTTGAGTTTTATTGTGGAGGGTTTGGATGGGCATCTCATCTCAATGGGGAGGCATAAGGAAAACTTTCCCATAGTTCCTTCTCTTGTTGGCTTGGATGAAAGCCTTGTTGTGAAATGTTTGGTGCTATTTGTGTGTCTCTTTGTTTCTTTTATTTTAGCTTTGAATGTTGTGAAGAAATTGTATTGTGGAAGCAAGTGTTGTTGCCTTGAGTTGGAGACCACCCTTTCATTGTGTTGTGTTTGGGGTTCGGGGTCAATGGAGGAGATTGCTTCTCTTCTCCATTGAGTTTTGGTTGGGAGGAGAGTGTTGCCTCTCCCCCTATCTTGGTTGTGATTTAAGCTACTTGGAACTTGGAGCATGGATGAAGAGCACCTTGGAGCTTGTGAAGACTCTTTCCATTCCCTTATATACATTATTTTGTTGTAAAAATTGTATGAGAAAGAAAGTTGTATCATCTCGTTTTCATTTCAAAAATAAAGGACATTGTAATCTATATTGCACCAAAAGTCACATGGTTGAATGCAAATTTTACTTGAAAGATGTTTACATTATTGAAAGGATTGTAAGGAAATAAAGAAATGATATGTACAAAAGGTTTGTAATAATCTTGTAAATATACTATGGGGAAAATGGGTGTAAACACGTTCTTGTGAAATGTTGGTTTCATTTCATTATATTAATCAAATGTTATGTATTGTAAAAGCTAGTTTCCTTCTTGTTGTTAGATAGAAATTTGAAATACAATTACCTCTACTTTGGGCAACAAGTAGACTAAATATTAAATTGTAGCAAGAGTTCCTATTTGGATCTCATTGCCAAGCATTTCAACATTAGTTTAAGAAATGGAATATTATTTGTTTCTACCTTACATGCAACAATTATCAAAACGTAAGAGAAGAGATGATAAAAAAAAAAAAAAAAAAAAGTTCATAACTTGCCAATATTTCCTTCTATGTTTATTTTTAATTTGATAAAAAAAGGGTAATATTTAATACTCTCAATAATGAAAATATTTTAATAATGATAAGATAAGTTATTATTAAAATATATTAATTTTAACAAACTGTAATTTTCTTTTATTTATTTTCAAAAATTGTTGTGCCTTTCTCACACACACATGTGTGTGTGTGTATATATACATACATACATATATATATATATATATATATATATATATATATATATATATATATGTATGTATGTATGTATGTATACATACATACATACATATATATATATATATATATATATATATATATATATATGTATGTATGTATATACATACATACATATATATATATATATGTATGTATGTATATATATATACATACATATATATATATATATGTATGTATGTATATACATACATACATATATATATATATATATATATATATATATATATATATATATGTATGTATATATATACATACATACATATATATATATCTACATATATATGTATACATATATATGTATTATATATATATATATATATGTATATGTATATGTATATACACATATATATACATATATACATATATGTATATGTACATATATATATGTATATGTACATATACATATGTATATATACATACATCTATACATATACATATATGTATATGTATATGTATAGATGTATGTATATATACATATATATATATATGTACATATACATATATATGTATATATACATATATATACATATATACATATATGTATATGTATACATATACATATATATATACATATACATATATATATGTATATGTATATGTATATGTATATGTCTATGTATATGTGTGTGTGTGTATATGTATGTATATACAAATAAAGATTTAAAAGAAACAATGATTAATTAATATGTTTTTTTTGAAAACAAAAAAAAGGGGCAACACGGGCTGTGCAGGCCGCGGCACTGCTTACCACTACACCACGGATTGGGGGAGGCGCGCCCCACCCCCAACCCATATACTATATGGGGTGGGGATGGGGTCGGCGCCCCTCCCCCCCATTTACACTGTCCCTAATAACAATACTACAAAAAAAAAAAAATCAAAAAAAAAAAAAATCAGCCATACGAGCTTCGCGGCCTGTGTAAATCCGCCTTCCTCGGCCTTCCTACAGCCACAAATACCTTGTTCCTATTTACACACACACACACACACACACACTTTGAATCCGCGTGCCTAGGATTTTGGGCAACACAATCAACCCAAAATCAGAGCAGATCTTTACAAAGGACTCATACATCAAAGATCTGAGCCAAAAAATTGTTGAGTTAAGCTCCCATGGCTGTAATGGCCTCCATAGATTGGCCTTCTCCTCCTTTTCTCCCTTAACCTGCAAGCAAAGAGCAAAAGAAATGAGGGTTTTGGGTGTAGAAAAGAAATTAAATAAAAAGAGATAAAATATATGGCAATCCATAGAGATTTCTAGGGTTTCCTTGCCAAGCCTAAATCTAAGGGTTGGAAAAATTTAGATCCAAGGGTGGAGGATGCACCCTACATCACTTAAGTGATGGGATTAATTTATTTGTGGAATGACAATTAGAAATAAAAAGAAAAGGGGGTGGAAAACTAGTAAGATAGTGTACACTTGACCCCTTCTAGCAAGCAATTAATCATTATATATTTATGACCTTGAATTACAAAGTGTGAGTCTTGTATTATTATAATTTTGTTTTAAATAAAAGAAAAGGGGGTTTTAATTAATTTAAGGGTCCTTAAATAATTCCTTTAACCGGGGATTAACGGAGTCATGTTGAAAGGCTAATGAAGTCTCTTAAATAAGAACTTTAGAACCTTGTTGGGAAAGAAACGAAGATACAGTATTGAAGTTGAATTTGAGGCGATCTTAATAGATCGATGAACATCTCCGACGCCTCGCAACTGTCCTCTTATAACCTGAACCTATCAAAAAAAAAAATTATTTCATAATTTTCTCTCTCTAAACCTGTTTTGTATTTTGACCTCATGCGAATAGTCCTTCTGGGTGTTACACAAACTCCTCTTGCGTGGTAAAATCGCATGTATAAAATAGGTTCAAATAATGCATAGCTTTATTAAATTCATGATTGTTCGAAATTGAAAGCCATGACTGAGCTGTTATTCAAAACTCTTTTTTACTAGGTCATACTTTGTGTACATTCACAACTTCTAGATATTTGGAATTTTGATGCCATGTAAAATCAAGTGTTGGCAAATTTTGGTTAATTGTTTTAATGTGTTATTTTAATGTCTGCTAGAGTCAATGATAACATAATTGATTCAACATTCATTAATTTATTGCTTCTTGTTTGCTTGTTTAACTTATTTATACAAACTCCGTGTTATTATCTCTTAACCTGCTATCAACCTTTTGATCCACTTCAACCTTCCCTTCCACAATGGCTTTTAATAAAAAGAAATATCCTTCCCCTGTTGTGATTGGCGGCATTGCATTTGATTAACCTATTTATCTTGTTGTGCGTTATCGGCTTTGTTTTCTTGGAAATTTGACTGTTTAATCTTTTTCTTATTTTGCAAAGTAACCAAGTCACAAGTTTATCAAAAAAATAAGTGAAATACACTTTTATTAGTTATTCAATAAATGTAACATGTTGTATTTTAATGACATTTCCAATCCTTGTTATTGCTAGGTCTGCTCTAAAGAAAGTGCATCCTTCCAACCTTCCAACTTTTGTTTTTCTTCAAAATAAATGTGCTTCTTATTAGATGAAAGTTTAACTTGAGTCCATTCTATCATGTGGGTTTCAGTAATTGCTTCTCGTAAGTGTTGGAAGTACTTGTGACAACATGACAGTAATGGAGGAAATGTAACAATAGTGTTCATACTCCATTTACCTACCACAATACATTATGACAAAATATGCCTACATATACATTGTGTAATGTATGTGAAGAGTTGAAATTGAAACATAATTTATTATTGTTTTTTAGATTGTTTTTAGATGGTGGATTGTTTTCTATATCGATAATATGGCCCTCAAATATGTGGTCAACAATCCTTTGCAAAAATTTCAGGCAATTACATATGGGGGCCATGTTTAGGGGAAAGGGTGATAACTATGACAAAATTGTTTGGGATATTTTTCAATAATGAAATATTGTTAAATTAAAATTAAAAAAAAATGATTTGTATTTTTTTTACTCTTCAACATTGATATTTTCTACTATATTGTACTCTTAACGAATATACATTTTTACAAAAGTAAATATATTTACAAAAGAATATTCATTAGTGAAAAAATCATTATATTCAGGAATACTAGTTGTCACATACTTCATTCAATCAATACAACTACTTTGTATGATCAATTCATATTGTTTTCTTTATTCAATGATGCTTTACTCAACTAAATGCTTAAAGACGAGGATTGTTAAATCCATTGCACTTTGTCACCCTATTTGTGTCTAACAAAAATATATCCTCTCCCATAAATATGTATTTTCTCCCCCTCCTTCGAGCAACAACTATCCACTCCTTCACCGCTCCCCTTTCGGCGTTTACATCGCACTGCTCGCGTGCGATTGCTAGTTTAAAACATAAAAGATTAAGTGGAAGCTACCCGTAACCCGACGGATATCTGTCCGTTGGCAGGGAAAAATCTTTCACTCGCCTCCTGTACTAACATTTAATAAATGCGGATAAGATTTAAAATATTCGTCTTTAAAGTACAACGGGCAAAAACATGAGATAGGTAGGAAAGCTTATTTATAAGAATACGCTTTTTGTTTAACACGCCAAAGATTAAGTGGAAGCTTCCGGACAGTAGACAGCTGGAAAGCATATCTGGCCGTTGGCAGAGCCCTTGATACGGGCTCTATAAAAAAAGCTTTCACTCACCTCACGAAGAATGATTCCACTTCCCCGTGCCTTTGATTTTTCTGCTCTGGCTTTTGGAGGTCCGATCTCATTTTTATTGCCTGTGTTTTTTTCTTGTTTTGGGTTGTTGTTCGTGGAGGTCTGATGTGTGCAAAGCATGGCCATGCCTGTGTGTTTCTTCTCTTGTCTGTTTGAGTCCTCTGATGAATGTATTGTCGTTTTCCTGTGTGTTTTTTTGTGAGTCGGATCCTCCACAAGAATAGCAGTGGGAGCTCAGCGATGGAGCGAAGTGTCGGGTCAGACCAGACCACGGGTAAGCCCTTCTTTATTTGTATATTTTCGCTGAAACGGAGTAAATATTTATGATATGTGTAGGGTTTCATTTGTATATGCTTAAACAGAGTAAATATCATACCACGGGAAGCCGTTCTGGAACATCCTTTTGCAGATTTAGTTTGAACTTGTCTAATGTAATCATTTGTATATGCGTAGGGTTTCATTATGTAACAGAGTAAATATTAGTGATATGTGTGTATGACACTATGCGTAGGGTTTCATTCTGCACCCAAGGACTTTTATGTTTTTCCTATTATTTAGGATTTTTAATGTCTTTTCCTATTATTTAGGATTTTTAATGTCTTTTTCGTATTATTTAGGACAGTGTAATAATTAATGGTAGATCATACACGTTCGGATTATATGCAGAGCACAGTTTGTTAGATCCTGTGCAGACAAATGAACGGCGGTCTGTCGCATTTATTATTTATTTAGGGCTTTGATTTATTTCTGTTATTAGAGCTAAGTTTGATTTTATTTTATCAGTGAATAGCATTGCAATTTATCATCGAACATTCAAATAGCTATTGGCGAATACGATTGTAATGCAGTCTTCACCTCATGTTTGTCTTTATAATATATTGTGTACGATCGATTTATTATATTTGGTCAAGGGTTTGGTTTTACACTATAGGGTTGAATTTTGTACAGTTAGTTTTATTCTGACATTTATGTAGGGCTTTCATTTTCTGATATATTTTTCCATTCTCCTTGTGTTCGTTTATTCAATATATTTTCTTTTATTGAATTTATGTAGAGAAATCTATTTGCTCTTTCATACGGGGTAGATATTTCTTAATCATTTAATTAACATGGTTAATGATTTGTACAGGTTTTAATTTGTGTAGTTTAATGTTGTGAAGTTTTGTTGTGACTTGTATTTTGCCTACTAATTTACTGGTAAACATACTTTGTTAGTACAAAGTACATGTGATTTTTTTGGGAAATAGTCTTTCATGATTTATTAATGTTATAGATTACAGTTGAAGTCGTTGTTCATGAGATAGTAATGTTATAAGTTATTGTTTAGATGCCTGATCTGACATTTTGTTGGATCATATATTTTCTTGCACTTGTCTAGCTTATTGTTGTGAAAATGTTTAAGTCAAATGATACATTTTGTTAGATCATGAATGTGTTTTCGTCTGCCTGTGTGTTTTTTTGTCAGTCGAATCCTCCACAAGAATAGCGGTGGGAGCTTGGCGATGGAGCGAAGTGTCGGTTCAGACCAGACCACGGGTAAGCCCTTCTGTTCCATAACTTATTTTATGTAATCATTTGTATATTTTCGCTGAAACAGAGTAAATATTTGTGATATTTGTAGGGTTTCATTTGTATATGCTTAAACAGAGTAAATATCATACCATGAGAAGCCGTTCTGGAACATCCTTTTGTAGATTTAATTTGAACTTGTCTAATGTAATCATTTGTATATGCGTAGGGTTTCATTATGTAACAGAGTAAATATTAGTGATATGTGTGTATGACATTATGCGTAGGGTTTCATTCTGCACCCTAGGACTTTGATGTTTTTTCCTATTATTTAGGATTTTTAATGTCTTTTTCCTATTATTTAGGACAGTGTAATAATTAATGGTAGATCATACACGTTCGGATTATATGCAGAGCACAGTTTGTTAGATCCTGTGCAGACAAATGAACGGCGGTCTGTAGCATTTATTATTTATTTAGGGCTTTGATTTATTTTCTGTTATTAGAGCTAAGTTTGATTTTAATTTATCAGTGAATAGCATTGCAATTTATCATCGAACATTCAAATAGCTATTGGCGAATCGTATATTCGTATCTTCTGCAGGGGCCCGATCTTTTCAGATACTGCTGTGTTATTTTCCCTATTATTCAGATTTTTAATTCTTAAAACGTCCTGCTTTTTCTTTAATTTTGTATTTGTAGGAACATGGCAGTTTTACGTCTGTGTTCGTTTATATCGACATGGAATATGATGTAGAGGATAGTAAGGCAGTCTTTACCTCATGTTTGTCAATGCAGAGTAGATATTTATAATATATTGTGTACGATCCATTTATTTTATGTGCAGGGTTGATGTTTGGTCAAGGGTTTAATTTTACACTATAGGGTTTAATTTTTTTGGGTTGGTTTTATTCCGACATTTATTTAGGGCTTTCATTTTCTGATATAATCTTTCCATTCTCCTTGTGTTCTTTTACTGATATTTTTTCTTTTATTGAATTTAAGTAGCGTCATCTATTTCGTCTTTAATCTTGGAGGGTAGGTATAGGCCATTTGTTGTTTTACTTAGGAATTTTTATGTCTAACAAATCCAGAGTGGATGTTACCAATTTGTTGTTAATAAATTAATATGGAGTAGATATTTCTTAATCATTTAATTAACATAGTTAATGATCTGTACAGGTTTTAATTTTTGTAGTTTAATGTTGTGAAGTTCTGTTTTGACTTGTATACTGCCTATTGATTGACTGTTAACATACTTTGTTAGTACATAGTACATGTGATTTTTGTGGGAAATAGCCTTTCATGATATATTAATGTTAATTTACTTAAAACATGTAATAGTAATGAATATGCAACATTGTTTTATAAGTTCAATCGCTAATTCAAAAACATGATTTGTTAATTACTTAAATCCATGAATGATGTTATTCTATTTTATTCCTATCCCTATCTGTATCAATTTCATGAGCAATTTTAATTTTAATTATTTTGTTTTCTTTCACCAACTTCGAGGAGTTCATTTTGTATAATTACATCACAATTCTTTTCGTTTGGAATTCATTACACCATTTTGTAATTTTCTTCTTTATTCTTGAAAGGTGAATTGAGTAATTGTTTATTTGTTAATTTACTTGAAACATGTAATAGTAACGAATATGCAACATTGTTTTGTTAATTCAATCACTAATTCAAAAACAAAAACTTTTTAATTACTTGAATCCATGAATAATGTTATTCTATTTTTGTTTTCTTTCACCAACTTCAGAGGAGTTCATTTTGTATAATTACATCACAATTCTTTTTGTTTGGAATTCATTACACACCATTTTGTATTTTTTTTCTTTATTCTTGAAAGGTGAATTGAGTAATTGTTTATTTGTTAATTTACTTAAAACATGTAATAGTAACGAATAAGCAAACATTGTTTTGTTAATTCAATCACTAATTCAAAAACATGACTTTTTAATTACTTAAATCCATGAATGATAGTATTCTATTTTATTCCTATCCCTATCCGTATCAATTTCATGAGCAATTTTAATTTTAATTATTTTGTTTTCTTTCACCAACTTCAGAGGAGTTCATTTTGTATAATTACATCACAATTCTTATAATTATGTATATTGTTGGTTTATGTACTAGTTTATTTTTGAAATGGGTTACTGTTTCTTCAATCTTTAGAAGCTTGTTGTGCATTTTTTTCGTTTGAAATTCATTACACCATTCTATATGTTTTTCTTAATTTTGAAAGGTGAATTGATAAAAGGCAACAATAATTGTTTATTTGTTAATTTACTTAAAACATAACAGTAACAAATATACAACATTGTTTTGTTAATTCAATCACTATTTCAAAAACATGATTTTTTATTTCATTTTATTCCTATACATCTGTACGGATGTTTTATTTAAACCTTACTCTATCGTCGTAGAATTCAAAATTAGATAACAAATTGACTTGTGCAATATTTTTTTCTTTTGATGTTTTATTTTAATCTCTGTCGCAAATTCCTGTTCTACATGAATTGAAACTTCGTTTTTTTAACAGTTATTTTCTGTAACGTTTTCTTGTGTTCTATGATTTGAAACTTTGTTAACAATTGTCTAAGACCATTTTAGCAATGAGCACTTAACAAACACCAAGGTAGAAATAGTCTGGTATAACTGTACAAGAATAAAAATAATATCATGTTTTTAAGTTTTTTATTTATGATGTGTAGTAAATCTTAAAAAACTTTTTTTTGTAGTGTGATAATTATTGTAAAGCACTTCTGCATAATTTTTTTATGGTGTGGTAAATTTAAATTAATAATTATTTTTTTTAAAGTTTTTATTTATGTTGTAGTAAAATTTATAAAAAAGCATTATTTTTTATTGGTGCTAAATATTTAAATATTCATCTTAAAAAAGTGTTAAATTTATAAATTATTTAAAAAATTAAGAATTTTTAAGTAAAAACTTCCTTCATCTGAAAACAAAATTGGTTCAGAGTCCCCAAAATTTTTAAAACAAAACTCGAATATAATGAATTTTTGTTGAAAGAGTATATATTAAATAGTCTTTTGAAAATAACAGATAATTAATTATTTTTATTAAGAATATAATATCACAAACCAAAATTATGTAATACTTTGATAAAAACTATACTGTAATATTTTATATATAAATATACATGATAATCTATTTTAAATTATATATACATATAAAAAAATTTAATATTTAATTTACATAAAGTAGATATATATATATATATATATATATATATATTAAGTAAATATATTTACAAATTAATATAATTATATAAATATGATAATATACAATAAATATATATTCAAAATATGGTATATATAAATATAAAACATAATCTAGTTTAAATTATATATATATATATATATACATACATACATATATACATACATATATATTTAGTAAATATATTTACAAATTAATATAATTATATAAATATGATAATATACAATAAATATATATTCAAAATATGGTATATAAAAATATATATTGTTAATATATTTTAATCACAAACCAATATTATGTCATACTTTTTTAATATAATGATAAAAACTCTACTCTAATATTTTATATATAAATATAAAAGACAATTTATTTTAAATTATATATACATCAAAGTAAAATAATAGTACATATAATTAATATATGTTAAAAATATGCATGTTTTTTTAGTGTTAATATAATTCTATAAATATGATAATATACAATAAATATATATTCAACATATGATATATAAAAATATATATTGTTAATATATTTTAAAATATATGTATTGAAAACATGTTATATATAAATATATATGTTAATATATCTTAAATATATGTATATATTTAATATGTTATTATATGACATACATACTATATACATACAATATTTTAATATTTAAATTTACTTTAAATTTACTTCAAAGTAATATAATAGTATACATAATTAATATAAAAGTATATACATATTTTGTAGCAAATTAATATAATTATATAAATATGATAATATATTATAAAATATATGTATATATTTAATATATTAACAATATATTTTACAAATTTACTATAAAAATATATACATATTTTAGTAAAAATATATTTATAAATTAATATAATTTACATAAATATGATTATATATAATAAATATATATTGAAAATACGGCACATACAATATTATTTTAATATATATTTATATATAAATAATAAAAATTTATAATGTTTAAATTATATATATACAATGTACAATGTATATATTTTTGACATATGTAAGTACATAATTATTTTATGAATTATATTTACAAATTAATATAATAGTATATATGTATGTATATTATATGCTAATATGTATTTGTAAGATAATAAACTAAAAATTAAATAAAAAATCATAGTACGTAAAATTATGAATAATAACAAAACACAATAACAAGAATATTATAAAAAAGGTAATATAAATTAATAATTCAAGTGAATTTAAAAATTAAAAAATTAAATTAAGAAGATGATAAACTAAAAATTAAATAAGAATTCATAGTATGGAAAATAATGAAAAATAACAAAAACACAATAACAAGAATATTATAAAAAAATAGTAATGTAAATTAATAATTGAAGTGAATTTAAAAAATTAAAAAATTAAATTAATAGAAGTGAAAAATTTAAACTAATTTTAATTTAAAAGAAAAAAAAATCCAATATAAGTAATAAAAATTCAAATAAGACAAAAATAATGAATAATTAAGTAAAATTGATAACAATTTAAAATTAAATAAATAATTACGCCAGTGAAGGCGTTCCCCTATGGAAAGGCCCTTCATAACGAGCGTTCTGCGACGGTGTAAAATTTGACGGTTTGGCCGTCACCGTCTCGACGCGCATTTTCTTATTATTTTTATTCTATTTTTTCCTGTTATCAAAGCTTTTCATGTTCCTCCATCTTCCGTTTGTTATGCGATTGAATAGCCCAAGAGGAATTCATTTTCGTAAATGCGACCACTACGTAGTCTTCCCTTGAATTAGACATGGAATGCCTACCAGGGAAAGGAAAATCGGAAACGTTTGTATCAGAGTTTAGATGGGTTTCTGAATTCCCCATAGAATTTATTCTCCTGACTCTTCCGTGGCTGCCTGCTACTTAATAATTTCGTGAATTCAGTTCAAATTTTTTTTAAATGGTGTAAATATTCCAAGCGTTTGAGATGAAGAGGTCACGGGATCGAAACACCGGCTGCTATTACTTTGACATGTGTTGTTCTTCTTCTACTGTAAGCTGAGTAGCATCTTTTTTTTTCAACTTTCCGCCCTTCGCCTCTGTAATTTTTTTTTGTTAGGTAGTCGTCTGTTTGTTGGAGAGAGCACATCCGAATGATTTTGTGATTCTCCCGCTAGGCTGCTTTTTGTTTTTATTGCTGTTAGATCCTAGAAAACTAGAAAATGAAATGTTTTCTTTTTCCTGGCGCTGATTTAGTAGAAAGGTGAGTTTTATTTTTTAAAGTAGCTTTAGCGGCCGGGAAGACGTGGAAAGATGAAATGGTGGGGAACAGATAAATTTTGAGATTTGAATTTGTGTCTTGATGGTGGGGAGAACGAAAAGACATCGTTTGAAATTACCTTTGGAAAGTTTGTGGTACTTATATTTTAAAAACTTTTTTTAAATTTATGATTGTTTTGTGCAAAATTGACCCCTATGAATAATGGCAAGAGTTATAATGATTAATGTCTAACAAATGTACATTTTGACATGTTAATCTAGTATTTTCTAATAAATTATTAGTTGGTTGTTTTCTATCTGACTGGTGTTTCTTCTCCTTTAGTGGCCCATGAACTGCATCTCTAAATGGTCATGAAAGTTTACACAAAGTCTCTTTATATCATAGTTTACACTACTGTACAATCACACACTAAAGGAATGTCTCCAAACACAAATTGAATTCAGATAGAGAGAAAAAAATTGAATTGAATTTAATATGTTAACATACGTGAGACTTGGGAAAACTTTTTAACAATATCCAGTGCCTTCCTAAGTAGCCAACACTTGCTCTCACATCCTCTACAGAGTATATCTTTGTGCGAAAGGAATTGTTATGGAAGCCCAAGCTCATGTTTCCCTCGACGATGTTTCTTCTCCTTTAGTGGCCCATGAACTTCATCTCTAAATGGTCATGAAAGTTTACACAAAGTCTCTTTATATCATAGTTTACACTACTGTGTACAATCACACACTAAAGGAATGTCTCCAAACACAAATCCTCTAGACAACTCCTCTAGACAAGTCCGTAACATGGTTGTTCCTAAAAATGCTTATGATCCCTATTTGAGGAATGGATGAAGAAATCCGTGGACTAAAATGGGAAATGGGTCAAAGTGCGAAAGAGACAGAGCCAGAGATTGAGAGGAATACGGTGACATACAATCCTCCGATGCCTCCTCACGTGGGGATATTAAAGTAGGCCAGTAATTAAATTATTATTATTAAGTACATGTCTGAAAATTGTGAGAAACTTCGCAGTTGAGCCTGTTGGAATGTTCGTATAGACGAGCTCCAAAGGGCTTAGAGGCCGCGGCATTTGAGAATAATGCAGTGAAGAATATTATAGCTCCTCGTTGTTTGTGAATTAAAAAAGAAATTATATTTTTGAGTAATTTGTGGTGTAATAATGGTGGATCCTGGTATCATCTCTAGAATGGTTGGATATGCCATTCAGGTTTCAACAAACTAGATTATTGCTCACATCAACATTATTGTTTCAAAACTCCCTCTTTGAATGCTCTCGAAATGATCTTGTCAAACAAATAGCTCTTGAATAAATAAAAACTGACGGTAAAGAGGAAGATGAGGTGAAAATATGGTTAAATGAGAGGTTGATCACGAATAAGTTCACTCTCTTTCTTGGATGGGTAACAGCTTTTTAACTAATGTTCCAAATACTTTTGAATCTTCTCATAACCGCTCTTGGTTAATGTGTAACAATCCTGATTTGACAAAAATTCCCCAATAAGTGATTGGGAGTATGATCTCTCTAAGGGTTGTGGATTTGTCTAGGACTATCGTCCTATCATTGCCAAAAAGCATACGATGTTTGAAGTATTTGGTTTTCCTCAGGTTAGGCTCTACCACCATCAAGAGACTCCCCAACTCTATCCCTACTCTTACAAACCTTCAAATACTTGATCTTAATAGATCCCATATTACAGAACTCCCATCCAACATTTCTAAGTTGACTTCCCTAAAACTTTTGGACATCAATAATTGTGAGCATCTGCAGTCCATACCTTATGGGATTTCATAGCTTTCGTCTCTGGAATACCTGAGTGTCAATGGTTGTCTGAATGGTTTTGGTGTAGAGACAGGAAGGAATAAGTGCAGAGGATGGCTACTCTCAATAAATGATTTGGGCACCTTAAAACAACTCAAAAGGTTGGAGCTTGAAAACAATGGCGAAACAATTCGACAAGGAATGTTAGAAAGCATGAAGGAAATGGAGTCTTTGACCTTGAAACTCACACAGATGGAAATCCTACTTCATGACATGATTACCATGTCAAATGTAAGGAAAATCTACTTAGTATGCCCTCAATTACTTTCAATAGATGATTCATTTTGTGGATTTCAACATCTGAGCTACATTAATTTGTGCAAATGTGACGCGTTGAAACAACTGCCTGCCTTGCACAAACTTGTGAGTCTTAAGCACCTAGAGATCCTTGCTTGCCCCAATATAGAGAAGTTACCAGAGGAATTTGGCAAGAGTGGAGCATTTCCTAAGCTGGAGGTATTTTCAATATTTCATCTGGATAAACTAGAGGAGCTGCCAGTAGTGGAGGACAACCAAACAACTGATGCAACACTAGCATAATTTCCCCGAAATAATTACAAACCACATCAAGTATAAAAGTAATTAACTATCCAAAAAAATATCAAATGTATATATGTTTAGTGCAAAAAAAGGCCACAAAAGGCTACCACTCATGATAAAAATCTGCACATGTACGAAAGTCTTCATGTAACATGTTTAGTACAAATAAAATTGACAGAAAAGTGCTACCACTCATGATATGAGAATTGCAAATGTATATGTACGAATTTGTAACAAGTTTGAAATGTAGAGATGGAACCTTTAAATGAAGTGGTTCATCTATATTCCTACACTTAACAAATTCAATCACACCCATTATCAACATCAACTACACAAGTAATAACTATCCCTCTAAATCAAATAACATATATCATTCGATGTTCACATGCGATTAGATGGGAAACAATCACTTTACTTGTGATTCATCTGCAGCTCCACCATTGTTCAGTGCGGAGCCGACTTGTGAGAAGATTTCATTAGAATTCCGTTCATATGCGGCGGAGGCGCGCAACATTGGCCGTGTGGATACATAAGAAACAATCAAACCCTGAGAGGCGAGAAGCTTAGCGAGCTCGAGGAAGGGAATGAGATGGCCACTGGCAAGAAGGAGCGATAACCACATGAGGCCTACTGCCATCGTACCCCATTGTAATATGCAGTCAATATATTTAGCGGTTCAAACAATTTAAAGATGAAGAATGAAAATTCGAACAGAAAAAGACTTCGCATGCATTTGTTGAATGCATGTAACTTATGCATTCTTTTTCTTCATTTTTCTTTTGAAACGTTTCAAAGACGGACACTTCAGAACAGTTAACTTAGTCTTTTGAATTTATCGCTCCGAAGAAGAAAAAACAAAAATAAAAATTTCTCGGCAGAGTTTATTGACATTTGGAATCTTTATTACGCCGAAGGCGTTCCCCCTATGGGAAAGGCCTCTGCGGACGTTTATCAGACTGTGTTAAATTTGACAGTCTATCAGACATTTTTCTGCAATTAAATTTGACGGTTGTCGTAGAAATAACATTGGGTTTGCAAAATAACATTTTTTCCTCTTTGACAGGGAGGTCGTTGGTTTTGGTTCTGTTGACAGGGAGGTCGCTGGTTCGCACAAGATGGTCGTCGCATCGCGAGTAAATGGAAGTTCTACTCTGAATTTCCGTTGGCATCTCAGCAAGTGGACGATTTTTTGCCAGAACCATGGAAGCTCACACAGTCTTTGTCGTGGTTTCACGATTACTGGGTCTACGAGCGCTACGAAACGTTTGAGGAGGCGGAATGCTTTGTTGATCTATTTCCTGAAACCCTAGAGGATCCCGACGAGGAAGACGGTTCATCTAAAAACTGCTCTTGTTGGGAACACGCTCAGACTTACCCATATGTGTGGGCTTCTTATGGTGTGGTGTGGGACAGACTGTGTATTTACACCATCTACACGTGGAGGACACTCTGACGAATGGGGGATAGGGTTCGCGCAATTCAGCATAAGCTCAAGCAGATTGCTGAGGCAGTAGAAGCAACAAAATTTCAAGAAGCTTCCTGAAGAAGCATATGAAATATGCAGTCAACGGTAAAGGCAGTGGCAGTGAGCAGAATGGAAAGTGATCGCTCTTTTGTGCTTGTATTTTTTACCAAAAGATGAGGGACCTCTGTGTAAATTTGGTAAACTCCTGCGGTGGTAAAAGCATGGGATGTCTATTGAGGTGTTGTGAGATATCAGAGGATTTGTTCTGCCTTCTCAAGATGTTTCTAAAGATCTATGTTTCTGAGATGTAGACTTGTCTTAGGAATGTGTACCCTTCCTCTGGACACACATTTTTGTGTTTCAGTGCATGCTTGTCATCCTCAAAAGCTAGAATTCGGAATGACAGTATAAATAGACTCTGTAAGAATGGATTGCAGTATATTTCCCCTCCATCTGCAGTACATAGCACAATTGGTTTAGAGCACTCGGATTTCAAAAGTGAATCTCTATGGAACAAATCCTGTAATTCTCAGAGCCTTTGCTAATACAGGAATTGGTATGGTATAAGTTCTTTTGTCTGTATAGAATACCCTTTTCTTTTTTGGTGATATTTGATTTGATAATGACACGGACTTATAATCTATGTATGGTCTTTTTGATTTTGTGGCTACAACTTCTGCCATGGAAATCATGATGTTATCATGGGGAGGTACAGCTCCATCCAGCTGAATTAGAGGTACAGATCCTTGTGACACTACATGGGAAATTTTGAGCTCCATAGGTGACTACATGACCTCATTGTAAGCTGTCTGCACCCATAGATTGGTTCTTTAATATTTAGATAAGAATTTTGTAGCCTTATCATTAGCTTTTATGAATTATTTCTTCCACAATAATGTCTGTGGAAGACTATGGAATGAGTTGAGATAGATGGTGTACATAATTTATTACATTAATGTTTGGTTTTAAGTAAAATGGTTTTGTTTAGTTTTTAACTTTCTATGTATTTAAGCTCTAGAGGAAGGGAAAAAAGTGATTTTATTTTCTTAAGCAAAACAAAAATGAAATATTATAGATAAAGGTGGTATGAGAACTTTCCTCACAATACAATAGAGTTTAGGGAATAGAAAATAGAAACTAAAAACACGTTGAATGACAACGATTTATGTAGGTCAAAACATCAAAATGAAAGAATAATCATTGTCTTTTTAGAAGAGCATATGGTACCTCTGTCTTCCATGATTAAATGATATTATCAAGCGTGGGGCTAAAGGGAACACTTTCAAATGATATTGCTTCTCTATCTGCACTTGCAACACTGTAAGCTCCATATCTACCAAATAAAGTGAATATTGTATTGAATAACAATATTAGTCATTACTACAAGGATATGTATTGATATTATTGTTGTTAACATTGACCATTCATGGATTTATCTTACAACACAGACTTGACCGGAAGGCTTCCAAACAACATAGGAAACTTGGATTCTTTGATAATTTTGTAAGTTTCAAGCCAAGCCCAAGAACCGCAAGTTTTTGAAGCATTATCAGTGTCTGATATTGGATTTCACAATTATATTAAACTGCAAAATTATATGTTTTATGACTGGTAAACTTTTGGCTCCCACAGGATGGCAATTGGGTGCAGTTCAATGGGAAAATTCCAAATGAATTGGGGAACCTGATTAATCTCAGTTTTCTGTAAGATATTATATCCCTTCCCAATAAAATTCAGTCAAAAAAATTTTAATAATAAGATTATCGAGACACACATTGTTTCATATGTTAATCTTTGAAAATGGATCATGGATTCTGATCCAAAATGTCATTCAAACTAATGGTTTAATGGTTAATTTTGTCAGGGCTTTGAATTCAAACAATTTTACAGGCCCAATTCCTCCAACACTGGGTAGGTTGGCCAGTTTAATATTGCTTGACATTGCAGACAATCAACTCATTGCATTGGTCCACAAGTTTTCTACACAACATCATACTATCCAAGTTATCCAATATTTAAAAGACAACTACTATTACTTGAAAATCAAAAACACAGAACCTGGTCATTTTTACTTGAAAATCGGCTCATCCATTGAGAAAAAAAGACCCCGGATAGAGAGGACTCATGGTGATGCATTTTTTCCCGACACAACACTGTCCCAGTCTCATTCCAGTCAAACAGTGTTTAGTGAAATCACCTCACCAAATCTCACAAACAAATTCCCATTAGAAGTGTTGTTTGTGCTCCATGTAACATCTTTGTGCTTACCATCTGCATATTCATCCAAATACCTCATGTAATTATTACTAGGGGTCAGTTGGTTCGTTCGGATACTAGGAACTTTCTTAGGAGTAGGCACTGGCAACATCGACTTTAGAACTATGGCAACTTCATGCATGGTGGGTCGGTTAGAGGGCCATTTCTTGGTGCATAGCAATGCCAACTGAAATATTTTTCTTACAATCCCAAGATCCATATAGGTTACTGACAACTTTTGTATCAACAATTTCCATGACTATGTTGTTTTCTACTTTTGATAGAATATGTGTTCACATGCCAATTTCAAAGATAACTCCATCCACATTTGATCGCTCCATGCTCTAGACAACAAACCTAAAAAAATACTTAAACAAAGTACAATGTAAATTCCGAAAGGAAATTAACAAGCAGAAATCTTACCAACTAAAGAAAAATTGAGTTATTGTCCACAACTTCCTTCCCATCAGCAACTCTAGAAGAACAATTTCGCAACTGTATACATCAGATTTCTCATTAAGCCTTGATGTTCTTCCATATTCAGGGTCAATGTAACCAATGGTACCCAAAACATAGGTAGAGGTGTGGGTTTGGGCCGAGGAAATGCACTTGGCAATGCCAAAGTATGACAAATGTGTTTCAAAATTATCATCCAAAAGAATGCTCAAGCGGATGGACAGTCAGGATTGACATTTTTTGCTGGAGTTGTAGCCACCAATGTAAAGGTAATAGTGATTGGAAAAATGTGATACATGTCCCTGAACATAAAATATACAATAGTATACTCAATATTCATATTTTGCATACTATGTACTAAATGGAAATGTAACATTAAACAAGTGAAATTTTAGTGTCTACTGTAAACAACAATTTTCTTGAATATAGTAAACACCACTCTATACATTCCAAGTTCATCACATTGAATACATATGGTTGTCATGACATGTACTATTCCATATTTACATAATGAATGCATAATTGTTGCATACAATTTAAACTCATAGGTTAATAGTCTGAAGTTGCAATTTCCAAATAGCTCATGGTATGCAAAATATGAATATTGAGTATACTATATAATTTGGATTGTAAGATACAATTTTCAAGGAGGAAAAGGAAAGTTCATTAGGAAACACAACCCTCTATTGCTCATAATTTGAAGAAGCTCAATTTTCTTGTCAAAATTCCAAGTAATAAAGAAGGTTTGCATCAATAGTTCCATTATGATATGGGTTGGAAGCTCCATTGGCCTCAACCTTTTTGACTGCAAAAGAAATCACACTACTAATAATAATAATAAAGATGTGTTGAACTTGACATTAACAGTCCTATATGGGCAATAAACATAAACAACCTCAAATGTCCTGACTGCAAAGTCAAGCTTACCAGCCCATGGCTTGAAGAAGTTATTTGTTTATTCCTATAAGACCATTTTTGGGATTAGGAGGCATAACCCTTTATTGGTTTCAGATTAGAGAATTTTTTTTTTTTGATATGCCTTCAGGAACTTATGATGATATGTATTAATAGTATCACTATCATGAAAGTTAGGAGCACTAGTAGTCTTAACCTTTTTTAATGAAAAGGAAAGTTCATTAACCCATGACTTAGATAAGCTTGGTTTTATTGCTATGCCATGAGATGACACGGTTTTAAGCTCTTACTCATATATTTCTCATTGATGCAGAAGGAACACAATAAATTAGAGTGCATACAGGAAAATAACCATGATGAGTTCACAAGATTATGATGCTTGATGCTCGAAACTATTTCCAAATAAGTTTCAAATTCACGCAATCTTTGTGGGTAGTGAGTGTACAGTCTCTTTATAGCAATTGACTTACAATTCTTTAGAACACATTTATAAATAGTGTTTGTAGCACCATAGCGAATTATATATTTCTTGTTTAGATTTTCTGTGATTCTCATTATGTCATCTTACATGTGAAGTGCCATGTCCATGTGCAGTATGACCAACCTTGGAGAACCTAAATGTAACAAATAAATGTGTGAATAAATAAATTCTAATAAGATATTGCTTTCTGATTTGTTGTATGATAATCTATACAATATGAAATCATGTCTAGCCATGTTAGTTATATCACCTTGGGGGTATCAAATGTATTCATGTTTAGTGCAAATAAAATTGGCCGAAAAGGATACCGCTCATGATATAAAATCTGCAAATGTATGGAAGTCTTCATGTATTCAGGTTTAGTTCAAATAAAATAGTGTGCAAAATGCTACCACTCATGATATGAGATTTGCAAATGTATATGTACAAATTTGTAACCAATTTAAAATGTAGAGATAGAATCTTTAAATATAATTCTTCATCTATATTTCTACACTTACAAAATCAATCACACCCCGTATCAGCATCAACTACAAAAATTAATAACTACTCATCTAAATCAAATAACATATACCATTCGGCGTTCACATTGCATTGTACACATGCGATTGCTAGTTATTAAATTTTTCAAAAGTCAAATGTAAGTATAAAAAAATTGATAAAAAAATTTTAAAAATAGAATTTTCTTAGAAATTAATAAAACTCAAAATAAAAATAAAAATTTAAAAACTAAAAAAATATAGAAATTATAACACAATAACAAGAATATTATAAAAAATAGTAATGTAAATTAATAATTGAAGTGAGTTTAAAAATTAAAAAATTAAATTAATAGAAGCTTAAAAGTTAAACTAATTTTAATTTAAAAGAAGAAAAAAATCCAATATAAGTAATAAAAATTCAAATAAGACAAAAATAATGAATAATTAAGTAAAATTGATTTTAAAATTGAACAATTTAAAATTAAATAAATAATTATTAAATTTTTCAAAAGTCAAATGTAAGTATAAAAAATTGATAAAAAATTTTAAAAATAGAATTTTCTTAGAAATTAATAAAACTCAAAATAAAATAAAAATTTAAAAAACTAAAAACTATAGAAATTATAGTACCATAACAAACTATAAAAAAACACTCAATTAGTTACAAAAAATAAAATAAAAATTCTAAAATAATTAATTAATAAAATAGAAAAAAATTCAAATATATACACAATAACAAGAATATTTTAAAATAAAAATTTAAAATATGGTTTTAAAATCGAGGGATTATTTTAAAATTACTTATTAAAATTAGTGTTTATAACATAATTAATAATTATATAAATTAATATAAATATGATAATATATAATGAAAAATTAAAATTGCAAATATCGAAAATGTATAAAATTCATAAAATAAAGAATATTAATAAAAGTAAGAAAATTTTTATTGGTAAAATATAAATAGTGTCAAAAAAATTTAAATAAAATAATAATAATAATAATAAAAATGAATATCAAAAATTAAAATTAAAAATTAAATTGAAAACAAAAATTCATGTATTGATGTATGTGGGTTGTAGGGGGCTTTTGTGCATCTTAGGGTACTAGTCTTTGCCCCAACTCACATTTTCTTATCCCCAACTTGGCAAAATGTAAGACCAAGGTAAGGATGGGTTAGTTCGTTGGGCTCAGATATTGGGGTATCCTTTCTTATTAAAAAAATAATAAACATTGATTTTTTTGAAAATTAGAATTTCTTTGGAATTGATAAAAATTAAGAAAAGAAACAAATCAAATTCAAAATTGTATAATTTTAAGAAAATTAAAAATTAAAGAATATTAATAAAAATGAGAAAAAATAATAATGGGGCTTTGTGCATCTTAGGGGACATCTTAGGGGACAAGTCTTTGTTTCAACTTTCGCCTCTTCCCATCCCCAACTTGGCAAAATGTAAACCAAGGTAAGGATGGGTTAGTTAAATTAGGCTCATTTATATTCACTATTTGTCACCCGTTCCTATCAAAAAATAATAAACTTGGAATGTTTTTTGAAAACTAGAATTTCTTTGGAATTGATAAAAATTAAAAAAAAAAATCAAATTCAAAATTTCATAATTTTAAGAAAATTAAAAATTAAAGAATATTAATAAAAATGAAAAAAAACAAGAATTTAAATAAAAACTCTTATAAATGAATTTTTTTTAATAATAAAATATAATTATCGTCAAAAAATATAAATAAAATATTAATAAAAATAATAAAAATGAAAGTCAATTAAAACTAAAAATTAGAATTAAAAACAAAAATTTAAATTAATGTATTGATGTATGTGAGTTGCGGGGGGTTGTGTGCATCCTAGGGGACTAGTTTTTGCCTCAACTTGCCTCTTTCTGTCCCTAACTCGGTAAAATGTAAGATCGAGGTAAGGATGGGTTAGCTTGTTGGGCTTGATCGTCGGGGTACCCCTTATAAAAATAAAATAAACTTTGATTTTTTTTTTAAAATTAGAATTTCTTTGGAGTTAATAAAAATTAAGAAAAAGAAACAATCAAAATTCAAAATTTAATAATTTTAAGAAAACTAAAAATTAAAGAATATTTAATAAAAATGAGAAAAAAACAATAATTTAAATAAAAACTCTTACTAGATGATGAAATTTTTTAATACTATTATTAATTATTGTCAAAAAAATTTAAATAAAATAATAATAATAAAAATGGAAGTAAAAATTAAAACTAAAAATTAGAATTAAAAACAAAAGTTCAAATTATCATTGTATTGATGTATGTGAGTTGTTGGGGTTGTGTGCATCTTAGGGGACTAGTTTTTGCCCAACTTGCTTCTTCTGTCCTTAACGCCTTGTTAAAAGAAATGACCACTCAAGACCCAATAACAACCTACATTTAGATAGGAAAATTATGGAATATTTTTTTGAAAAGCGTGACCACCAAGCTTTAAGTAAGCATTGTCATCAACAAAGATTTGATGTGCTAGAATTAGAAAGAACTTGACAAAGTCATAACTTGAGCTCTGGGTGTCCGTTTGTCTTTTTTTTTGAAATCACGTGTTTCGATGAGATAAACACAACGCTGTGAAACTAACTATATTGGTTGGCAAGTTGGACTGGGAGACATTTGGCGCTTTGCGATTTTAACTAAAAAATACAATTTTCATTTGTGAGCTGATGCGCCAGAATTAATAAGAACTTGACAAGGTCATAACTTGAGTTTGGGTGTCCGTTTGAGTCCGTTTTTTTTTTTTTTTTAAACCACGTGTTTTGATGAGACAACGCAACGAAACCACCCTACTCGGTTGGGGCAAGTTTTCAACACGTTTTCGGCCCTAAATCTGCCATTTTGAGACCGAAAATTAGGATTTAAGTTATAGTTCGTTTTTTCCTATTTTTGAGCATTAGTTAATTTTAGTCTATTAATTGCATTATGAGTTAGAAAGTTGGCAATTCCTCTAATTTAGGGATGTAGAAGATGTGGGCAATTTTGTGCCTGTAGGAATAAGCATGTGAACTTACTAAGAATAAAGCAGTTCAGTAAATTGCTAAAAAAATAGTAATTTTCGCCACCTAGAGTAGATTTAGTCAAGAGTTAGCTAGAGTTTACTTGGCAACTCGAGTTGGGAGTTGTTTTCCTATTCAAGAAACATTGTAATTCATTATTTGATAACAAAGAAGGAGATCTATTTTCTTTTGGAGTTCATAATATTTGCAGCATATCTGGTTTGTTCTTAATTTGGCTACATTATCTGGTATCAGAGTTGGTTCGAAGTATTTTTTTTTAAAAAATGGTAGGAAGAGGAAGAGGAAGAGGAGGTAGTATTGCACAGATGAATAGAAATATGCAAGATCTGCAGAGACAAGTTGTTGCGCTTGCTGCAATGATAACCCAAAGAGGAAATCAAGGTGGAGATGACACGATGAAGAAGAAGTTTGTGAAGAGGAGGAAACATAAGCACCACCATTAGCTTTTGAAGAAAGGATGCTTTGAGCATTAGAAGGAAAGAATGATGGGATAAGAGTTGATGTTTCAAAGTATGGTGGTAGTCTAAAACCAGAGGAGCTGATAGACTGGTTGACTAGCATGGGAAATTTTTTTGAGTAGAAGGCCGTCGAGAGAAAAGAAGGTAAAATTTGCATGCACGAAATTGAAAGGTCATGCTATGTTATGGTGGGATCACCTACGAAAGAGTGGTCAAGAAAGGGGAAAGAAAGAATTAGGACGTGGAGTAAGATGGAGAAGAAGTTGAAAGATAAATTTCTCCCTGTGGATTATGCACAAACCCTTTACAGGAGGTTTTAGAATCTCAGACAGAACTTACAAACAATGCAAGAATACACAGATGAGTTCTATAAGTTGTCCATTCGTGTAGAGCATGAAGAAAATGAGGAACAAATGGCTGCAAGGTATGTTAATGGATTAAAATTTTCTATTCAAGATGAGATAAGTATGCATAGGATTAAAAGCATGGAGGATGCCTATCAATTAGCCTTAAAGGCTGAGGAAAAACAAAATCGTCAAAGTTTTAGGAGATCACCTGGAATGAATAGGGGGGCCTCAACTTCCTTTCGGGGATGAGCTGGTTTTAGCCAAGGTAGGGGAGAATCATCTCGTGGATTGGAAAAGCAAGAGGATACGAGACAAAATTTTAGAATCAACAAAGAGGCCGAGGATACGGCGGCGATAGAGGATGGGAGGCTCCACGAAGACCATTTGTTTGTTACAAATGTGGTGAAGAAGGGCATCGAGCTTTTGAATGCCCCGTACTTATACACATGACAAAAGGCAAGGAGATGCTCTTAGTAAATCTTGTTGAAGGCGAGCAAGTAGAAGATGAATAGGGCTGAAATCCCACCGGATGTTGGAGAAACTCATGATCAAGAGGATGATGATTGCTCTAAGAAAAGAGGTCAAGGGGGATGCATGGTTGCGTACAAATATTTTCAGAACAAGATGCACTTTAGGAGGAAATGTATGTAATGTTATTATTGATGGTGGTAGTTGTGAGAACATGGTTTCAAATGAGATGGTCGATAAATTGGGTGCATTGTGAGAAGAATCTTAACCCTTATCGTATTGCATGGTTTAAGAAGGGTAATGAAGTTCTTGTTGATAAGAGATGTTTAATAAACTTTTCTATTAGGAGCAGCTTATAAGGATGAGATTTGGTGTGATGTTATCCCTATGGATGCATGTCATATCTTTGCTTAGAAGACCATGGCAATTTGATAGAAAAGTTATTCATGACGGGGGGAAGAATACATATACTTTTTGGAAGGATGGCACAAAAATAGTTTTGCTACCTCTTAAAGAAGAGGGAAAGGCTGAAAATATGTTTTCTGTGAAAGGAATTTGTGAAGGAGGCAAAGGCAACCATTTTTGTTATGCACTAGTTGCAAATAAGGATGAACTTGTAAGGTGCTCAAATACCAATAGAAACATCAGAATTAATAGAAGAATTTTTAGATGTTATTCCTGATGAGCTACCAGATGGATTACCACCTAAAAAGATATTCAACACCACATTGATTTGATTCCGGGTCTTCACTCCCAAATCAAGCGGCTTATAGGATGAGCCCGACATTGCATGCACGAGTTGAATAGGCAAGTGGCGAGCTCGTGCAAAGGGGGTCGTGAGGAGAGCATGAGTCCATGTGCAACACCAGCGTTATTAACACCAAAGAAGGATGGAACATGGAGAATGTGCACGAGATAGTAGAGCGATCAATAAAATTACAATCAAGTATCGGTTCCCAATACCTCGCCTTGATGATATGATGGATGTGCTTGCTGGATCTAAGTATTTCACCAAGATTGATCTTCGAAGTGGTTATCATCGATTCGGATCAGAGAAGGAGATGAATGGAAAACAACATTCAAGACGGGAAATGAATTATATGAGTGGTTGGTGATGCCATTCGGGTTATCCAATGCACCTAGTACTTTTATGAGATTGATGAACACCGTGCTACGGGAGTATAATGGTAAGTTTGTTGTGGTTTATTTTGATGATATCTTGATCTTTAGTAAAACTAAAGAAGAACATTTGAGGCATCTAAGGTTGGTATTTGAAGTGTTAAGGAAAGAGAAACTCTATGCAAATATGAAGAAGTGCACATTCATGCAAGAGAGTTTGGTATTCTTGGGTTTTATTATTTCAATAGATGGGGTACAAATGGACTCAAAAAAGATAAAGGCAATTATTGAATGGCCTACTCCACGGAGTATAACAGAGGTAAGGAACTTTCATGGTCTAGCAACATTTTGCGAAAATTTATTAAAAATTTCAGCGATTGTAGCTCTATAATAGATTGCACAAAAGGAAGGGAGTTTTTGTCGACAAAGGCAGGCGAGGATAGTTTTCAATTCTTGAAGAAGAAGGTGACAGAGGCACCCATTTTGGCACTACCAGACTTTGATAAAGTGTTTGAGTTGATTGTGACGCCTCACATGTGGGTATTGGGGCTGTTCTAAGTCAAGGTGGAAAGCCGCAGACTTTCTTTAGTGAGAAATCTGAATGAGGTAAGAAAGAACTACTCTACTTATGATGTGGAATTTTATGCAATTGTACAAGCATTAAGGCATTGGAGGCATTACTTAGTGCCTAAGGAGTTTGTGTTATTTACAGACCACATAGCCTTGAAGTATATGAATACCCAAAAGAAGTTGAATAGTAGGCATGTAAAGTGGGTATCATTTTTGTAGGGATATACTTTTTCTCTAAAACATAAATCTGGAAAACAGAATCAAGTTGCAGATGCATTGAGTAGGCGTGTGACTTTGTTTACCACTATGGAAAATGAGGTGGTGGGTTTTGAAGCAATAAAGGGTTTGTATTCTTCTGATTCTGATTTCAAGGATATTGTTGAAAGACTAATTAGTCCATTGTCAGACAATGTAGGAGATGTCTGGATGAGTATATTTTACATAGGATGACTACCTATTCAAGGGACGCCAACTATGTATTCCAATTGGGTCTATGAGAGAATATAGTGAAAGAGTAACCACAAAGAGTTATTCTTGAGGGTTATTTATTTTAATAAGATATCTTGCAATTCTTAGCTTACGTTTTCCAAGGAGGTTCAAGATATGATTCATACAATTTCTCTTACCAAGCTAAGTTTATTCTTTTGAAACCGAGTAAACATCTTCAAATCTTCTCTATTATGACCTTTATTTGTTTAATTCGTTTATCAAGAAAAAGGAGTATTTAAACTCCACAAGACCATCTGCTCACCACTAACGCTACTAAGATTCATTCTTACTCACAAGACAACATGGTTTTAAGTTCAACACACTTAAGAGAAGAGATACAAGGTGCCTTGAAAAGGGTTAGAGGGAGAAGGTCGAGATGAAACATTGTTAGGACCTCATTAGTTATTGCCAGTATTAAATTGAATCTAGGGCTCTTAACCAGAACTAACAACAACTTTACTTAGGCTTCGCTAAAAGTATTAACAAGGAGTAAAAGAATTTACTTTCCAAATGGCTGAGAGATAGATTGTGTGGTTTCAAAATTGTTTTCTCCTGTTTATTAAATCTTATTACCTTCAAACAATTAACAGTTCATTTCACCTTAGGGTCATTTTACAAATTTTACCATGAAAGGCATAATGTTCACTAGGGGAGCTAGGGTTATCGTGTTATAAAGTTTACTTGCAATGATAGTCTTGCCCTTGTCTACTTAGAGAATTTCTTACTCTCAAGTTGGTGACCCCTACGTTACTTTATTTGAATGCAACTTTTAATTTAACTTCCGAAGTATTTAACAATCCCATGTTAGTTTACTTATGACACTTTATTACTAAGTCATGGCAAGGTTTAACTCGAATTTATTCTCAAGGCAAGGTTGTAGAAGCAACATTCATTTACAAGAACAAAACAAGATTACATCAATTCTTAAAATACTGATACTCCAACAAAGTCACTTAACAACAATAACCAAATTTTCTTATAATTTCAAAGATGGTCAACCAATACAAGGTTTCCAAAGTTCAGATGACAAAGTCCACAATACATTATACTGAGACATTAATCCTATTTTAAACTTTCCACTGGACGTTAACAAAAGTTGAACAACATAAAAGGTTTCGAGCAAGGGATCTTCTCAACTGAGGTTGATGACAAAAGTCTACAAATATATCCCTCATCTATACGCAAAATCCATCTGCAGAAAATTTTCTACAAGAGTCAGTTCACGAGAACTGAGCAAGATAAGGCTACACAAAACCACCATAACTATTATCTAACAATATCATGAAAAGAAGCACCTTATTACAAGAATTTGGGTCAAACCTCTAAACACTATGAGCACATCAAGTTATAATAAAGTCTATAACATGTCGATCAAAGAAGGAGAAGACCTTGTACTTCAGTTAGGAGCAATTGCAACGAAAGTAACAATCATATGAGAATGGCCCTTGGCCCTATAAGGAGAAAACAAACAATCTAGCAAAAACAGAATCCCCATCAAGTAAGTGATTAAACAATAATTACAAGATTGAGATTTGATACATATACCAGTCATCTAGAAATTTATCAAAGGTACCATACGCATAGACTAAAATAATATATTTCTAAAAGAACAAGAGTTGATCGGCCCAAGAAAGGGGAACCACGGGTTTCAAAATTTAACACAAAAAGTCATGTATAAATGAGTTTCAAACCGGAAATCAAATAGAGTTTACACACAACATAAGTTTCGAAGCGAAGGCATAGTATACTAGTTTTGACCATTAACTACCAGATTTTCCAATCATCCAAGAAGGGTCAAAGTCTTACAGGCTAGTAGCTAGCATGCGAGAGGATAAGGGGGCTCCGTCACACAAGAGTATACAATAATGTCATCAACAATTTTTAATACACTAAAGGTTTGCAAACTTCCACAACAATTCTAATGTTTGATTAATTTAAAATAAATTATCCATTTCCCGAAACAACCATATTTTACGACAACCCTTGGTAACACAGTCAACCGTCGCACAAATAGATACAAGCATAATTTCTAAGTGACTTTATCAAAACAAAACCTTCCGCTATGAATTCATAAGATTATCACACGAAAGCTGGGTTTTTCCCGAAGGTCAATCACATTTAAGGAAATCTCCATCACAACCTATTACGGTAATTACGTGCATAAAAACTGACCAATATTAATTAATAGCGTTAACATTACAAGGGAGAAAATAATGCAAGTTAGGAAAGATAGAAGAGCGCCATCAGAAATAATTGCAGAGGGGATTAGACCAAACTATTCTAGTGTCAACGAGGTATTGGATTCGCACAATGAAACCTCCATCTTTAGTTGATCCGAAAAGCTAGTTATGGTTCAAGTTGATAGGGATGGTCAAGGAACTTCCTGAGGATGGCCTTAAAAGCCTAGAAACAAGATGAAAGATAGTATGAGAGTCTAAACACGCGAGACGGCAAAACACGTTGCACACGAACCCTTTTATTCTACCAGTTTTGATACCGAACTCTAAGCTAGCTAGCCCACGCATTGCTCACACAATCCTACAACCTTTCTTTCTCGATGCCAAAAGGTTATCAAAGGGACTTGCGAAGGAGCTAACAAAATGTCAAAAGACAACTTGGGTGCTAGGGAGGAGCTTCACAGTTATCGTAACTTACTTCCATGATATCGAAAATACTAGTTAATCAACATAACAACTTACAACTCAATCGCAGAGAAGAATTAATACATAAACAAACAGACGAAGGTCTATCATTCGAGTAAGAGAACATAACATTCAAAGGAGAGGGCACACGCATCCTTTCGACCCACATTCTATCAACGATAAAGGCTTAAACAAGAAGACACAAGCAGAAAGGGAAATCTCCCATCATGGCATCCAACTGACAAATCAATGCAAGGAAAAGTGGTTCGATTTCACAATATTTTTAAATAAAATAACAGTAGAAAAGTGTAGAAATATCTTGCCTGTTTCTCCAGCTTCAACAGGTCGTACAGACTCCACACGGGCCAGCATAAAACAATAGCATGAGACAAGGATGTGAGTACTGCTGCTGGCGATGTCAAAGGGCCAAATGTGATAACTGGATAGACAGATGGGGCAGAAAATTTAACAGTTGAGTCCTTTCGCAAATCCACCTCACACCGCCTCGTAGTATGCTTCTGCACTGGAAACAACTCGAGGAGATTGTCTTCCATCTTCCCTCGCTTCAGCAGTCCTATGAGGTCATCAAGGCTGTTATCAACCAAGTATTCCTTGAAAAAGTCTGTGATGAATAAAAGCACGATGCCCTTGGCCACAAGACAACCCAATTAATCCAGAGAAAAAGACCATACAGAATGACAAAGTTGGAGAAAAGAAATATCAAGAGATGCTCTCCTCGTAGTCTCCTAGCATTGGATTTCTTTGCGCAGGGGTTTTCTCACATTTCTGCTTCTGCCCAAGTAGCTTTCCATTTCCTTCAAGCAGTACTCTCCTGCTTTTCCCAATCTCCACCTACTCTTCTTCTTGCTTTTCATCCCAGAGATGCATACCATACATCAGATTTGATGAAGTAAATAGCATAGTCCAGTCCTCTTAACACTCAGAAAAGAATACTTTTTGAAAGTGAAAATAAAGTCTGATTCCTTCTTATCGCTGCAAGTTCCATATGATGCACCTTGTTATAGTGCAAATGTGCAGCCCATTGCTTACAGCTTGCTTCACTTAGCAGCACCAATAATCTCCATAAGAACATTGTCATTGTTTAAGATGAGAGAGCTGGATTGCATTACCCACAACAATTTCTCTAGCAATATAATCTTGGAGATAACTTGGTTGTAGTGTGGTAGTCAACATCTGTTAGAAGGCTCTTTTGAACTTAATATAATAGAGTGTTTCTCCACCTTGCTTATGCCATAGAGACTCGATATCATCATTTCATCTTTGTCCAATGAATTTTCTAGCTTTGCTTCACTGTGCATTACCGTAAATCTCTACAAGAACATTTCCCTTTTTTTTTTTTTGAAATGGAACCTTTGCCTCTCTCTCTCACAACAATTTGCATTGCAAAAAATCTTGGACAAACTCCGTGCGGTGTGTGGCGGTCAACACATACATTAAGGTTCTTGACAAATCTTAGAGTTGTCCCACGGGGAAGGCTTAACAATCCAAAAGAAATTGCCATCTTCTCACTATGGTGATGAGAGAAAACTTTTACCTTCCCGTTCACTCAAAGACATGTTCGAATCGACAAATATCCTGCTACCTTCATCTCCCAAGACATTTTCTCCAACATTGCATAGATCTCCTGTGCCTGTGGGTGTGATCTGTCACCAACACAAAAGGCATGCGCCATTATTACAGCAAAGCACGTGCTTCATGAATATTCTGATCTGAAACAGATCCGCCTCCAAGAGACCCTCTTCCATGAGCTACATCGTAAAATAGTAATGTCTCAGTAGAGAATCTCTGTAATAAAATTCATCGGGTCTCCTGGTAACACTCTCACTGTCACTTAATCGATTTTGATGAAAATATCTTGAAGGAGAATCCCGAATTTGAGGATGTGCGAAGCAGCAGATAACAACATAGTGGACAACCTCGCTCATTTGGAAGCACTCAAAACGCGGCCTGCTACTAGGTTGCGAGATTTTGCAACAATCGATCTCCACTGTGGTCGCAAACCGTAACATCGATCGGGATCAACACCAATGGTTCCTTGGGCTCGCCTTGTAGCCACTTGTTGCACCCAGCTCTCTCTCGGGCCACGGATTTTCTGATAAGTTTACTTCTCTACCCCCAGTAGCTACACATATCACCAAAAACTTCCTCACGACACTTCCCAAGAGAGAATTTCAGATCTGCGCTCCACTTTGAAGCCGCTTTGTGTACAACATGATTTTTGGAGACCCACGCCCACCTGTACGCATTGAAGGAGAATCCAAACGAGATCAGGGCGAAGAAAAATGGGGCTCCACCCACTCCCGTCTCCCTCACGCAAGGACAACAAAGAAAACGCGGTGGTCAAATCTGCAGGCCGGGTGGTTGGGAGGAGGCCACGGTGGCAGTGGAGGCCGATGCCCACGGGGCATTACATTCTCCTCCCCTTAAGAAAGCATCGTCCTCGATGCAACATAACACAACGGAAAAGAAAGGGGCGCAACAAGGAATAGATAAAGAAGCATACACACCCTATGGTTTAAAATTTTAGTTGATGAAAGCACGGTCACAAGGTAGCCTTAGGAACATTTGGTAGAATTTTTTTTTTTAACTTTCAATGTTCTGTGAAGATTGGCAGTTCTTTCTTGTTCATCATTTCATTAGTCTCTTTCCATTATCATTATTTCTACTTTAATTTCTTTTAAAATAAAATATCATCATGGAAGAGTTTTGATTTATTCCTTATTGTGGGTGCCCAACATGAACTGCTACCACAACACCCTATCAGGTTCACAAGACACTACAGATTCACAAGTACACAAGTATATACTTCAAGATTGTATTACACCACAAAAGGGTTACTCAAATACGGAATGGAATAGGCACAGTACACATAACATAGTACTCGACACACATCAATGACTGACATACCAAAATACTTAACCAAAACAGTACTACAATCCACCAGACATTTCCTCAATTTGCATCAATGAAAAAAATTCACATAACACCAACCATGCTACAGGTACATAGTGTCCACAAGGAAATCAATGACATAACCACAACATCACAACACAATTCCATCTGACATGAGTAACACATACATCAAAGACCACTACCAAAACATCACAATAACTCAACATATATCCCAGTACATCAACCATACACACAAATATCATAAGCCTCCCTCAAACTCTTATGCCTCCCTCAAACTCTTATGCCTCCCTCAATCTCTTATGCCTCCCTCAAACTCTTATGCCTCCCTCAAGTCTCTTATGCCTCCCTCAAACTCTTATGCCTCCCTCAAACTCTTATGCCTCCCTCAAGCTCTTATGCCTCCCTCAAGGAGGCCGGTTGACCCTATGGTCCAAGACACATAGAGTTCGAACACTCCTAACCCAAGTGACATAATAACGCGTGGTTCAACAACCCGCTAGTTATATGTACTCCTTGGGGCATACCCCCATACAATGAAGCGGGTCCATAGGTCCAACCAATCCATGGTGCATCCCATGACCCTATTCCACACATCACGACATTAGAACCAGCACAACAATCCAATCAAAGTGCCAAGTGGCAAAGTACAAGCCTTGGGCAAGGCGGTAAGAATTCCAAATTTAAAAGAAGACCCCAAATCAAGCTAAAATAAATGGCCAAATAGCCAAAGTTAGTATCAAAATCCCCATGTTAGTGCCACAAACCAAGGAAATGCCCAAAATTGTAAAGCATTGCAATCAAGAAAAGATGTTGGTCCTTGCAAAATAAAGTAAAAGCTCAATTTACGAATAAAATCAACTTATAATAATGTCACATTACGATAACTGTGTGGCCTTATCTAGCCACCAAAGGGGTACTCAACGAGTTCTTGCACTTTCGGAACATCAAGCCTCAACTCGTAAAATACATATCAATAATACAACTTGTCATCACCTCCATCCGAATCATCCCGCCACCACTTCGACAAGGCTAAACATAGTCATAGATACACTAAGGTTGCATACATACAACCACATAGGGAGAGAGGAAAGAATCACATGTTATCTACTAAACCGAGTTTTAGCTCGAGTTATTGACCCATGGTACACCATTCCTCACTCTCAACATACACTTCTACCGATTTCCCTCAGGATCGGTTAGCGTAAGGTTCACAACATAACATACAACAACATCACTAACATAACGGTGGCACACACGTAACTACCATAACGTCTCACGTATGGTATGCATATAGGGTAGATCACAATCATACATCCACAGGGCGTAATACATCACTTTACCACATTCTGCACCCAAAGCGCAATCACCATACGATAGGGTTCATACACTCACCGTATGACCCCAAATCACAACATGAAGCATTACATATTTGCACAGTCATACATACGATGAACATAGTATATCACAACATAACATCCATTGCTACATAACAAGGTGGTACACACATTTCTTCAGAAGTATGGTAACAACATCATGATACAACTCATTTCTTTTAACATCAATCTAGTCATACAACACATTGATACACTTACATATCACAATATGCCACAATGCTCCAACACTACGTTATCCACATTATAATTCTTTTCACACATCACAAACAACAATTCACACGTGAACTCTTCATAGAATCCACAAGAAGGAGAGAGAATACTCCCATCCCCAACATATCAACATGATCACAAACACGCACAAGGTGACATACCCATAATGTGCGTTCACAATATCACAATTACGACAATAATCACATCACGTTTAAAGCACATTACTCTTCCAATATCTACCACCATCATGCAACATCATCATCATCATGCAGTATCATCATGTAACACCACCACCACCATGTAACATCATCATATAACACCAATCCGGCCCATAGGTTCGAGAGCATGAACCTACGCTCTGATACCAAGTGTAACGACCCAAAACACACACACAAACAACACAGTGAAATACAGGATAACTTTTTTTTTTTTTTGACTTGCTTGACACATAACATGACGCAACATGTCGTCACCAAGTATACAACTAACACTGAGAACAACTTGATACAAGGATGGCCATAAAGGCAGCACGGAAACGTTCACACATATCAAGGACAATTTACTTTTCTTTTTGACAAGACAACATAGAAGTCCAATCACAGAACACACTTACAGTTAGGGCCAACCACAAAGAGTTATTCTTGAGGGTTATTTATTTTAATAAGATATCTTGCAATTCTTAGCTTACGTTTTCCAAGGAGGTTCAAGATATGATTCATACAATTTCTCTTACCAAGCTAAGTTTATTCTTTTGAAACTGAGTAAACATCTTCAAATCTTCTCTATTATGACCTTTATTTGTTTAATTCGTTTATCAAGAAAAAGGAGTATTTAAACTCCACAAGACCATATGCTCACCACTAACGCTACTAAGATTCATTCTTACTCACAAGACAACATGGTTTTAAGTTCAACACACTTAAGAGAAGAGATACAAGGTGCCTTGAAAAAGGGTTAGAGGGAGAAGGTCGAGATGAAACATTGTTAGGACCTCATTAGTTATTGCCAGTATTAAATTGAATCTAGGGCTCTTAACCAGAACTAACAACAACTTTACTTAGGCTTCGCTAAAAGTATTAACAAGGAGTAAAAGAATTTACTTTCCAAATGGCTGAGAGATAGATTGTGTGGTTTCAAAATTGTTTTCTCCTGTTTATTAAATCTTATTACCTTCAAACAATTAACAGTTCATTTCACCTTAGGGTCATTTTACAAATTTTACCATGAAAGGCATAATGTTCACTAGGGGAGCTAGGGTTATCGTGTTATAAAGTTTACTTGCAATGATAGTCTTGCCCTTGTCTACTTAGAGAATTTCTTACTCTCAAGTTGGTGACCCCTACGTTACTTTATTTGAATGCAACTTTTAATTTAACTTCCAGAAGTATTTAACAATCCCATGTTAGTTTACTTATGACACTTTATTACTAAGTCATGGCAAGGTTTAACTCAGAATTTATTCTCAAGGCAAGGTTGTAGCAACATTCATTTACAAGAACAAAACAAGATTACATCAATTCTTAAAATACTGATACTCCAACAAAGTCACTTAACAACAATAACCAAATTTTCTTATAATTTCAAAGATGGTCAACCAATACAAGGTTTCCAAAGTTCAGATGACAAAGTCCACAATACATTATACTGAGACATTAATCCTATTTTAAACTTTCCACTGGACGTTAACAAAAGTTGAACAACATAAAAGGTTTCGAGCAAGGGATCTTCTCAACTGAGGTTGATGACAAAAGTCTACAAATATATCCCTCATCTATACACGCAAAATCCATCTCGCAAAAATTTTCTACAAGAGTCAGTTCACGAGAACTGAGCAAGATAAGGCTACACAAAACCACCATAACTATTATCTAACAATATCATGAAAAGAAGCACCTTATTACAAGAATTTGGGTCAAACCTCTAAACACTATGAGCACATCAAGTTATAATAAAGTCCATAACATGTCGATCAAAGAAGGAGAAGACCTTGTACTTCAGTTAGGAGCAATTGCAACGAAAGTAACAATCATATGAGAATGGCCCTTGGCCCTATAAGGAGAAAACAAAAAATCTAGCAAAGACATAATCCCCATCAAGTAAGTGATTAAACAATAATTACAAGATTGAGATTTGATACATATACCAGTCATCTAGAAATTTATCAAAGGTACCATACGCATAGACTAAAATAATATATTTCTAAAAGAACAAGAGTTGATCGGCCCAAGAAAGGGGAACCACGGGTTTCAAAATTTAACACAAAAAGTCATGTATAAATGAGTTTCAAACCGGAAATCAAATAGAGTTTACACACAATATAAGTTTCGAAGCGAAGGCATAGTATACTAGTTTTGACCATTAACTACAAGATTTTCCCATCATCCAAGAAGGGTCAAAGTCTTACAAGGCTAGTAGCTAGCATGCGAGAGGATAAGGGGGCTCCGTCACACAAGAGTATACAATAATGTCATCAACAATTTTTAATACACTAAAGGTTTGCAAACTTCCACAACAATTCTAATGTTTGATTAATTTAAAATAAATTATCCATTTCCCGAAACAACCATATTTTACGGCAACCCTTGGTAACACAGTCAACCGTCGCACAAATAGATACAAGCATAATTTCTAAGTGACTTTATCAAAACAAAACCTTCCGCTATGAATTCATAAGATTATCACACGAAAGCTGGGTTTTTCCCGAAGGTCAATCACATTTAAGGAAATCTCCATCACAACCTATTACGGTAATTACGTGCATAAAAACTGACCAATATTAATTAATAGCGTTAACATTACAAGGGAGAAAATAATGCAAGTTAGGAAAGATAGAAGAGCGCCATCAGAAATAATTCTGAGAGGGGGATTAGACCAAACTATTCTAGTGTCAACGAGGTATTGGATTCGCACAATGAAACCTCCAGCTTAGTTGATCCGAAAAGCTAGTTATGGTTCAAGTTGATAGGGATGGTCAAGGCACTTCCTGAGGATGGCCTTAAAAGCCTAGAAACAAGATGAAAGATAGTATGAGAGTCTAAACACGCGAGATGACAAAACACGTTGCACACGAACCCTTTTATTCTACCAGTTTTGATACCGAACTCTAAGCTAGCTAGCCCACGCATTGCTCACACAATCCTACAACCTTTCTTTCTCGATGCCAAAAGGTTATCAAAGGGACTTGCGAAGGAGCTAACAAAACGTCAAAAGACAACTTGGGTGCTAGGGAGGAGCTTCACAGTTATCGTAACTTACTTCCATGATATCGAAAATACTAGTTAATCAACATAACAACTTGCAACTCAATCGCAGAGAAGAATTAATACATAAACAAACAGATGAAGTTCTATCATTCGAGTAAGGGAACATAACATTCAAAGGAGAGGGCACACGCATCCTTTCGACCCACATTCTATCAACGATAAAAGCTTAAACAAGAAGACACAAGCAGAAAGGGAAATCTCCCATCATGGCATCCAACTGACAAATCAATGCAAGGAAAAGTGGTTCGATTTCACAATATTTTAAAATAAAATAACAGTGGAAAAGTGTAGAAATATCTTGCCTGTTTCTCCAGCTTCAACAGGTCGTACAGACTCCACACGGCCAGCATAAAACAATAGCATGAGACAAGGATGTGAGTACTGCTGCTGGCGATGTCAAAGGGCCAAATGTGATAACTGGATAGACAGATGGGGCAGAAAATTTAACAGTTGAGTCCTTTCGCAAATCCACCTCACACCGCCTCGTAGTACGCTTCTGCACTGGAAACAACTCGAGGAGATTGTCTTCCATCTTCCCTCGCTTCAGCAGTCCTATGAGGTCATCAAGGCTGTTATCAACCAAGTATTCCTTGAAAAATTCTGTGATGAATAAAAGCACGATGCCCTTGGCCACAAGACAACCCAATTAATCCAGAGAAAAAGACCATACAGAATGACAAAGTTGGAGAAAAGAAATATCAAGAGATGCTCTCCTCGTAGTCTCCTAGCATTGGATTTACTGCAGGGTTTTTCTCACATTTCTGCTTCTGCCCAAGTAGCTTTCCATTTCCTTCAAGCAGTACTCTCCTGCTTTTCCCAATCTCCACCTACTCTTCTTCTTGCTTTTCATCCCAGAGATGCATACCATACATCAGATTTGATGAAGTAAATAGCATAGTCCAGTCCTCTTAACACTCAGAAAAGAATACTTTTTGAAAGTGAAAATAAAGTCTGATTCCTTCTTATCGCTGCAAGTTCCATATGATGCACCTTGTTATAGTGCAAATGTGCAGCCCATTGCTTACAAAAATTGCTTCTTCACTTAGCAGCACCAATAATCTCCATAAGAACATTGTCATTGTTTAAGATGAGAGAGTTGGATTGCATTACCCACAACAATTTCTCTAACAATATAATCTTGGAGATAACTTGGTTGCAGTGTGGTAGTCAACATCTATTAGAAGGCTCTTTTGAACTTAATATAATAGAGTGTTTCTCCACCTTGCTTATGCCACAGAGACTCGATATCATCATTTCATCTTTGTCCAATGAATTTTCTGGCTTTGCTTCACCAGGCATTACCAAAATCTCTACAAGAACATTTCCCCTTTTTTTTTTTTTGAAATGGAACTACTTTGCCTCTCTCACAACAATTTGCATTGCAACAATCTTGGACAAACCTGGTGCAGTGTGGCAGTCAACACATACATTAAGGTTCTTGACAAATCTGAGAGTTGTCCCACGGGGAAGGCTTAACAATCCAAAAGAAATTGCCATCTTCTCACTATGGTGACAGAGGAAAACTTTTACCTTCCCGTTCACTCAGCACATGTTCTGAATCTGACAAATATCCTGCTACCTTCATCTCCCAAGACGTTCTCTCCAACATTGCATAGATCTCCTGTGCCTGTGGGTGTGATCTGTCACCAACACAAAAGGCATGCGCCATTATTACAGCAAAGCACGTGCTTCATGAATATTCATTCAAATGATCCACCTCCAAGAGACCCTCTTCCATGAGCTACATCGTAAAACAAGAATGTCTCAAGAGAATCTATGTAATAATATTCATCGGGTCTCCTGGTAACACTCTCACTGTCACTTAATCGATTTTGATGAAAATATCTTGAAGGAGAATCCCGAATTTGAGGGTGCAGTCGAACTGAACAGATAACAACATAGTGGACAACCTGCTCGTTGGAAGCACTCAAACGGCTTCTGCTACAGCTGCAAGATTTTGCAACAACTGATCTCCACCGTGGTCGCGTGCAACTAGAACATCAGGATCAACACCAACGGTTCCTTGGACTCGCCACTCATATAGTTTATTGCACCCAGCTCTCTCTGGGCCACGGATTTTCTGAGATAAGTTTACTTCTCTACCCTGTAGCTGCTGCATATCGCCAAAAACTTCCTCACGGCACTTCCCGAGGAGAATTTCAGATCTCGCTCTCCACCGAAGCTGCACATACAACATGATTTTTGGAGACCCACGCCCACTGTACGCATTGAAGGAGAATCCAAACGAGATCGGGGTGAAGAAGAAAACGGGGCTCCACCCACTCCCGTCTCCCTCACGCAAGGACAACAAAGAAAACGCGGTGGTCAAATCTGCGCAGCCGGGTGGTTGGGGGAGGAGGCCACGGTGGCGGTGGAGGCCGATGCCCACGGGCATTACACGTAGCAAATTTGTTTTTTAGAGAAGTTGTTCATTTGCATGGTGTTCCAAAAACTATTACTTCAGATAGGGACACCTGGTTCTTAAGTCTCTTCTTAATGGACTTTATGGAAGAAATTTGGAACTCAACTTTACATTTCAAAAGTGCCTATCATCCACAGACTGATGGGCAAACAGAGGTGGTAAATAGGAGTTTGGGAAACCTGTTAAGGTGCATTGTTGGGGAAAAGCCGAAACAATGGGACTTAGCATTACCACAAGCTGAGTTTGCATATAACAGTTCCATAAATAGATCCACGTGAAAGTCTCCATTTTCAATTGTGTATGGGAGTAATCCAAATGGGGTGTTAGATTTGGTGCAACTACCAGTTGATGGCAGAGTAAGTGATGATGCAGAAGCATTTGTCGAACATATACAATAATTGCAGGAAGAAGTGCGAAGAAGTTGCAGAATAGTAATGATAAGTATAAAGAAATAGCATATGTGCACAATGACGGAGAAAGGTATTTACAATTGGTGAGTTGGTTATGGTATATTTGCGGAAGGAAAGGTTTCAAGAGGAACCTATAACAAGTGAAGTATAAAAAGATTGGTCCCTACAAAATTGTGAAAAAATAAACGATAATGCTTATGAGGTAGAATTTTTGTAACAACCCCAAAATCAACACACACACAACACAGTAAAAGAAAGGATTTTTTTTTTTGACTTACTTCGACACAAAACATGACACAACATGTCATCACAAAGTTACAACCAACTCTGGGAACCACTTGTTACGAGGAGGACCACAAGGTCAGCACGAAACGTTTCACACCCAAAAGGATAACACACTTTTTTTTTTTTTTTTTGACAAGACAACATAGAAGTCCAACGATAGAACACTCTCACAGCTAGGGCAAGCCACAGTAAGAAATGATTGGAGGTTATTTATTTGGATAAGACACCCTTTAACTCATGACTTAAGTTTTCAGAAGGATTCAATATATGATTCGCACAAATCCTCTTACCAACTGAGTTATGTTCTTATACATTGTAGAGTAGTTCACTTAAAGTCTTCTCCTTTATAACAATTATTTGTTTTATATATTTATTTGATAAAGATGGTAATTTAATTCCACAGGGCCATCTACTCACACTTACGTTACTAGAACTCGTTCATGCCCTTATGACAACATCGGTTCACGTTCAACAAACTTAAGAGAAAATTACAAGGTACCCTGGATAAAGTTAAAGGAAGAAGGTCAAATGAGTTCACCCTTAAGACGTCATTAGTTCTTACTGAGGTTTAATTGAAACTTGAGGTTTTATACGTAATTATTAGCGCTCTTACTTAGGCTTCACCGAAAGAGCTTATCAAGAGGAAGCTACTTACTTTTAAATAGTCTTAGAGATAAATTGAGTGGTTTCAAAATTTTCTTCTCTTACTTGTTAAATCTTATTAGAAACTAACCATTGTTTTCCTTTAAGCTTGTTTTAAGCGTTCACCAAAAGAGTAGTGTTTACTAGTTCAGTTAGGGATAACACGTTATATAAAATCACTTTGCAAGGATAGTCTCACTCTTGATTACTTAAGGTATTGTTTGTTTTCGAGTGGATCTCCTCTACAATGATTTATTTGAATAAAACTTTTAGGTAACTTCAAAGAAAAACACCCCATTAAAACTTACATATAACCCATCAATACAAAGTCTTAGAAAGATTTAATTTAACACTTAATTCTCAAGATCAAAGTTTTACAATGTTTATGCCAGTGAAAGGATTGAATAACATTTTTCACTAAGAAGAGTTACTAGCCAAATTACAAAAAAGGACAAAACTACTACTTCACGTAATCCTCCGAACAATTCCAGGCAAGAGGTCATATAAACTCTCTTTACAAGCAATGCTACACAATTTACAATGCATTGGACATTTTTACAAGGAACTTCATAAATGGTACAGATGAAACTTTTACACTCTTTTCTTCTAGACTACTCGCATAATCCATCTGCACAAATATTAACTAGAGTCAGTTCGCTAGAACTGAGCATGTTAAGACTACCCATTGCAACAGTAAGCTAACATTTTATAATATCATGAAAGTAAAATTCTAAACTCAAGAATGGATCAAATCACAACCACTAATCAATATGTTTCACAAGATGAAGAGATTTATACCAGCCAACAAGGAGGAATCCCAATATTCAAGTGAGAGAGATATTCCAAAGACAAACAAGGTGAGACCTTATTGGTGAAGACAACCAGGCTGAGAGTATTGAGATTTCAGTCATGTAATCCTATGGGTTACGTGATTGAAATCTAACACCCAAACATCATTCTAATATTATTAACCAAAAGGATAAAGATCAGTCAAATGACTTAACATATTCAAAATTGTTGGTTAACAAGGCTGCATTAACGCACATCCATGTTTTAAGAAGAATATAGGCCCCAACCATATATGAACACAAATCAGTCAAAGATTAAAGTTGACTTCACTCGGATGAATAAACCAACATACATATAATACTCACAACACTATAACTAAATCTGAAGATTCTATATACCAAGCAATTCTCACCGAACCTAATTATTTTTCATCAAGAAGTTAAATAAATTAGATTCTATCCAACTAAAATTTCATACAACAACTATAGTTAGATTACACAGGCAAGGATCAAGAAGAAGTCTCTTCACCAAAGGTTGTTATTATCTTACATCACATAATCAGTAATAAACCCGTAATCCACCACTCGTATGATCGTTGTAAGAGTTAAGGACTTAGCTCACTAAAATATGTAACTGAGTCGATTCCTACCTTTTCCATTTTCATACAAGTCTAACCCAATTCGAAGCAAGGTAACCATTCTATTTTCCTACATGCCTCAGTCAACACTTACTCAGAAAGTCCCTACCTGAATTATTGAAGGTTTGCTAAGCTACATAATGGATTTAATAAAAACCCATCTCATTCGATACTTGTATTTAAACAAGCAAGGGATAGTCTGTTGAAAATATAAGTGGATCGACCCAAGATCCTCTACCGTGACCCAACTCGAGTCACCAATCACAAGGTTAACAGTCAGCGAAGGAGGAATACAAAGCAAAATACTCTTCCTACGAACTATGCCTTCTCTTCCGTCTCTAAAACAACATATGAATAGCTTGGGCATACCCATCTATTTCACGACAGTCTACTCGACCTATCCTCATAGTCGCTCCAAAGAAAACATCTGCTACTACTGAGTTCGATTGAACTCTTTTATCTTATGATACAGTGTCTCACGTCACAGGATCTGTATTGAGCAGTCAAAATTTCACTCACGTAGGCCTCTAAGAAAACATCATGCTCACTATGCGAGGTCTACACACAGATTCAGCCCAAGAAAAGCTTTTACCAGGACAAAAACAAACATTTAGCCTAAAACTTGCCATGAGTCGACAAATCTACAAATATCCTCTAATGTTATTCATGGCTCAAGTTTATATCTCTCTTCGCTTGGTTTAGAAATCGAACTCAACGGCCATTGTTCACTATTGTCTCTAAATGTCACCCAAATTTTAAGAATCAAGCAGGAAAGCACCCAAGTTAACGATCTAACACCCACGGTATAAAACTTCAACCATTATTTTGCTATCACATAGCAGTTACTCTTTTATTTCGAAAAGCAAACGAGGCGAAAGGAAAGTATACAGGCATCACGATTCTTTATCGGGGTATGAAAAACAAACAACCCCCAACAGTCCTTCCTTTCCTTGAATCGGGTCGATTCACAAGGAAAAAGCAGAAGCCCATTCTAAATGCCATAACAGATAAAAAAAATAGAATGACATTCAATTCATGACATAATAAAAGGGTAGCGAGAAGATTGCAGGGCGGAGTTTAACATGCCTGGTTTAAAAACACCATCTCCATATGCATATGATTGATTCAATGCCGCTGCTTTCCCTTAACCCAAAGTGCTCTGCGAGCTCGTGCTAGCGCCACATTCACGCGGTGAAAAACAGCTACAAACCAACCCCATGATTTGAAGCTCGGACACGAGACATCACCGTTACATCACGCTCCACAGCTTCAGTAGGCATCTACCGTGATGATCAACAAACCTTTTCCTTCATCAGATTGAGGACAACATCAAACACTCGGTGCAAACGTTTCAGCTGCAGCCTGTAAGGTGTGATTAGTCCAACATAAAACTTTATGCCTGCCAACTTGGTGACTCGTTGAAGAAGCTCATATACTAGCAAAGCAAAAAGTGCTTCATAAATACTCTGATATGAAACAGATCCGCCCCTATGAGATTCTCTTCCATGAGTTACATCCTACAACAAGTAAGATCTCAATAGAGACTCTTTGTAAATAAATTTCATCAGGTCTGCTGGTAACACCCTCACTGTCCAAGGTCATTTTGAAGAAACAACTCAGTACAAGATCTGGATCTGAAAAATATCCTGCTACCTTCATCTCCCAAGACATTTTCTCCAACATTGCATAGATCTCCTGTGCCCGTGGGTGTGATCTGTCACCTTGAAGGAGAATCCTGAATTTTAGGATGTAGTCGATGCTGAACAGATAACAACAAATTTGGACAACCTGCTTGTTGGAGGTGCTCACGAAGGCTTCCACTATTGAAACGTGCCTGCAGCCTGGCTGGAAGTGACTTTCCAAAATGAAAAGGCAAGATAGCTCAACTAAAACTTTATCTCGTTCTTCTACTACAGCTGCAAGATTTTGCAACAACTGATCACGACTGTGGTCGCGTGCAACCAGAACAGCAGGATCAACACCAACGGCTCCCTAGGATCGCCTGCGGCAGCTGTCACACTTAACTCACTCTGAACTTCACGAGCAGGGAGGAAGGAACAGGCGGCTGCAACCATTGAAAGCATTTAACAACAAAACATTCGGCTCCATTCTAAACACGACCCGTCAGCTGGAAAATCGTTGCAAAAACAGCCTGTGCGGCCATGGCAAGGAGAGGAACAACAAAAGAAGAGCTTCTAAAAACCTGCGACTCCACTGAACTGGGGTTCTCACGCCACTCATACCAATTCCCATCGACAACACTCCTCCCTGCTCACGCGGCCAGAACAGGTCAAAGGAAGCAGTTAGCACAGGGCGCAAGAAATTTGCAAATCAAAGGAATTAAAGAAGGTGGGGCGGCTGGCAGAGGTAAGGCCAGTGGGAGATGGCCACGTACCAGTCTAGATGGCAGGAAGGGGGGTGAGGGACAGTAGAGCCTAGGCACAAGTAGATAAAATTTGATTTTAAAACAGTCCCCTCCAACCTGCGCCACACACCAATATTTTGCTTCTTAATGCATCATGGACCAAGCACATGGCCATTAAACAACTATTTCACAAGGGCGAGTCAACATCCACCACGCAAACAACTAACTCGTACACCATGATTATCATTTAGACCAATGCCGATTGGGTGCATGCCACACAAAAATTGCATAATGCGAACTGAAGCCACACACTCGAATCTAAGGATTCGATTTACTAGTGTATAAATGCATATATCGTTCTACACCCATGTAAATGAAATACGCATGTAAATGAAATACGCAACAACGATACTTAAAAAAGAGTGTATATAATCCAAATTTACGAGTCACTAGAACATCTCCAACGAAGAACTTTCAAGAACAAGTTTATACATTGGGCTAAAGCAAGTCAAAAACCTCGGTCTTTTAATTCTCTCTGCAACTAACAATGGGTCCTATCCCAACTCAATACAAAAACCGAACCCCAAGTGATAATAAACTAAACGTCCAAACTCATCAACCCTTGTCGATGGGTTAAAGTCCTTGGCTTGACAACGAATAGGAGCAGGATGGAAATGGCTTGAAGGAAAGTTACTAGCCCAATCAACCTTCGAAAAGGGTTTACCGCACGAAACGTGGCATTACATTCTCCTCCCCTTAAGAAAGCATCGTCCTCGATGCGACATAACACAGAGGAAAAGAAATGGCACGTAACCAACAACATGAAAAGGAGAAAGTACACTTTATGGTTTAAAATTTTAGTTAATTAAAGTAGGGTCACAAGGTAGCCTTAGGATCATTTGGTAGAAATTTTAACTTTCAGGTTTCACGTGAAGATTGGCAGTTCCCTCTTGTTTATTATTTCATTAGTTCCTTTCCATTAGCATTATTCTTAGTTTAATTTCTTTTAAAATTTCATCATTGAAGAGTTTTGGTTTATTCCTTATTGTGGTGCCCAACATGAATCATAATACAACACCCTATCGAGTTCAAAAGACACTATAGACTCACAAGCACACAAGTATATTCTTCATGTCGTATTACACCACAAAAAAGGGTTACTCAAATACGGAATGGAATAGGCACATAACATAGTACTTGACACACATCAATGACTGACATATTAAATACTCAAACAAAAGAGTACTACAATTCACCAGACATTTCCTCAATTTGCATCGATGAAACAAATTCACATAACTCCAAACAAATGCTACAGGTACATAGTGTCCACAAGGAATCAATGACATGTTCACAACATCACAACACATATCCATCTGACATGAGTAACACATACATCAAAAGACCACTACCAAACATCACAATAACTCAACATATATCCTGAAACATCAACCATACGAATAAATATCATAAGCAAATATCATAAGCCTCCCTCAAACTCTTATTCCTTATGCCTCCCTCAAGTCTCTTATGCCTCCTCAAATCTCTTATGCCTCCCTCAAGCTCTTATGCCTCCCTCAAATCTCTTATGCCTCCCTCTTATGCCTCCCTCAAGGAGGCCGGTTGACCCCCATGGTCCAAGACACATAGAGTTCGAACACTCCTAACCCAAGTGACATAATAACGCGTGGTTCAACAACCCAGCTAGTTATCTGTACTCCTTGGGGCGTACCCCTATACAACGAAGCGGGCCCATAGGTCCAACCATTCCATGGTGCATCCCATGACCCTATTCCACACATCACGACAATAGAGCCAGCACAACAATCCAATCAAAGTGCCAAGTGGCAAAGTACAAGCCTTGGGCAAGGCGGTAAAAATTCCAAATTTAAAAGAAGACCCAAAATCAAGCAAAATAAATGGCCAAATAGCCATAGTTAGTATCAAAATCCACATGTTAGTGCCACAAACCAAGGAAATGCCCAAAATTATAACGCATTGCAATCAAGAAAAGTTGCTTTGGTCCTCACAAAATAAAGTAAAAAGCTCAATTTACGGAATAAAATCAACTTATAATAATGTCACATTACGATAACTGTGTGGCCTTATCTGGCCACCAAGGGGTACTCAACGAGTTGCTAGCACTCGGAACATCGAGCCTCAGCTCGTAAAATACATATCAATAATACAACTGTCATCATCTCAATCAGAATCATCTCGCCACAACTTCAACAAGGCCCAACATAGTCAAAGTCACATTGGTTAAATCCATACGACAACCATATCGGGAGAGAGAAAAGAGTGCAAGTCACCATCTACTGAGCCTGAGGTGTCCGCGAAACACAATATGTATGACACCCGTTGAACAAGTGTCACACATACCAAACAAACGAAAGTGGGTTTTCAGCCTATGTAAGGCTCCACTTCCTATCTCGTACTCGGCTCGAGTGACTGGTCAACGGTACACATTTTCTCACTCCATACATACACAGTCTACCGATTTCCCTCAGGTTCGGTTAGTGTAAGGCTCACAACATAACATATAACTACATCACTAACACCATGGTGGTACACACATAGCTACCATAACGTCTCACGTATGGTATGTATACGGGGTAGATCACAATCATACATTCACAGGGTGCAATACATCACTTTACCACATTCTGCACCCAAAGTGCAATCACAATACGATAGGGTTCATACACTCACCGTATGACCCTAAATCACGACATGAATCATTACATATCACACAACTCATATATATGATGGACATAGTACATCACAACATAACATCCATTGCTACATAACAAGGTGGTACACACATTTCTTCAAAACATGGTAAAATATCATGATACAACTCATTTCTTTTAACATCAATCTAGTCATACAACACATTGATAAACCTACATATCACAATATGTCACAATGTTCCAACACTCCGTCATCCACATTAAAATTCTTTTCACACATCACAGACAACAATTCACACGTGAACTCTTCATAGAATCCACAAGAAGGAGAGAGAAACTCCCATCCCCAACACATCAACATGATCACAAACACGCATTGAGTGACATACCCATCATGTGTGTTCACAATATCACAATTACGACATAATCACATCACGCTTAAAGCACATTACTCTTCCAATATACCACCATTATCATCATCATCCCTGCAATACCATCATCTCCATGAAACAACATCATGTAACACCATCACCATCATGTAACATCACCATATAACACCAATCCGGCCCATAGGTTCGAGAGCATGAACCTACGCTCGATACTAAGTGTAATAACCCCAAAATCAACACACACACAACACAAGAAAGACATGATATTTTTTTTGACTTACTTCGACACAAAACACGACACAACATGTCGTCACAAAGTTACAACCAACTCGGGAACCACTTGTTACGGGGATGACCACAAGGTCAAGCACGGAAACGCGTCACACCCAAAAGGATAATATACTTTTTTTTTTTTTGACAAGACAACATAGAAGTCCCAACCATAGAACACTCTCACAAATAGGGCAAGCCACAAAGAAATGATTGGAGGTTATTTATTTTGATAAGACACCCTTTAACTCATGACTTAAGTTTTCAGAAGGATTCAATATATGATTCGCATAAATCATCTTACCAACTGAGTTATGTTCTTATACACTGTAGAGTAGTTCACTTAAAGTCTTCTCCTTTATAACAATTATTTGTTTTATATATTTATTTGATAAAGATGGTAATTTAATTCCACAGGGCCATCTACTCACACTTACGTTACTAGAACTCGTTCATGCCCTTATGACAACATCGGTTCACGTTCAACAAACTTAAGAGAAAATTACAAGGTACCCTGGATAAAGTTAAAGGAAGAAGGTCAAATGAGTTCACCCTTAAGACGTCATTAGTTCTTACTGAGGTTTAATTGAAGCTTGAGGTTTTATACGTAATTATTAGCGCTCTTACTTAGGCTTCACCGAAAGAGCTTATCAAGAGGAAGCTACTTACTTTTAAATAGTCTTAGAGATAAATTGAGTGGTTTCAAAATTTTCTTCTCTTACTTGTTAAATCTTATTAGAAACTAACCATTGTTTTCCTTTAAGCTTGTTTTTAAGCGTTCACCAAAAGAGTAGTGTTTACTAGTTCAGTTAGGGATAACACGTTATATAAAATCACTTTGCAAGGATAGTCTCACTCTTGATTACTTAAGGTATTGTTTGTTTTCGAGTGGATCTCCTCTACAACAGATTTATTTGAATAAAACTTTTAGGTAACTTCTGTAAGGAAAAGCCACCCCATTAAAACTTACATATAACCCATCAATACAAAGTCTTAGAAAGATTTAATTTAACACTTAATTCTCAAGATCAAAGTTTTACAATGTTTATGCCAGTGAAAGGATTGAATAACATTTTTCACTAAGAAGAGTTACTAGCCAAATTACAAAAAAAGGACAAAACTACTACTTCACGTAATTCTCCGAACAATTCCAGGCAAGAGGTCATATAAACTCTCTTTACAAGCAATGCTACACAATTTACAATGCATTGGACATTTTTACAAGGAACTTCATAAATGGTACAGATGAAACTTTTACACTCTTTTCTTCTAGTCTACTCGCATAATCCATCTGCACAAATATTAACTAGAGTCGGTTCATTTAGAATCCGAGCATGTTAAGACTACCCATTGCAATAAAGAAGCTAACATTTTATAATATCATGAAAGTAAAATTCTAAACTCAAGAATGGATCAAATCACAACCACTAATCAATATGTTTCACAAGATGAAGAGATTTATACCAGCCAACAAGGAGGAATCCCAATATTCAAGTGAGAGAGATATTCCAAAGACAAACAAGGTGAGACCTTATTGGTGAAGACAACAAGGCTGAGAGTATTGAGATTTCAGTCATGTAATCCTATGGATTACGTGATTGAAATCTAACACCCAAACATCATTCTAATATTATTAACCAAAAGGATAAAGATCAGTCAAATGACTTAACATATTCAAAATTGCTTGTTAACAAGACTGCATTAACGCACATCCATGTTTTAAGAAGAATATAGGCCCCAACCATATATGAACACAAATCAGTCAAAGATTAAAGTTAACTTCACTCGACTGAATAAACCAACATACATATAATACTCACAACACTATAACTAAATCTGAAGATTCAATATACCAAGTAATTCTCACCGAACCTAATTATTTTTCTTCAAGAAGTTAAATAAATTAGATTCTATCCAACTAAATTACATTCAACAACTATAGTTGGATTACACAGGCAAGGATCAAGAAGAAGTCTTTTCACCAAAGGTTGTTATTATCTTACATCACATAATCAGTAATAAACCCGTAATCCACCACTCGTATGATCATTGTAAGAGTTAAGGACTTAGCTCACTAAAATATGTAACTGAGTCGATTCCTACCTTTTCCATTTTCATACAAGTCTAACCCAATTCAAAGAAAGGTAACCATTCTATTTTCATACATGCCTCAGTCAACACTTACTCAGAAAGTCCCTACCTGAATTATTGAAGGTTTGCTAAGCTACATAATGGATTTAATAAAAACCCATTTCATTCGATACTTGAATTTAAACAAGCAAGGGATAGTCTGTTGAAAATATAAGTGAATCGACACAAGATCCTCTACCGTGACCCAACTCGAGTCACCAATCACAAGGTTAACAGTCAACGAAGGAGGAATACAAAGCAAAATACTCTTCCTACGAACTATGCCTTCTCTTCCGTCTCTAAAACAACATATGAATAGCTTGGGCATACCCATCTATTTCACGACTGTCTACTCGACCTATCCTCATAGTCGCTCCAAAGAAAACATCTCTACTACTACAGAGTTCGATTGAACTCTTTTATCTTATGATACAATGACTCACGTCACAGGATCTGCATTTTGAGTAAGTCAAAATTTCACTCACGTAGGCCTCTAAGAAAACATCATGCTCACTATGCGAGGTCTACACACATTCAGCCCAAGAAAAGCTTTTACCAAGACAAAACAAACATTTAGCCTAAAATCTGCCATGAGTCGACAAATCTACAAATATCCACTAATGTTATTCATGGCTCAAGTTTATATCTGCTACTGCTGGTTTAGAAATCGAACTCAACGGCCATTGTTCACTATTGTCTCTAAATGTCACCCGAATTTTAAGAATTAAGCAGGAAAGCACCCAGGTTAAAGATCTAACACCCACAGTATAAAACTTCAACCATTATTTTGCTATCACATGACAGTTACTCTTTTATTTCGAAAAGAAAAAAACGAGGCAGAAAGGAATGTATACAGGCTGTCACAGTTGCTATCAGGGTATGAAAAACAAACAACTCCCAACAGTCCTTCCTTTCCTTCAATCAGGGTCGATTCACAAGGAAAAAGCAGAAGCCCATTCTAAATGCCATAACAGATAAAAAAATAGAATGACATTCAATTCATGACATAATAAAAGGGTAGCAGAAGATTGCAAGGGTAGGTTTAACATGCCTGGTTTAAAACGCCATCTCCATATGCATATGATTGTTTCAATGCCGCTGCTTTCCCTTAACCCAAAGTGCTCTGCGAGCTCGTGCTAGCGCCACATTCACGCGGTGAAAAAACAGCTACAAACCAACCCCATGATTTGAAGCTCGACACGAGACATACTGATTACATCACGCTCCTGGTTCTGGTAGGCATCTACCGTGATGATCAACAAACCTTTTCCTTCATCAGATTGAGGACAACATCAAACACTCGGTGCAAACGTTTCAGCTGTAGCTTGTAAGGTGTGATAATTCCAACATAAAACTTTATGCCTCACCAACTTGGTGACTCGTTGAAGAAGCTCATATAATAGCAAAGCAAAAAGTGCTTCATAAATACTCTAATATGAAACAGATCCGCCCCTATGAGATTCTCTTCCATGAGTTACATCCTACAACAAGTAAGATCTCAATAGAGACTCTTTGTAAATAAATTTCATCAGGTCTTGCTGGTAACACCCTCACCACACATAATCGATTTTGAAGAAACAACTCGGTAAGATCTCGATCTGAAAAATATCCTCGCTACCTTCATCTCCCAAGACATTTTCTCCAACATTGCATAGATCTCCATGTGCATGGGTGTGATCTCTCACTTTGAAGGAGAATCCCGAATTTGAGGATGTAGTCGATCTTGAGCAGAGATGCACAACAAGTTGGACAACCTGCTTGTTGGAGGCGCTCACGAAGGCTTCCACTATCTTTGAAACGTGCTGCTCATGCAACTGCTAAACGCTCGGAAGTGACTTTCCAAAATGAAAAGGCAAGACAGCTCAACTAAAACTTTATCTCGTTCTTTCTACTACACCCAAATTTGCAAGATTTTGCAACAATCGATCACGACTGGGTCGCGTGCAACCCAACAACAAGATCAACACCAACGGCTCCCTAGATCGCCCCGGTAGGCCATTCGCACTTAACTCTCTCCTAACTTCACGAGCAGGGAGGAAGGAACAGGCGGCTGCAACCATTGAAAGCATTTAACAACAAAACATTCGGCCCCATTCTAAACACGACCAATCAGTGGTGGAAAATGTTGCAAAACAGCCTACAAATGCGGCCATGGCAAGAGAGGAACAACAAAAGAAGAGCTTTAAAGCACTGCAACTCCACTAAATCGGGTTCTCACGCCACTCATACTCAAATCCCAACAAAACACTCCTCCTTGCTCACGCGCCGTAATGAACAGTCAAAAAGCGGTAGCACAGGCGCAAGAAATTTGCAAATCCAAGGAATTAAAGAAGGTGGGGCGGGCAAGAGGTAAGGCCAGTGGGAGATGGCCACGTACTGTGTCTAGATGGTAGGAAGGGGGTGAGGGACGAGAGCCTTAGGCACAAGTAGATAAAATTTTGATTTTAAACCACATCCCCTCCAACCTCGCGCCACACACACCTGCCACACACCAATAATTTTCCTTTATCTCGTTTATTTTTCTTAATGCATCATGGACCAATAGCACATGGCCATTAAACAACTATTTCACAAGGATCGAGTCAACATCCACCACGCAAACAACTAACAAGCTAAAGGTTACACCATGATTATCATTTAGACCAATGCACATTAAGTGCATGTCACACAAAAAATCTATAATGCCAAAACAATCAATTGAAGCCACACACTCGAATCTAAGGATTCATTTACTAGTGTATAAATACATATATCGTTCACACCCATGTCTTCTACACCCAATATAATCCCATGTAAATGAAATACATAACAACAATGATACTCAAAAAGGAGTGTATATAATCCAAATTTACCGAGTCACTAGAACATCTCCAACAAGAACTCAAGAATAAGTTTATACATTGGGCTAAAGCAAGTCGAAAACCTCTACCTTTTAATTCTCTCGCAACTAACAATGGGTTCTATCCCAACTCAAACAAAAAACCGAACCCCAAGCGATAATAAACCAAACGTCCAAACTCATCAACCCTTGTCGATGGGTTAAAGTCCTTGGCTCGACAACGAATAGGAGCAGGATGGAAATGGCTTCAAGGAAAGTTACTAGCCCAATCAACCTTCGAAAAGGGTTTACCGCCAAACGGGCATTACATTCTCCTCCCCTTAAGAAAGCATCGTCCTCGATGCGACATAACACAGAGGAAAAGAAATGGCACGTAACCAACAACATGCAAAGGAGAAAGTACACTTTATGGTTTAAAATTTTAGTTAATTAAAGCAGGGTCACAAGGTAGCCTTAGGATCATTTGGTAGAAATTTTAACTTTCAAGGTTCTGTGAAGATTGGCAGTTCCCTCTTGTTTATTATTTCATTAGTTCCTTTCCATTAGCATTATTCTTAGTTTAATTTCTTTTAAAATTTCATCATTGAAGAGTTTTGGTTTATTCCTTATTGTGGGTGCCCAACATGAACTGCTAATACAACACCCTATCAGGTTCAAAAGACACTATAGATTCACAAGCACACAAGTATATTCTTCATGTCTGTATTACACCACAAAAAGGTTACTCAAATACGGAATGGAATAGGCACAGTCCACATAACATAGTACTCGACACACATCAATGACTGACATATTAAATACTCAAACAAAAGAGTACTACAATTCACCAGACATTTCCTCAATTTGCATCGATGAAACAAATTCACATAACTCCAAACAAATGCTACAGGTACATAGTGTCCACAAGGGAATCAATGACATGTTCCACAACATCACAACACATATCCATCTGACATGAGTAACACATACATCAAAAGACCACTACCAAACATCACAATAACTCAACATATATCCTAAACATCAACCATACAGACAAATATCATAAGCCTCCTCAAACTCTTATGCCTCCCTCAATGCCTCTCTTATGCCTCCCTCAAACTCTTATGCCTCCCTCAAGTCTCTTATGCCTCCCTCAAGCTCTCCTCAAGCTCTTATGCCTCCCTCAAACTCTTATGCCTCCTCAAGGAGGCCGGTTGACCCTATGGTCCAAGACACATAGAGTTCGAACACTCCTAACCCAAGTGACATAATAACGCGTGGTTCAACAACCCGCTAGTTATCTCAGTACTCCTTGGGGCGTACCCGCATCATACAACGAAGCGGGTCCATAGGTCCAACCATTCCATGGTGCATCCCATGACCCTATTCCACACATCACGACAATAGAACCAAAGACAACAATCCAATCAAAGTGCCAAGTGGCAAAGTACAAGCCTTGGGCAAGGCGGTAAAAATTCCAAATTTAAAAGAAGACCCAAAATCAAGCAAAATAAATGGCCAAATAGCCATAGTTAGTATCAAAATCCACATGTTAGTGCCACAAACCAAGGAAATGCCCAAAATTGTAACGCATTGCAATCAAGAAAAGTTGCTGGTCCTCACAAAATAAAGTAAAAAGCTCAATTTACGAATAAAATCAACTTATAATAATGTCACATTACGATAACTGTGTGGCCTTATCTGGCCACCAAGGGGTACTCAACGAGTTGCTAGCACTCGGAACATCGAGCCTCACTGTAAAATACATATCAATAATACAACTCATCATCATCTCAATCGAATCATCTCGCCACAACTTCAACAAGGCTAACATAGTCAAAGTCACATAGGTTAAATCCATACGACAACCATATCGGGAGAGAGAAAAGAGTACAAGTCACCATCTACTGAGCCTGAGGTGTCCGCAAAACACAATATGTATGACACCCGTTGAACAAGTGTCACACATACCAAACAAACGAAAGTGGGTTTTCAGCCTATGTAAGGCTCCACTTCCTATCTCGTACTGGCTCGAGTGATCAACGGTACACATTTTCTCACTCCATACATACACACGCCTACCGATTTCCTCAGTTCGGTTAGTGTAAGGCTCACAACATAACATATAACTACATCACTAACACCATGGTGGTACACACATAGCTACCATAATGTCTTACGTATGGTATGTATACGGGTAGATCACAATCATACATTCACAGGGTGCAATACATCACTTTACCACATTCTGCACCCAAAGTGCAATCACAATACGATAGGGTTCATACACTCACCGTATGACCCTAAATCACGACATGAATCATTACATATCACACAACTCATATATACGATGAACATAATACATCACAACATAACATCCATTGCTACATAACAAGGTGGTACACACATTTCTTCAAAACATGGTAAAACATCATGATACAACTCATTTCTTTTAACATCAATCTAGTCATACAACACATTGATACACCTACATATCACAATATGTCACAATGCTCCAACACTATGTCATCCACATTATAATTCTTTTCACACATCACAAACAATAATTCACACGTGAACTCTTCATAGAATCCACAAGAAGGAGAGAGAATACTCCCATCCCCAACACATCAACATGATCACAAACACGCACAAGGTGACATACACATCATGTGCGTTCACAATATCACAATTACGACATGGATCACATCACGCTTAAAGCACATTACTCTTCCAATATCTACCACCATCATGCAACATCATCATCATGCAATACCATCATCTCCATGAAACAACATCATGTAACACCATCACCATCATGTAACATCACCATACAACACCAATCCGGCCCATAGGTTCGAGAGCATGAACCTACGCTCTGATACCAAGTGTAACAACCCAAAATCAACACACACACAACACAGTAAAAGACAGGATATTTTTTTTTTGACTTACTTCGACACAAAACACGACACAACATGTCGTCACAAAGTTACAACCAACTCTGGGAACCACTTGTTACGGGGATGACCACAAGGTTAGCACGGAAACGTTCACACCCAAAAGGATAATATACTTTTTCTTTTTTTTGACAGAATAACATATAGAAGCCCAACCACAAGACACTCTCACAAATAGGGCAAGCCACAAAAGAAATGATTGAGGTTATTTATTTTGATAAGACACCCTTTAACTCATGACTTAAGTTTTCAGAAGGATTCAATATATGATTCGCATAAATCATCTTACCAACTCGAGTTATGTTCTTATACACTCGTAGAGTAGTTCACTTAAAGTCTTCTCTTTATAACAATTATTTGTTTTATATATTTATTTGATAAAGATGGTAATTTAATTCCACAGGCCATCTATTCACACTTACGTTACTAGAACTCGCTCATGCCCTTATGACAACATCGGTTCACGCTCAACAAACTTAAGAGAAAATTACAAGGTACCCTCGGATAAAGTTAAAGGAAGAAGGTCAAATGAGTTCACCCTTAAGACGCCATTAGTTCTTACTAAGGTTTAATTGAAGCTTGAGGTTTTATACGTAATTATTAGCGCTCTTACTTAGGCTTCACCGAAAGAGCTTATCAAGAGGAAGCTACTTACTTTTAAATAGTCTTAGAGATAAATTGAGTGGTTTCAAAATTTTCTTCTCTTACTTGTTAAATCTTATTAGAAACTAACCATTGTTTTCCTTTAAGCTTGTTTTAAGCGTCACCAAAAGAGTAGTGTTTACTAGTTCAGCTTAGGGATAACACGTTATATAAAATCACTTTGCAAGGATAGTCTCACTCTTGATTACTTAAGGTATTGTTTGTTTTCAAGTGGATCTCCTCTACAACATTTTTTGAATAAAACTTTTAGGTAACTTCTGTAAGGAAAAGCCACCCCATTAAAACTTACATATAACCCATCAATACAAAGTCTTAGAAAGATTTAAATTAACACTTAATTCTCAAGATCAAAGTTTTACAATGCTTATGCCAGTGAAGAGATTGAATATTATTTCTCACTAAGAAGAGTTACCAGCCAAATTACAAAAAAAGGACAAAACTACTACTTCACGTAATTCTCCGAACAATTCCAGGCAAGAGGTCATATAAACTCTCTTTACAAGCAATGTTACACAATTTACAACACATTGGACATTTTTACAAGGAACTTCATAAATTGTACAGATGAACCTTTTACACTCTTTTCTTCTAGTCTACTCGCATAATCCATCTGCACAAATATTAACTAGAGTCAGTCACTTAGAACCGAGCATGTTAAGACTACCCATCAACAATAAGAAGCTAACATTTTATAATATCATGAAAGTAAAATTCTAAACTCAAGAAAGGATCAATCACAAACCACTAATCAATATGTTTCACAAGATGACGAGATTTAAACCAGCCAACAAGGAGGAATCCCAATATTCAAGTGAGAGAGATATTCCAAGACAATCAAGGTGAGACCTGATTGGTGAAGACAACAAGGTTGAGAGTGTTGAGATTTCAGTCATATAATCCTATGGATTACGTGATTGAAATCTAACACCCAAACATCATTCTATTATTATTAACCAAAAGATAAAGATCAGTCAAATGACTTAACATATTCAAAATTGCTTGTTAACAAGACTGCATTAACGCACATCCATGTTTTAGGAAGAATATAGGCCCCAACCATATATGAACACAAATCACCAAAGATTAAAGTTAACTTCACTGACCGAATAAACCAACATACATATAATACTCACAACACAAAAACGAATCAAGATTCAAAATACCAAGTAATTCTCACCGAACCTAATTATTTTTCTTCAAGAAGTTAAATAAATTAGATTCTATCCAACTAAATTACATTCAACAACTATAGTTGGATTACACAAGCAAGGATCAAGAAGAAGTCTTTTCACCAAAGGTTGTTATTATCTTACATCACATAATCAAAGTAATAAACCCGTAATCCACCACTCGTATGATCATCAGTAAGAGTTAAGGACTTAGCTCACTAAAATATGTAACTCGAGTCGATTCCTACCTTTTCCATTTTCATACAAGTCTAACCCAATTCAAGAAAGGTAACCATTCTATTTTCATACATGCCTCACAACACTTACTCGTAAAGTCCCTACCTAAATTATTAAGGTTTGCTAAGCTACAAAATGGATTTAATAGAAACCCATTTCATTCGATACTTGAATTTAAACAAGCAAGGGATAGTCTGTTGAAAATATAAGTGAATCGACACAAGATCCTCTACCGTGACCCAACTCGAGTCACCAATCACAAGGTTTATAGTCAGCGAAGGAGGAATACAAAGCAAAATACTCTTCCTACGAACTAAGCCTTCTCTTCCGTCTCTAAAACAACATATGAATAGCTTGGGCATACCCATCTATTTCACGACTGTCTACTCGACCTATCCTCATAGTCGCTCCAAAGAAAACATCTGCTACTACAGAGTTCGATTGAACTCTTTTATCTTATGATACAGTGACTCACGTCACAGGATCTGTATTGAGCAGTCAATATTTCACTCACGTAGGCCTCTAAGAAAACATCATGCTCACTATGCGAGGTCTACACACAGATTCAGCCCAAGAAAAGCTTTTACCAAGACAAAAACAAACATTTAGCCTAAAACTGGCCATGAGTCGACAAATCTACAAATATCCACTAATGTTATTCATGGCTCAAGTTTATATCTGCTACTGCTGGTTTAGAAATCGAACTCAACGGCCATTGTTCACTATTGTCTCTAAATGTCACCCGAATTTTAAGAATTAAGCAGAAAGCACCCAAAGTTAAAGATCTAACACCCACAAGATAAAACTTCAACCATTATTTTGCTATCACATGACAGCTTACTTTTTATTTCAAAAGAAAAAAACGAGGCAGAAAAGGAATGTATACATGCTATCACAGTTGCTATCGGGGTATGAAAAACAAACAACTCCCAACAGTCCTTCCTTTCCTTCAATCGGGGCGATTCACAAGGAAAAAGCAGAAGCCCATTCTAAATGCCATAATGATAAAAAAATAGAATGACATTCAATTCATGACATAATAAAAGGGTAGCAGAAGATTGCAAGGGCAAGGTTTAACATGCCTGGTTTAAAACGCCATCTCAATATGCATATGATTGTTTCAATGCCGCTGCTTGCCCTTAACCCAAAGTGCTCATGAGCTCGTGCTAGCGCCACATTCACGCGGTGAAAAAACAGCTACAAAAGCCAACCCCATGATTTGAAGCTCTGACACAAGACATAATGATTACATCACGCTCCCGGCTCAAAGGCATCTACCGTGAATGATAAATAAACCTTTTCCTTCATCGATTGAGGACAACATCAAACTCTCGCAAACATTTCAGCCGTAGCACTTGTAAGGCGTGATTATTCCAACAGAAAACTTTATGCCTGCCAACCTAGTGACTTGTTGAAGAAGCTCATATAATAGCAGAGCAAATTGTGTTTGATGAATATTCTGATATGAAATGATCGCCTCTATGAGGTTCTCTTCCATGAGTTACATCGTATACAACAAGTAAGATCTCAATAGAGAATCTTTGTAAATAAATTTCATCAGGTCTGCTGGTAACACCCTCACTGTCACATAATCGATTTTGAAGATACAAAACTCAGTACATGATCTAGATCTGAAAATATCCTGCTACCTTCATCTCCCAAGACATTTTCTCCAACATCGCATAGATCTCCTGTGCCCGTGGGTGTGATCTGTCACCTCAAGGAGAATCCTAATTTGAGGATGTAGTCGATGCTCAATGTATAACAACAAAGTTGGACAACCTGCTTGTTGGAGGCGCTCACGAAGGCTTCCACTATACTGAAACGTGCCTGCAGCCTGGCTGGAAGTGACTTTCCAAAATGAAAAGGCAAGACAGCTCAACTAAAACTTTATCTCGTTTTCTACTACACTTGCGCAAGATTTTGCAACAATCGATCACGACCGTGGTCGCGCAACCGAACACATCAGATCAACACCAACGCTCCTCGGGATCGCCTTCGCGGCAACTGCCGCACTTAACTCTCTCAACTTCACGATCCGAGATAAGTTTACTTCTCTACCTGAAGGTGCCATGCGAAAGCATTTAACTTCAAAACATTCGCCCCAGAATCTAAACACGCTCCACGACAACTGAAAAACGTTTTGAGAACCCACACCCACCTGGCAAGGAGAGGAACAACAAATCAAGAGCTCCCAAAACACTCGCGACTCCATCTGGACTCACGGTTTTTTTGCCATTCATCTCAAATCCCAACAAAAACAATCCTCCCTGCTCACGCGGCTAGAACAGGTCAAGGAGAGCAGGTAGCACAGGACGCAAGATATTTGCAAATCAAAGGAATTAAAGAAGGTGGGGCGGCTGGCAGAGGTAAGACCAAAGGGGAGATGGCCACGCACTGTGTCTAGATGGCAGAAGGGGGTGAGGGATGAAGAGGGCCTTAGGCACAAACAGATGGAATTTTGACTTTAAAACCACGTCCCTCCAACCTCGCGCCACACACCTACCCCCCATCATTCCACGCAACCCCTCCATTCCTTTATCTCTGTTTAATTTCAAGCACCCCATTGATCATTATATTCCAAACCTTAATCAATAGAAATTAAGCCATCGGTATAAATCAGTTTATCGCATTCAAATCCTACGATTTGTAAAATTATAAGCTACTTGCTTTCACGATGTAAGACCAAGCTAAAGGTTACAATATAATTCTCAACATAACCTAATCAAAAAACACACTAAGTTAAGAGGTTTCGCACGGCTTAAGGTCTCATCTATTTCCCAAACCAAAACATATCGCTTAAAAGCCACACACTCGATCTAAGGATTCGATTTACTAGTGTATAAATACATATATCGCTCTACACCCACGTCTTCCGGGTATTTTATTTTTAAAATATAATCCCATGTAAATGAAATACGCAACAACAGATACTTAAAAAGGAGTGTATATAATCCAAATTTACCAGAGTCACCGTAACATCTCCAACAAGAACTCAAGAATAAGTTTATTCATCACAAAGCAAGTCGAAAACCTCGCCTTTTAATTCTCTCGCAACTAACAAAGGGGTTCTATCCCAACTCATAACAAAACCGAACCCCAAGCGATAATAAACCAAACGTCCGAACTCATCAACCCATGTCGATGGGTTAAAGTCCTCGCTCGACAACGAATAGGAGCAGGATGGAAATGGCTTCAAGGAAAGTTACTAGCCCAATCAACCTTCATCTGTAAGGAAGCACTTTACTACAAGAATCGGGTCAAACCTCTAAACACTATCAACACATCAAGATATAATAAAGTCTCCATCATGCCAAACAAAGAAGGAGAAGACCTCAGTACTTGAGCTTAGGAATAAACAACGAAAGTATAAAGAATCATATGAGAATGGTTCCTTGGCCTATATGGAGAAATAAACAATCTAAGAAACGAGTAATTCCCATCAAGTAAGTAATTAAACAATAATTACAAGATTTAGATTTGATACATAGACCAACCATCTAGAAATTTATCAAAGGTACTCGGGACGCATAGGCTAAAATAATATATTTCTAAAAAACAAGAGTCGATCGGCCCAAGAAAGGGGAACCACGGGTTTCAAAATTTAACACAAAAAAGCCATGTATAATTGAGTTTCAAACCGAAATCAAATAGGAGTATACACACAACATAAATTTCAAAGTGAAGGCAAAGCATACTAGTTTTGACCATTAAACTACAAATAGATTTTTCCCCAATCATTCTAGAAGGGTCAATGTCTTACAATTTAGCTAGAAAGAACACGTTGAGAGAAGAAGGGAGTTCCGTCAAACAAGAGTATACAATAATGTCATCAAATAAATTTTATAACACTAAAGATTTGCAAACCTCTCACAACAATTCTAATGTTTGGTTAATTTAAAATAAATTGCCTATTTCCTAAACAACAATATTTTAAGGCAACCCTTGGTAACGCTAGCTCAACCGTCATACATGAATACAAACATAATTTCTAAGTGACATTATCAAAACAAAACCTTCCACTATGAATCCATAAGACTATCAAATGAAAGCTGAGTTTTTCCCAAAGATTGATCACAATTAATCCACGCATTGACTCACAAACATAATCCTACGGTCACCCTTTCTTTAACGATGTCACTAAAGGTTATCAAACGGACTTGCGAAAAGGCAAGCTATGAAAAAAAGAGCATCAAAGACAAACTTGGACCAAACTCTTCTAGGGGAGGGGGTTTCATAGTTTTCGGCAAACTTACTTCCATGATATCGAAAAATGCTAGTTTGGTCAACATAATAACTATGTCAACTCAATCGCGAGAGAAGAATAAATACATAAACAATAGACGAAGGCATAGCATCGAAAGAGAAACATAACACCCGAGCAGGAGAGGGCACATGCATCCTTTCGACGAACATACCGAGCTTTATCTATAAAACAACTAAAACAAGAAGAAACAAGAAGAAAGGGGAATGCTCCCATCATGACATCCAGTACTCGATGCCAATGCAAGGTTAAAAAGTGGTTTGATTTCACCAAGGATCTCTTTAAACAAAATAACGGTAGAAAGGTGTAGAAATATCTTTCCTTTTTCTCCATGCATTCAACATCACCTCTCCTTCCTCTTCAATCGGTGACCTTGGATGCCCATCCTGCCTCTTCCATTGCTCAAGTCATAGAGGAGACTAAGATAATGAAACAGAAGAGGGTTCGTTGTAGGAAACAGGAACAAGCATGTAGGAGAGGGGAAAAATAGAATCCCTTTCGACCCAAACATACTTCCCTCCTTCGAAGGGCTAAAACAACAAGAAACAAGCAAAAGGGAGTTCCTTCCTTAGGAATATCATCTAAAAGTCCCATACTTGCGAGCAATGAGCATGTATCGAGTTATCAAGGATCGTCCCATTTCACCTAAGAATGAAGAAAATTCAACGAACCCCGACGCTCTTCCACCGGATGTGCCAAAAATATTTCACCATTTTTGTTACCTTATTTGGAATGTAATAGAAAACACATAAAGGAGTAAGTAGGTCGAGAGGAATACCTGTTGTGTTGGTTTTGTGGAGTTGATGCGCATCGCTCTACGACTTCTTGATCGATGATGACCTGTGAGAGCTTCCTTTGGTGATTTCTTCGGAGGAACCACCAACCATAAAAGCAAGACCACTTCAAAGAAAGAGTTAAACAATATATGAGCGATGGATTGCCTGGCATTATCTTAGATCCAGCGAAGTGTGATACTCACTAGAAGGTTGTCAATCCATTGTTTTTATAAAACAAATATGAAATAAATGAAATACGTACATAAACAAATCTAGTTCTAGTATTCCGAGTCCGGACAACTCATACGAGTCACTGATCGATCTGTCTGATCCAATTAAACAAGCTCGACAACTATGGGATGTTGAAGGTCTTGAAGTTAGACTCGTTACGAGGAGTTCGTTTCGTAGGTGATGCGTATGAGTCACGGGCGATTCAAGTCTTAGCGACAAGGTTGGGTAAGGTGTCAGAGTTGTCTTGGTAGGTATGTAGTTCTCTAGTTTACATAGTGCATAAATTGAACACGTAGACCGGGAGTCGATTTGAAGGTACATGGCCGGCCATCGAGTTCCTAGTGAATGAACCGAACAGCAATTATGGGTAATCGGCGACATCAGATGAGTTGGCTTAATATGAATTCAATAAGCATTTTATTAGTGGGGTTTGATGGAATAAGTCGAGGCATGTAGAAGACAGAGGCTACTAATGAGGTATATGGGGATCATGCCAACACTCATAAATATGTAGAGATTCGAGTATAGGTGGTTTTATGGTGTGGGTGGAGGAATGGTCAGGGTTGCCAGCAAGTAAGTGGTAGGGGAAAAGGGGATCTTAAGTAAGAAACTATGATAACAGCAATGACCCATAAATCAGCTCCAATCGACACTAAAGTAAAATAGATGATGCTATAGCAGTAAAGTGTAATTTCTACTATTGTTTAGCATCCGCATCCGCTATATGGTGGTGATGACTAAAAGCAACCTAAAAGATCAGGTCATGAGCAGCATACTTCAAATCGACATGGCATCCGTGGACGCGTAGTACCTCCGATCCGCCATGCTGCTATCTATAGACTGGTCTCGTAGGTAAAACACTCGAAGAGGCAACATCCACATCATGTATACACACCGAGAATTTCAAACTCGCAGGATGCATCTCTCTAATCCCGTAATGTATAACAACGTAGCTGAGACAACCTGCCTATGTCCGTGGGCTATACTTCTAAAAATGAGCTGAATCTATTAGGATCTCGCAACATGCCGGCTTCACTTATTGGTGTACACTTTAAACTCGGTTTCTAGGAGTTCAAGGGCAAAAAGTTGATCTAAAAAAATAAATAAGACTAAGGTGATACACCAAATTTGTGTAAGAACTTTGATCGAGTAAAATACACAACCATTTGATTTGTGAAGAATTTTTTAATGCACGAACCAATTAATACCTTTTTTTTGTAGAAATCTAAGGGCAAAACACTTGATTGTACTTGAGGAGATTTCACAACAACATTAATAAGTTAACATGCACATTAGAATTAAGGTAAAGGAATGGATTTTCAGAAGTAGGGTAAAATGGTTAATTAGGAATTTTCATTCACAAAATTAATATAAACATACACAAGACTACAAAATAACTCGAGAGGCATAAAATACTTCACACTCAGAGGGAAAACCTAGCAGAAATTGCTTCAAGATTCTATATCCAAAAGTCCTCTAGGAAGATCCCTTGTGCTTTGCAAAGGCACACAATATATAGCAAAAAAAAGGTTTACCCTTCCTAAAATAGCCTAAAGGTCAGACTCGGCCTTGATGTATCCTAATTTTATCCTTTATTTAATAATAAATAAAGGAATAAAAATAATACAAACTAGAGCATGCAGAATAAAAATAGGCATTAATAGCCTTAAATACAATACAACAAACTAAGTTGACTATTCTATTTTAAAGAAAGAATGGGTGAATAATTTGCTAAAAATACAATTTGTTTGCTAGGCAAAGTCTTCCTCCTTTGAGCATGCAAATTTGTCTTCTTCTCTCTTCATCCTCTTGTGAAGACATGCAAAATATACTTCCCTTACATATGGGCAAAATATCGTAACACTTAGCAATATTTGCAAAATAATAGCTATGTGGGGACCACCCTCGCAATGTGCACATGGTTTGATATTTTTCCTTTTCTCTGAATGATCACATGAGTGATACTTACAATTTTATTTCAAACTCCTGTGGGGACCACCTTTGATTCACTTGGTTTGGGCATTACCACCTTGTGGACTTAGGCAAATTCATGTTTTTTTGAAAAAAAATTACAAGGGGCACCATATATATGTTAGAAGCCACCATGTGGACTTAGCATGTTAAAAGGTTTATATTTCACCTTTTCGGTGATCATTGCGCATATAATGTGGTCACCTCTTGATTTTTGACGCATGCATAGCTTGGATATAGTTGAAAATTTAAAAGTCACTTGCAATGATTAATACGTGGACATAGTGCAGCCCCTTCCCATGGTGACTCACCCTCTCAATGTGTTTTGTCGGTGCGTAACCTAACCTGCGTTTAAGGTTTTCTTGGAAAATGATGACCATTCCAGAGCCCTTGATCTCTGTACCTACTCTGTTCATGATGTCATTGATCTTTGAACTTAAATGGTTAGGTTTCGACCCATACTGTGCATGGCTGATTGGCAATGGTGGAGGACTTCGACCTGGTTATTCATTTTGGTCTCTATGCATAATCCTTGGTTCGTTTGATCTTGTCCTTTAGATGAAGTTTGATCATTGATTTTCGAGCATGGTTGAGTTAGCCTGCCTACATGCGGCACTGGAGTGGAAGAAATAAAATCTCAAGTCTTTCCATTTTGGTCATTTCATTTTTTCTCATGGAGGGTGGCAAGCCTCGTAAAATTTTCTTTGGCCAGCCATTGTTTGGGGAAGTTCGAGCTCAATTTTTGATCATTTAATGGAAGCTTGATGCTCTATTTATTTCTATTTTTCACATTTTATGAACCTTTGAGCTCGCATAAGCTTCTACTCTAGTGAGTAAACTCAAAACCCTTGGCTATTTTTGTATTCTTTGCTTTCTGCTTTTGTTTGCTTGGATGATAGACCTTAAAGCTCAACCATCATTTTCTTTCTCGAGCTGAGTTCTCTCTTTCAAGGGCCTTCTCCAGCTTGAGATCTCTTGTTTGATCTTATCCTCAAGTACCCATTGTTGAAATCAAGAAAGTTTCTTGACCTTCATTTCTAAGGCATATGAAGATATACGTTTTTTGTGACCTTTCCTTTACTGAATCTGCGGATCTTTTTCGAATCTTGTGGATATTTAAGTTCAAGCTATGTTTTGGATCCTCATTTTTAGTAATGACACAACTTGCATTTTCTCTGTTTTCGCTTTTCTATCATTTTGGCCTCGATTGAGCACGTAACATGAGCTTATAAGGGAGATGGCTGCCATTAGTCTTTTCTTTGGCCTTACCGTTGATAATGTGGTAAGTTCTTCATTCTATACTGACTCTACAAGTGTTAATATGAAAAGAAAAGCCTTTGAACTTATTTATGCTTTTTCATTCTTGAAATATGGCTCGATTCATTTGAAAACTTGACTATAATATTACCTTCTAAAAGTAGCTTCACATTTCTTCTCTAGCGAACTTGGCCTTGTCATTTGTTCGCTTATTTTGTTCCATTTTAAATGGCTTTCAACCTTTTTTAACTTGATCTAATTGATCATTGTGCTTGGAGTTTTACCTTCCTTGATAACCTTGACTAGCTAAACTGAACTTTTATACTCTAAGCTTGGCCTCTTTTTCATTTACATCATCATGAACTAGTAGTCTTTGCTTGTGATCCTAGATATGCTTCTTATGGTTGTGCTTGGAGTGAAGTTCTCAGAACTCAAATAAAATCATTAAGTTTTCTTTCTCATAATGACTTTTCCTTTTAGAAGCAATAATACAATCATTGTATTTCCGCCTTTTGTGGTAAAGCATATTTTCAATTCTGTCTAATCAAAACTCCATTTCAGGGGGGAGACTCTAAAAAATTCAAAATCCTTCTCTCCCGTGATTTCTCAAGAATTGATCTATTTTTAAAAGATATGAATATCTCTCTACGCTTACCTTTTATGGATTGTTCTGCTATTCACTTGACCGAATTATGTTCATGCTTGCTTTGCTTGATCCATTACAACCTTGGAAAATTGTGAAGTAGTTGGCTTAATTCACACTTGAATTTGGAAAATAAAATGAACTTTGGAATACTTGTACTCGATGAACTTCAAATATCTGTATGTTCCATTTGATCATGATATCATTTGTAATGATGAAACATATACTTTTTGTTGACTGTTATGATTCCTTTTGAAGTTCAGATAGCTTATAAAGCATGTAGTAGCCTATAAAGCATGTATTTCAATTTTGTTTTAAATCAAAAGTCAATTTTACAAGGGGAGACTCTGGCAATTTTTTTCCAAAATGACTATTTTCCTCTCTCCTTTTCAGCTTTCCACCCTGATTTGTAAAAGTATTTCCTTCTTGACTTATTCTGATGCTTCCTTCTTTCTGTAAACCATCTATAAATGATGTTTGTTTTCCATTCTCTTGAAAGTAAACATGTAGCTTTCTCTTATTAACTAGTTAACTGATCTTTTCTTCCATGTCATAACTGCTTTCCTGCAAAACTCATAAATAAGTTAGAAATATATAGGGGCCTTTTGGCCTCTCTTATATCCATGTGATCTTATTTTCTTCTTCATTCTTCTTCTCGTGAATTGTTTTCAACTTCTTTTATGTCATCTCCACATCTGCTTTCTTTTGTAAGCTATTTTCAGATTCTCGCTTTTCTATTCCAACCTTTTGCCTTTTATTTCTTTCTACTAAAGATTTCTCTTTATGCACTCGTTCTCTTCTTGTCGCCATGCCCATCCGCATCCCTGAGTGTCCTGTGTCATGTACTATATTTCTTTCTTTCAAGTACCATTAGATACATTGAACTTAGAATATGTATTTGCTTTTAGAATTAGGGTGTATAGGAATAAAAATGTACCCGGAGCTCAAAATTGACAGGTACTGCTTTTTATCTTATGTAATTGTGACAAGAAAAGAAGATGGAGATGGAAGCAGAAGATGAAATGAGATGAAGTTGAGATGCAGATGATGCAGAGCGGGAAAGAAGATAAAAGGCAATGATGGGTTCACTTTTACTCCTCTACTCTTATTCTTTAGCACATGCAATATTCTCTTTTCCATGTATATGATGTTGTTACTTAGTCACATCCCATGGCTTGTGTGGGAAAACTTGTGATCTCTTATGAATAAAGCATTAAGTTGAAATAATGAGTTGACTATCTCTTTCTGCATTCAGCTTTTCCTTGATTGTACAATGATGTAAGCAACTCAATATCTCAATCAAATGAATTAATATAAGAGATAAACTTAAAATTAAAACTTGTAACTTCCAAAGAAGCAACCTTTGAATGAGATGTGCCTCCTTGTATGTTTTTTACTGCATTAAGCATATGCTCTTCACTTTGACTCCTTCCTACTATCTCCATTTAGACATTATTGTCATTGTTTGTTTGGCGGTATTTTCTTGATGGAAGTAGTAGGAAAGGAGTCACTTGTACATTTTATGATAGCATAGATGGATGCAATTTCATTAATCACAAACAACTTTAATGAATACAGAGTAATAAATCTGATGAGCACAATCATAATAATAGTGAATTTGATTATTTGAAAACTACAAATATGTTTGCATGTCCCAAAACCAAACACTTCACTTATTTTCAATTTAGTGTCTTCATCAAGACAACGTATCATCCTTAGAACCTATGTTCTTTTCTTCGATGGATATTCATGAAATTACAGACTATGTGATACGTTATGTTTTGTAACATGACACATAAGCTGCAGATTTCACGTAATCTTTTAAATAAATCAGCGTGCAACGATATAATTTGATATAAATTCCCCTAGCTTAGGTATACTTCACCAATGCTATCCCATCGTAACAAAGTTTTCGAGTTGCCCATTTCTGCACAAGTGTAGAAATTGTCGATAATAGTATGAACGAAAGGGCTGCTAGTTCTGCCCTTTGCTTGCATAATCTCTTTCTCCTCTCTTTGATCTCCCAGAATGTGTGAACCTTAAAAAGGTTGCCAATGTGAATAAATGGAAACTCGAAAATGGTTCCTTGATGGTCGCATCGGTTTCACAGATGAGCCAGGTGTCAGTTATGTGAGGATTCTGGCTGTGTTTACTAAAATGGAAAATATGGCATCATTGGTCGGCCGGATTGATCGTTTGTCTAGTGAATCGTAATGGACGTTATGTTTCTTTGAGAGGGAAGGTAGCTAAGAGGAGCAAATAGGCTTTGATTTTTAGGAGTTAAACTAAGTCTTACTCATTTGTGGAAACATCACTGCATGAATAGCTCTATGGTGAGAGTGCTCAGAGTGAGAATTAATAACCACAGGTGTGGTGGGCATCCATTTAATCAAAGTAATTAAAATTAATAATGGGAGTGAGGATGGGTGTTAATTTAATTGTAAACCGTCAAAATAATATTAATGTGCAGGTAAAAAAGTCATGGTTAGGTGAATGTGTTTTAGTTGGTTATTCGAAAAGGGACATGAGAGTGTGACCCCGATTTTGTCAGTAGCACGGAGAAGTTTGTGTGTATGCAAATCTTATTATAACAAAGCATACGTATGTAACTCAAATAAAGTGCTACATTACTTCTATGTTTGGAGATACTATTATGAAAGAAACAAAGTTGGCGCATGTATTGTTTGTATATTAAGACTTAAGTAATAATCCACGACAGCCGTTCGTAGGATATGTATATTGTGAAACTATTTAGGATATATATACACACTTACTTATAATCGATCACCTAGTGAGAGCATCTTCCATGATTTCCTACATGTGATAGTTCTGTCATATTTCTTCTTTTACCATTCTTTCTCATGTTTAGTATTAATACTAGGAGTTTCATTTTTGTTCCATGCTTCCTATTATTTACAATCGATTAGTTGTTGAGTGAAATCTAATTCCATTCACTTTAAGTATCGAATTGAATCATACGCTCCAAAATTCACATTTTGTTTCCTTTCCTCTGTATATATATTTCAACGTATTCCACTCATGCTTTCCTGCCCCTTGCAGTTGACCACTATGATGAATAACATACACAAAGGTGAAAAATAAAACTAAAGAATGAAATCAAAGGTATTAAAATTTAATACGAGAATTTGTCACTTTTAAAGAAATAAGTACATAACCTTTTAAATTGGCTTATGATGTGCTTTCTTACCCTTTTTCAATGAATTTCATTTGTTTGAAAATTTAATTTTTCTAATACAGGAAAGGATACCCATTTCACTACTATATTGTCATTATCTTATGTTTCTTGTTTTTCAATTAGCACACGAGATGATCGATTATCAATTAACATATTTCGTAGCATAAGCACTAAAAACATTTCTCGTGATTGGTTATATGTGCAATGTAGTGGTCCCACCATGTTTTTTGCAGAAGAACAATAATAAAAGAAAAGTTGGGATGAGTTATTTTGGAGTGAGTAATATATGAGGGTGAATTTATTTGAGTGAGGCTGGGAATGGAGGTAATTGTCCCGCCCCCGATATGCAAGGCACACGGTCATACTCATGATGTCGAGCTAGACATTTCCTTTTACCAATAATAATACAATCACTTTACCAATGCCCAAGAAAAAACTAATAATTTAAAAATAAAAACACGGTGTAAGTTTGAAAATTTATCAATATTGAGATAATTGGCAGCTTGCACAATGTACATGGTTCCTTATGGGTAAGTCACACGTTTCTCTCTCGCTGAGCGCAACAAACACGTATCTAGCCTGGGCCGACAGCTATTTGTTATTTATTGTATGGAAGAGAAAAAAAGGGGCACTTCATTCAGGCATGACTTCCAAACTGAATTTTATTTTATTTTTCTACTGAAACCCTTCTACATATAGATACCGTGGCAACACCATCTTCTTGTTTCACGTTTCTTCATCTTTAATTTTAGTGGATGTTGAATTAT
>CM031240.1:312482406-312542020 GCA_018340775.1 Taxus wallichiana var. yunnanensis
AAGATATTATTAATTGCAATTGGGATTTCATCCCCTTGGTTCTAAATTTTGAAGTCATTACTAGTCACACCCATATTGCCTATTCTATCAGCACATTTGTTGCCACTACATGGAGTATCAAGAAATGTGACTTTATCAAAGTCCTTGAGAATTTCTTTGATGTCTGAGAGGATGTTACCAAGGATCCAACCAAGGTTATTATTTTTATTGAGGGCATTAATAATAAGAATGGATTCCTTTTCGAGGAATAAAATTGGTCTCTAAAAATTCTATTGTTTCATTCCTTCCACAAACTATACAAGAAATGGGAAGAGCCATCCTCTAGAATTCACCAAGAACTATTTAAAGGACATTACTATTGTTTTACACCCAGTGAAAATGGGCAACTAAACTTCATCGTTACAATGATAGTCATGAACACAAGACCAAAGATTTGATGATTAGTTACTATTGAATTAATTATGAGGAAACTACCTTATGGGCCCAGTGAAATATAAAATAAGGGTTAGGGCTCTTCTTCTTCGAAGGTGGTCAGCTTCCTCGCTAATATGAATTAACACAAAAGACTGTAAAATATCAATCAAATTACTTCATTTGGAAATGTATAGGGGAAAGGCTGATTTCTCGCTCAGAAGTCCAAAAGGTAACCGATACCGGTGCACAGGTAACCGGTATGCCTGTAGGGTTTAGGATCTGTAGGTTGGTTGTTTTTGTGGGGTGTTTGTGTTGTTTGGTAGCTGTGTTATTTGTAAGGCTGTATATGGGTGATATTACGTAATAAGGTGATGAGAGGTAGATGAATGATAGTTAGATGTGATATATTGCTAGGTAGTGGGTCCAGAAATGGATTTATGAGGACTGTGATTCAAGAAGCATAAGAAATGTTATAACAGAGGACATGCAAGATGTGACTTACTGGTTTTGACGAAGATGCAAGCTGATCTCCTTTGCTGTAAACACTTCGGGTATCTCCACTGCCTCGCGCTGGCCAAGTGAAGATCTGACTCGCTTTTCACTCCCAAAGATCTCCGTTGATTCAAAAATCCTTTCCCCTTTGATCCAAAATGAAATTTCGATCCTTTGTTTTTGGTTTGGGGAGGCCATTTACAGGGAACCGATGGCGGTTACGTAACCGACGGCGGTCGAGTAGGAACCGGCATCGGTAAGGAAAAAAGTAGGCTATTTTTAGTAAAATAGCCCACCTTCCCGCTTTCTCCCCGAGAGATTAGTTGCGGGCTTGGTCAAGTGACTAGAAGGTCGGTTTTGGGTGCGAGAAAGGGGTCATTAGTCATGGGTGTAGGTGTAGACCAAGTTTTAGGTCTTAATTAGGTTAGTTTAGGATTAGGGCTAGGTCATGATGAGGTGGCAAAATGAGGTGGTAGGTGAGGTGATGGGGATTTATCAATTACAAGGTAATTAATAAATAATTGTGTAAGGTTTAGGTAATGAGGTTAGGTTGCGAAATGGGATGCGGGTCACAAGGGGTCGTAAGACATGAATTTGGTGTCTACATTAGCCCCTTATCACATGTAGCTTGTGTCAGTAAAGTCACACTGACAATAATATGAAGTGGTTTCTCCCGTTAAGGATATAGGTAATCCCCCTCAAATCTATCACTGGATTGAGTGAACGGAAATCAGTGGATAGGGTCGATAAAGGGTACATGTTGTAGAGAGGATGGTAAGGTGGTGGGGAGGTCCAAGGTAGCAGACGCATGTCAAATGCAATAGTGCGACTAGGGTACATGATTTGGCGAGCAAACCAAAGAATGTATAGTAAAGGTCGATAGTTTATCCAAACAAGGGTGATATAATCCTCGTATCCAAGGCATAGGAAGTAGCTCCAGTGGTATATAATGTGTAAGGTACAGAACGTTTAGGCATGTTCTGCAAGCACCAAATGGTTGGTTTGGTCGAGATAAACGTCACGGCCCAGGTCTAGGCAAAGTTGGTCGACTGATCAAGTCAAGGACCCTAATTATGCTAAAACACGAACAAGTGAGCTCGATTGAAAAAACTACAGGATGGGTGGATAAGAGTGTATGTCGGGTGATGTTGGGTAAGGTGGAAGTGGGTACGAGGCCTCGGGTCGGGCCAAATGGTTGGCCGGGCGGCCGGGGTCAGGCCGAATGGGTAGGGTCAGAGGCCTGGTCGGGCCGGATGGGTAGGGTGGCCTGGCCTTGGGTCGGCCCGATAGGTAGGTGAGGCCTTGGGTCGGGCCGATGGGTAGGTCGAGGCCTTGGGTCGGGCCGGATGGGTAGGGTCGAGGCCTCTGGCCTGGTCGGGCCGATGGTTAGGTGGCAGGCCTCGGGTCGAGGGCCTCGGGCCTGGGCCGGATAGGGCCAAGTGAACAAATGGTGTTCAAAGAAAGGTGGATATAGGTGATATTGGGAGAAAGGGCGATTAGTAAATAGGGGTAGAAAGTTGGGTGGATAAAGACAAAACCGATATCGGTTAGCTATGACCGGTACCGGTTAGATAACCGACGCCGGTTCCTTAGGGCACGATTGGACCGGTATCGGTTCTATGTTAAAACCTATAAAAAGAAAAATACGGCCGGTTATTGTCACTTTGTCAATTTGGAAACCAAATTAAGTTGTCTGAGGTGGAATATTGATATTGGTGTATTTGTTGGCTGAGGTGGCACTAGTTGAGTGGAGAAGTGAGTTGATTGGTGGGCCTGAGTGAGTAGCAGGCAACATTTGATTGGTAGAGGACCCAGCAAAGCAAAGTTGGACCCATGGCACAGCAGAGGAGCAGGCAGGAGGGGTCGACCAGCTGGACCACCACCACCCATCCCACCACGACGACGTGTCATCGTACGGGTAGGTTCGAAACTCTTTAATTGTGTTCATTTTATTGCATTATGCGAAATTTTGGGTTTTGGGTAGGAATCCAAGTTTTTGATAAAAGGGAGTAAATGGAAGTTGTTTGGAAAATAGAGAGGGCAGTAGGGTAGTTAGGCTAAAACGGTAGGGTGGGTAGGTTCAGAGGGCTTTTCAATGGGTAAAAGGGGAGTAATAGGCAAAAATAGGTTTGGGGGCCGTGGCCGGGTTCGGCTCCGCATTTTTACAAATGACCGATGTCGGCTTGCTGTCGACCGCATCGGTCGCAAATTCAAGGGCAGGTGTTTTGAAGTCGACCGGCACTGCCGATATCGGCCGGCATCGATGGGGGTTTGGGTGGGTTAATTTGGGTTTGGGTGGGTTGATTTGGGTTTTGTGGGTTTGGGGTGGGTTTTGTGGGTTTGGGGTGGGTTATTCAGGGTTGGGCTTGGGGTGGGTATGGTGTGGGTGGGTTAGCTGGGGGTGGGTATGGTTGGGTGGGTTAATGGGGTCAAAGTAAGGACATGGGGTGGGTTGATTTGGGTTTTGTGGGTTTGGGTGGGTTTGGGGTTTGGGTTGGGGTGGGTGGTGTGGGGTGGGGTTTGGGTGGGCTTGGGGTGGATCATGGTGTGGGTTTGTGTGGGTTTGGGTGGGTTGGGTGGGTTGGGTGGGTATGGGCCTGGGTGGGGCTGTTGGTTATGGTGGGCTGGGGGTTTGGGTCATTGGGTTTGGGTCGGGAAGAGGGAGGGGGATAGTGGAGAAGATAGGTGGCTAGAGGGGGTGTTAGAGAGTCAGGGTGGGTCGGGGATAAAAAGGGGGTATAGAGGGTAAAGTAGATGATGTGATAAAGAGTAGGTCTAAGGTTGTGGGTTGGTTTTGCAGCACGCACGCGCCAGCTGACGATGCGGATAGATGCCCCGCCTGTTGGTGCGGATGCGCCACACGTATCCGCGCACACCGGGCTATCATGCACGAGGTGGGACTCGGCGAGTCCAAATGATGACAGCTAGCTATGATAGAGATCACAAATGATGGTTTCCCTCATCGAGAGATGGATCCGGCGACCAATGTGTTCCATCTCCCGACTGGGGAGATGACTATCACATTGGAGGATGTGTATCGCATCCTTCGACTGCCGATCGAGGGAGAGGCAGTGTTCCAGGTAGATTCGGAGACGGCGATGGACAACATCCTGCAGGTTTTTGGAGATGCAGCCGCGCTACTTACCTATCACAGCGCGAGTATCGGGTATGGTGACATGTACCATGCACGACCGACATGAGACACGGCTAGCCGTGCTGATGATGATCGGGATCACCTGCTTCGCCCTCCCGGACTCAGAGGGAGGGCGCTTTCCACGGGCATTGATGGGGGTGCTGCTTGAGATGGTGGAGGAGCACACCTGTTACGCTTGGGCACCAGTATACCTGGTGCAGTTATACAGGGAGCTATGGGGCTATCGCCGGATGAGGTGATTTGGGATTTGCTCTACCTTTTACTTCACTCGTTGGGCATATGAGCACATCATATGCATCGTGCCAAGAGGGGTTACCCCAAAGCAGCCTGTGGCCACAGTCATATACGATATGGCTTTCAGTGAGATGGTCAGGGGTCGTGGGCCACCACGAGTAGTTCTTGCAGTCGGGATGTGGCGTATCATGACATTTGTTGAGGGCCCGACAAATGGTAGACATTGTATGGAGACCTTACAGAGGTCATCACCCATGCAGAGGAGCCCGCATACAAGCATGCTGGGATCCAAAGACACCTTCCGGATAGCAGACTCGAGGCCGGGAGAGTACGAGAGGATACCCCAGAGAGGGCACGCAGCAGATGGGGCCACGACAGACGAGCCACCTCCCTTCCCCGCACAGAGGGATGATGTAGAGGCCCCACTGCCTGCACCACAGCCCGTGGATCCAGATTGGGCTGCTGAGAGGCCGGCAGATGATGGTGTAGATGATGCTGGGTGTACGGGGGCATTCATGGTTTGGTGGGATGGTCGAGAGCAAGCCTAGATAAGACCGCCGCACAATGACTTGGTCAGCAGTGATAAGCAGAGCGAGATCAGCCTCCGGGCCAGTGCAAAGCTATTACAGGACAAGTCAAGCCACCGCACAGCACGTATAGGTGTCCTACAGGGGCAGCTAGCCCAGCAGGTACAAGTATAGCACAGCACACGCACCACCACCACCAAGAGCAGCAGCCACACACCCTGCAAGTACAGTGCATGTGATACCACCACCAAAGAAGAATGACCCACATGGCAAAGTGCACCACCAAAGACAGTAATGTGGGTACTAGCAAGTAGGAGTCCTGGGGACTGACCCCAAGACCGATGGTGGCACGGGATAGATACATGGAGGCGAGAGCGAGGCCCGGTACTATCAGGATGTCCTTGATAGTACCGGAGCTGAGTATCAGCCATATGCGGCACACCGAGCGGAGACCTCGCATAGTCAGAGATCGCAGGGAGGCGCAGCCACAGCCGGCGTGTCCGTTACAGGTAGGAGGCGAGAGGCACCACAGGGACCAGCAGGGAGAGGTGCTGAGGGTGGTGGGGAGAGCTGAGGGATCCCCACATAGTTTTTGTATATGGACATGGGCACCGGCCTGTGAACCGCAGGTTGATAGAGGCCTCACGTGCCTACATTTATTCATGTATTAATTCATTCATTCATTATATACCGGCCTACGAGCCGAGTACGGTTTGACATGTACAGCATACTGCCTCATGAGCCGAGTATATTTTTGATATGAGGGACCGGCCTGCGAGCCGAGTCGAGGTGATTGATATTTATTGCGGCCTGCGTGCCGCTTTGTTGTTGTATTATGAGATCACAGAGGCCCCGATGCAGGGCACATTGTACATTTGAAACTTGTATATATATATATATAGATGATGTTTTGATCCATATGCAGTGTTGAAAATGTTTTTAAGTATTTCGTCAATGGTTTGTGGTATAGAATAATGGGATGAGTTTAGTGAGTTTAATATATGATGATGTTGATATTTTTGTTTTTGCATATATATGATGTGTTATATGATGAAATGTTGCATGTTTTGGGCTGGTTTTGTGACATTGTTATATATGTATCCGATGAGTCGATTCAAAATGTATGTAGATGATAGATTTGTTTTGTTTTGTTTTGTTTTGGTATCCTTAGTCGATGGTTTGTTTGTTTTTGTAAAATAGATGATGTTAATGAAATTGTAATGATATGTGTGGTGGATGGACAAATATGGATAATGGTGATGAGATGCAGAAAAGAGGCAAAGCGCGACAAAAATTAGGTAAAAATGAAGAAAAGACCATGTTTCAAAAGGGTAGTGTGTAACCGATATCGGTTAGGAACCGATGTTTGGAAATAGATGAGACCGATATCGGGTCATATAACCGATACCGTTATTTAGGGATGAGCTTTTCTAAAAATAGAAAAGCTAGGGTGGCAACTTAAGTTCTAATTTTGAGAGCCATGCAAGAAGTTAAATACGCGAACGCGACACTTTTTACGACGATTTTACATGAGAGATTTGAGTGATAAGGATTTGACAGATCGTGATGAGAGATTTGGTGATAAGAAAAGAGACAGGGGAAGTGAATGCGATCCGAGATTCAGATTTATAGAAAGGCAAATTTGAAAAAGAGTGGTGATCATGACAGTAACGAGGAGAAGCATCCAAGAGCAGGACGAGAGGGAAGACAAGTGCCACCGCAAGTCGCCGCAACCCAAGAGGTAAACGTTTTGGTTGTGGATTTGATTTTTGCATGTTTTGTGAATAGGAGGAGGGAGATTAAGTGGGTAGATATGAGAAAGAAAACATGATAAAGCAAGGGTTATAGATGAGGTGAGTGTTACGGGGGTAGGTAATCGTGGTTTTTAAGTATGTTTCAGTATGTACGTAAAGGAATAAATGCTCAAATTATTGTCGTAGGTGGTGTATTTAGGCAGTCGCCGTGTTAAGGTAATGTTGACCGATATCGGTTAGGATAACCGATCGTTACTCAACCGGCACTCGTTAGTCGTGAAACGATACCGGTTGTCGTAGGAATTTCCGTAATTTGAGAAAACCCGGGGATTTGAGGAATTGAATGGTTGTTTGTTATTTGATGTACGCAGCAAAGGCAGTGGTCGAGGATAAATGATAGTGTTCCAAAAGCCGCATTGTCACGAATCCGAGCGGATGTAACGCCAGCTGAATGGACATTGATAAATCGTTTGGGGTTAAGTGGAATCCGCTATTATTCACGAATCGCACGTAACCATGCTATGTTACAGGCGTTGATTGAGAGATGGAATCCTGAGAAAAATACCTTCTATCTGCCAACAGGGGAGATGACAAAGACATATCGAAGATGTGTTCCGTATTTTGAGGCTCCCTATTACAGAAAACCAGTATATCAGGCATTACCTAGCGCGGCACGGGGAGCGATAACAGCAGTATTTGGTCCATACGCACGAGATCTGACACAGCGAGGTTTGACATTCACATATGGGGTAATGTATGCAGCACACCCTGAGGAGACAAGGTTAGCAGTGATATTAATGATAGCGGTAGGGTATTATGCGTTACCGAGGGCGGAAGGGGGAAGATTTCCAAAGGCATTGATGTGTGTTATTTGGGAGATGATAGAAAGGAACGTGACGTTTGCATGGGCACCTGCATATTTGGCGGAGCTATACAGGGGTTTATGGGCTTGTAGGTGAAATCACAGAATGACACTGGATTGTTCATACTTATTACAATTGTTGGGCCTATGAGCACATTGTTTGTGTGCGACCAATAGGCCGACCCATCCAGCAGGGGAGACCGGAGTACGAGGTCGGGATTCGCATGATGGGTCCGCATGCAACAAGAGGCAAGATCTCAAAGCCGTGACGGGTGACATTGAGTATTACAGTGTAGGTATGGGAGAGGGTGACGGTTATATGATATTCTGCTGAGGCCTTACGGAACTATATGGTAACAGAGAACATAGCCGAGGAGTTGAGGGGTGTAGAGCGATCGAGGTGGATCGTGGGGCACAAAGCCAGTGAATATGAGAGGATTCCTATAGATCGCGTGCGGCACAATTTGGATTTGTGCAGACATACCGCAGTTTATAGACCATATATGAGGATCGACGCAGAGCAAAGATTCTCACCTCCCACCCAACACCTCCGTAAGGTCCTCAAGAAGTAGCAGCCGATCGCAGGTAATGGACGCAGAACGACAGAGGCCTATAGATTATGGTGGGTAAAGAGAGCTGCAAGGTGTACGTGATCGTCCCGACATAGCGGTGATTACAGCAGAGAGAGGATCATCTGCGCAGCTGCTTGTTCAAAGCAGCTCCAAACGCAGTGAATGAGACAAGAGGATTGTTAGCGGTTACGAGTCACGGCGCGAGAGACTAGAGGTCGGAGTCCTCCATGCGAGAGGGCGTATTCATATGTTACAGAGAGGTCAGGGCAGATCGCTGGGCGGTACCAATAGCCGTGGTACCTTTGAGGACAGAGAGGCCTGGCGAGAGGGGTCGACGATCACGATCCTCACCTAGTTCGGGATGAGGCGTAAGGGTCTAAATAAATGTTAGCAAGGTATAAGAATTAATAAGGATGCCGACCTGCGTGTCGATGATAGAGAAGATGTATTTGTTTAACATCTAAATAAAATCGAATATGTATGTTGATTTGAGTTACGATAATAATAAGAATGTTTTCGCTTTTGACTTTCAAAGTGTTTTGAAAAAGGATAAAGAGGAATGTGATTAAATAGAAATACACAAAAATATTTATATTTACCACACATGATAGGTTATGGTAGGGAATGGTCGAGCTAACCTTGGGAGACCCCATGTCTCCGAAGTGTCGCCTACATAGCCCATCGCACAAAGCAAGGAGGGGCCTCGATCGATGTAGTTCTCCTTAGGACCAGGAGAGGTGAATTCAGCAATTTAGGTATGGTTAGGCGATTGGTTGGTTGGTAAAGGTATTGATAGTAATATTGGTAAGGCAAGGTCGATGGTGTTGGTAATGAATTGGTGAGGTTTGTAAAAGGTATAAGGAAGCGAAAGTTAGCCTACCCAAGTGGTAGGGAATCATGCCCTGATTAAGATCAACACACAATCCTAGATGCGAGGCAAAGAGGAAAGATTGCTCCGTAGGTGAAAAGAGCAAAACGAACCACACAACATAGAATGAACGTGAAGCCCTAGGTACCGGTGCATAGACGAGAAGTCAATAGGTGAAAAGAGTCAGATGATCACATCCTATCGTGTGTACGTCACGTCCCTTGAGTTGAAACAACTGGTGAGGTGAGGTGAATGGTATAGTTGAGGTACGGAAAACTTATTACAAAGTGAGTGTTCGGACGAAAGAGAACCTACCCTAAATAGACAAGTCCATGACTCAAAAGTTCTTTTGAATGAGGCTTTTATTTTATCGAATATAGACTGATCGATGCGGGAAGTCTACAAGGGATTTTGATTGTTTTATTCTTGAGGTCTTCACGAAGCTCGATCAATGCGAGAAGCTTCGATAAAGGCTGACTCGTGTATAGTCATTCCTTCGAGGGAGCAACCATTTATAGTAGCAGATATGATTTTAATGCATAGTCTGTCCTTCTGGGGAGCAAATATTTATAATAAAGCAGCAATAGTTTGCACATAGTCATGTCCTTCGAGGGAGCAAATCTATATTTAATTTAGATGACTAGATGTTCTTTTGGCGTGAAGCATCTAGTTTAGTAGGAAGTTTGACTCAAGAAAATCCCATAAGAATACGGCTTATTTTAATACTTTGAAGTCATGGACTAGACTAAAAAAGGGGAAGGCATCATTGAGGGGAGGTGAGAAGTGAGCTTGATTTTATTTTGAGATGTAGAAAACAAAGTGTATGTAGCGGTAAATGAGCTCAAGGGACGAGCAGTAGGTAGATAAGAAGTGATATAACACTAAATTCAACAGTAGAATGGTCGAAGATGCAAGGCATTAAGGGGCTCAGGCTCAGGTTTACCATTAAGCGAAGCTAAACGATAAGTGCCTGATCCATAAGTGTGAGTGATTATATAAGGCCCAATCCAATTGGGAGCAAATTTTCCACGTTTGCTCTTTTCTAGTTTGGTTACATGTTGATTCTCTTTGAGGACAAGATCACCAACCTTAAAGGTACGCTCATGAAGTCGCTTATCATAAGCACGCTTGATGCATTTTTATAGATTTGAAGGTGATCGAGAGCCGTAAGACGACGTTCAAGAAGCTCCACTGGGCTAACCGCTCTTGGCGGAAATCATCGTTGGTGAGAATATCCCAAGGGATATTCTGAGGAGGGTATTTGTATTTCAGAGGCAAGACAAATTTCTCACTTATATACCAAAGAAAAAGGTGTAGCATTAGTAGAGGTACGAATGCTAGTACGATAAGCCCAAAGGGCAAAGGGATGTGATCGTGCCAATTTTGTCCTGACTCATTGACAACTTTCATGAGGATTTTAGTTAGGGTTTTATTAGAGGATTCGGCTTGTCCATTTGCTTGTGGATAGTACGGTGATGAGAAGCTGAGTTTGATACCAAAGTTGTCACAAAGGTCTTGCAACAACTTATTTTTGAAAGATTTTCCATTATCTGTAATCAGGCGATGAGGAACACCAAAACGACAGATAATGTGGTGGTTAATGAACTCTACAATTTTTTCTTTTTTAGTTGAAATAAGTGGAATAGCCTCCACCCATTTTGTGTAATATTCGGTTGCTGTGATAATCCATCGGTGACGTTGCGAAGAGGATGGATGAATCTCACCAATAAGGTCTAAACCCCATTGTGAGAAGGGCCAAAGATCTCGAGCGACCTGGAGCGGGTGGCTAGGAGTATGTTGAAGGTTGGCATGTTGCTGACACATAACACAATGCTTAACATATTCGTAGCAGTCGTTATTGAGAGTAGGCCAATAATAACCAAGGCGAAGGATTCGTTTGGCCACGGCAAGGCCGCTAAAATGTCCACCACAAATACCGTCATGGACCTGTTGGATGGTATGGGTGACCTCCGCGCCGGTGAGACATCGAAGGAGGATGCCATCAAAGCCATGTTTATAAAGGAGTCCCCCCATAACTACATAATGAGAAATGCGTTTAAGAAAAGTGCGTTTACCAGTACTAGTAAGGTCAGAAGGGAGAACAGAGGTTGTAAGGTAGTCATGGAATTGGTGATACCAAGTATCCTCGCGAAAGTTAGCACACGTATTTATCGTACAAACAACCGGGGCTGAATAAGATGGGGCAAAGAGTTGTTGGACCAAGACGAAAATGTCAGAGTCAGTTGATGAGGCTGGAATTTGCGAGGCTAAGCAAGCCATAGTATCCACAAATTTGTTAGTGGAGCGGGGAATGGTTTGGATAGAATAGTGAGTAAATAAGGCTAGAAGTGAATCCACGTAGTGTTTGTATTTTTGAAGTTCCTCATTTTTACATTGGTAGATGCCCATAACTTGATTGACTACCAATTGAGAGTCGCCAAAAATATTGATAGATTTGATACCTAAGTGCAACGCAACCCTGAAACCTGAGACCTGCAAGGGCCTCGTATTCCGCTACTGTATTATTAGTGCAAGGGAAATCGAGTCGAATGAAAGAGGCATAGGCTCGGCCGAGAGGAATAAGAACAACGCCGGCTCCTCCACTGCGCCAAAGGCATTTGGATCCATCAAGAAGAGAGTCATTGAATACGAATCCTCCCGAGTGAAAGAGTGGTAATGAGTTCGTTGGGAATGTAAAATTGGTAAATTATTCCCTGTAAAGGGGCTTCCATAAGTTGGTCTGCGATGGTTTGTCCTTTTTGATTGATTTCTCGTGTACAAACTCAAGGTCGAGGTCGGCGAGGAGCATGAGCCATCGGGTGATGCGTTGGTTTAGATGAGGTTTGGCATATATGTAATGGATGGGGTCCGTGTTGGTGATGACGAAAGTTTTGTGATTAAGAAGGTAGTGTTGGAGTTTGGTAGCCACGAATGATAGGGCTAGGCACAACCTTTCTACTTGTGTATACCTAGTCTCATAGTCCACCAAAGTACAACTTATATAATAAACAGGCTTGTTCTCTATTTTCGTAGTCGCGATGTGCAAGCATGGCCCCTACCTATAAGCGTGGTCAGTATGGCGGAAAGGTAAAGGTAGAAAGGGCGGTCGTCTCTGAGGTGGGATAAGCACGGTGGTCAGTAAGAGATAAGTTTTGAGAGCTTCAAAGGCTTGGTGGCACTCTTCGCCCATTGAAAATCAACGTCCTTTTTAAGGAGGTGATGGAAAGGTTGACATCGATCCGAGAGTTGGAGATGAAACGTTGGATAGATTGAGCTTACCTTGTAAACTACGTAATTGTTTGAGATCGGTAGGTGGGGCATTTCTAGGATAGCTTTGACTTTAGATGGGTCGACCTCAATGCCACACAAAGAGACGATAAAGCCAAGAAGTTTTCCCGAAGGACACCAAAGACACATTTTTTTGGTTGAAGACGACGTAATATTGTAACAAAGCATCAAAAATAATGGTTAAAACATCGAGATGTTCACCGCGATGTTTAGACTTGCCAAGAAGATCATCGACGTAATCTTCAAGGATAGTGTGCATAATGTCATGAAAATGTAGGTCATAGCCCGCCGATAGGTCGCACTAGCATTCTTAAGGCCAAATAGCATTACACGGTAATGTATGAAGGTTCCCAAGGAGTTATGAAGGTAGTTTTGTGTTGATTCAGGATCTATCGACTCGGTGGGAGACGAAAGAAAAATGGGTGATGATGGTTCGGTAGGGGTGACGTCATATCGCCTTCTGAGAAGATAACCGACACGAGGTTCCGTCGATGTAAGTGTTCCCGAAAATCCGAGACCACTACGATCATTATGTTTTGCACAGGCAGTGGTGGTAATGGGGATGAGCGTATGTCGGCCTTGTTCATAAAGGCAAAAACCAAAGCCTTTCCAAGCACAACAGTCAAGAAGGTGAGGGTTAAACGACGATTTTTCTGTCAGTATTGAAAATCGGATTGAAAGGAACCACACCAAGAGGAGGCTCTGGGGCAACGGAAGATGCGTCAACACCCCCATATGTTAGGTTAGTACGGTAGTACGGTGGTCCGTAGGAGATTACATCTCCCACACGACGGTCATAAGTAGGATGTGCATGTACCTGTCCGTACTCCTGTGGGGTATGGAAAGAACTAACGTTATATAGGCAATACCCTAGCGTAAGGCGTTGAAAACATCTACTAAGGGGCCCGCGTTGGGATGTTAGCTGCGGGAAGGGAAGTGGGTTTTGTGACGGTGGTTTCATCAAAAAGGCATAGGTGTGGTTGAGGTGGATGTTTGAGGCACAGTTGAAGAAGATGGTTGGGTTGAGTGAACGGGTGTCTTGATTGGTACAAGCACATCGTTTGGGCGGTATAACATATTACAGGTTTTAAAGGGGGATCAGCTTTTACGGTGTAGGATTTCCCTCGTACTCAAATTTTATGCATCTATGTAATGTTGAGGGAACGCATCCCATGGCCCGGATCCAAGGATGACCCAAAGAATATATTATATCGGAACTCTCCCTCAAGGACATAGAAGAGTTCGGGTAAAGTACGTGGTCCTACCCGAATGTTGAGGATCACGGTGCCTAAGGTAGAGGTAATAGCGTCATTAAATGACCGTAACATGATGGGGTTGGTACACATGTAGCTAGAAGGATATTCATTTGTTGGAAGGCTTTGGAAGAGATGATGTTTAGCTAGCGCCCGTCAATCATAACACGACGTACCCGAATGTCCCGACGTAAGCGAGATGAAAAGGGCAGGTCGTGGTCCTCTGTACTAAAGTCAACAATTTCATCTTCGAGAGAACCGACTCACAGAGCACTTGTGGTACAGAGACGGAAGTGGTTGGGGCGGTGGGTTGTTTGGTGAGAGAGGCAACATGATTGGGTGTCAGAATGGAGGCAACGGGTAGGGTTTCATTAGGTAAGACCTCGATCCCCTGAAGAATTTCAACGAGAGCTTGTCGATGAGATTCAGAAGTCTGAATGAGATCATATAGTGTCATTTTTACAGGTGATTGGTGAAGCTGTTTGATCATGGCTCGATGGGCAGCTCCATTAGAGACGGGGTAAGCGGGTCCATGAATAACCACTTTGGGTGGTGGTGCAATCGGGATGCTGGACGGAGAAGGAGAGGACGCAGGTGTGCTTTCTTTCACTTTCTCATTGTTTTTCTGCATTCGAGTAGCAACACTAATCATATTAATCTCGTAAACCTGAGATGAGGAAGATGGTTGGGATAAATCATGGTCTTCGAGAGGTGGGGCTGTAATGATGATAGATCTTGGTGAGGCGGGGACAGATGGTAGAGGAGAGGGAATGGAAGCTAAAGGTCTCTCCCTTCGTAAGTTGTCTTTCTTAACCTTTCTATCTGGGAGAGGTGACTGACGAAGGATGGTTTTTAAAGCTTTGCATCCCTCCACATCATGTCCTGGTGTGCGGTGATAAGTGCAGATTTTAGACTCATCGTAACCTATAGGGCGAGGTTTAGAAGGGTCATAAGGTCTAAGTGGGGGTAGAGAAATGGTCGCATTCTCCACTAACATAGCAAGGATTTTGGCGTAAGATCCTTTGAGTGGGTCAAAATCGGAGGAGGATGAGGGCATTGGTTGTGCAGGGTTTCGGTAATGTTTGGGCGTGGTTGGTTCAGTACGGTGGTGGTTTAGCCAAGGGGTGTTGACACGGTTTTCATCAAATGTGGTTTCTTTGGGCGCAGAGCTACGCTCGGCTGGTTAGATGATGAGGTTACGATGACGTGGTAGCGGGAAATAACCACGGAGAAAGGGGAGTGACAGAAAATAAATCCTTTGATGATGGAGTTTGTTTAGGGTTGATGGGTGGACAGGATACGTGGGGTGATAATGTTGATATACCCTTAGATCTCTGTATAGGTGCAGAAGGCGTAGGTCGTTTTGAAGAAAACGCAGGAGGTATGATATATTGATGCAAGGTGGAAGGATGAGGTCCCAATATGGAAGGTAGGTGTGACGATGATGGTTTTGATTGTGATAGAGGCATAGATTGAGCTTGTCTTCTAGGTGGCGGGGCGGCTTTATTCTTGGATAAATCTAGTCGCTTAGGCGGGTGTGTTAGACTGGGTATGGGTGAGGTCCCAAGTGTAGGGGAAGGTTTGGTTAGGTTAATAGAGGTGGATGGGATACTTGATATAGATACGGGGGGTGAGAATGAGGACATAGGCATTTTGAGTTTCTGTAAACACTTAGGATATATGGTAGAGGTGTCGGGATCGGTCATCTGCATTTGAGTAGAATAAGGGGTACTCAAACGTTCCCATAGGATTCGTCTATCTTCTGGAGAATGACAGTCTTCAGGTTTGAATTGTAAATTTGGTACGGAAGAAAGGTGGGTTGTGATTCCAGTCCACTGTGGGTGTGATACAGGGAGTAGATGAGGCACTGTATCAATAGATGTTACGAGGTCAACCGGTCGTTGAAAAGATTTAGGCAATGAAGAACTAATAGGTAAGAGGGCATGTTCGAGAGGATCCGTCATGGTTAAAGAATTTGGTGATGTCGGTGCAAGAGATTTCTCGTCTAAGGATGTCAAAAGGAGTGGCGTACCTTCCTCTTGTACAGCAAGAGCGGTAGAAGGGGAAGTCTGGGAAATAGATAGATTAGATAACATCCGTTCGCAGTCTTGTAGGGATGTGGTATAAGAAGACTCATCGATGGGAAGAGAAGTCTCAAGCGCTAACTCCTTTATGGGGAAAGGAATGATTTCGCTTTGGCTTGATGGTGGTAAAGGAGGTTCGGGCTCCTGTGTTAGTGAAGAGGCTTGATTCAAAATTTTCTCGATAGAGGCTTTTGGCTGGGTATCGAAGACTGCATGGATCTCATGAACACTCTCCTCGGCTAAGATATCCTGGTTTGTGTTACTGTTGGGAGAGTGATTCGGGAATGGTTTGTTGAAGATTTTCAAATTTTGGTTGGCAGGGGCATTAGGATTATCGAGGGTTATATCCCCTGCGTCAACCATTTCCTGCACTATGTTTTTCAACATCTTGCAGTTTTCATGACTATGTCCTTTTACACGGTGAAAGTTACAGAAGTCATTTTCTTTGTACCAGGAAGGTATAGCGCGAGTGGAGTCAAACCCGGAGTGAGGTTTAACAGGGGGCAAGGTGATAGCTCCGGCCTTGAGCAATTTTTCCAAGATGACACCATAGGTTTCTCCCAAGGGAGTGTAATTGATGGGCTCTGCTTTATACTTATAGGTGGTTTTGGTGGGTATTAGACGGTGTTTGAGATTTAACCATCACCGTGTGGAGAACTCCTTTTGATTTAGAAGTGGACGCGTGAGGAGTGGTGGTATTTGGTTTATTGGTAGAATCGGGAGTTCGAAATTGGGGTTTTGTTGCTTGCGAACCGTAATTTCTCTTCTTCTAAGGCTCGAATTTCTAGTTTCCGAGCCATGGTAAAGGCCTCATCAAATGTGCGGAAAGTTTGAATTTGAAGAGTAGGAGAAATGTGCTTAGCACATGCCCGCGTGAAAAGTTCGATAAGTTCAGCCTGAGGCAAGGCATATGTAAGTTGGTTGATAAGGCCACGCCATCGTCCGACGAAATCTGCGATAGATTCGTCTTCGAATTGTCGAATGGCATAAAGGTCGGTGATGGATACTTTCTTAGCAATGTTAATGGAGAAGTGATCCAAGAAAGATTGGGCTAGTTGGTTAAAAGAGAAGATTGAGTGCTGGGTTAAAGCACTGTACCACTCCAAGGCGGGTCCTGATAAGGACATGGGAAATGTGCGGAGTAACAAGGCATCATCATGGGCAATCAAATAACAAGCATGTCTAAATGATCGCAAATGTTGTTGAGGATCCTCTTTACTATTAAAACGAGTAAATTTCGGCAATTCCCATTGAGGAGGATATGAGTGAAGGGGGACAGAAGGGTGAATAGGCTCCCGACAAACTTGCTCGTATGTCAAGGCACTACGACTTCCCGAAACAGAAGCCTCTAGATTTTGCATTTTGTCCATCATTTGTTTGATGAAATCTATGGTTGGATGAGATGATGGTGCGGTTGTGGTAAACGGAGGCAAATTGGGCCAAGGGCCTCCGCTGGACAATGGTGGGGTTAAGTGTTGATAAGGTATGGAGGATGAATATGTTGAGGCGACCGAATAGGGATGTCCCATATAAGATGTTGAGGTTACTGGATACGTGTATGGGAATGAAAAGGTAGGCGGAGCTTGAGAAGGAAAGCTCGTGTGGATAGGTGGCAGAGAGCAAGTCATGAATGGAGTGGTCTGCAAGAGAGATGAGGTAGGGCAGTCGGTGGTAATGATATGTGGGGTCCAAGATTAGCCAAAGGAAAGCCAATCTGAGTCGTATGAATCTCTGAAGCTGTCGGATTGGGAGATGGGGCTAAAGGTGCAGGAAGCAAGGCGGTGTTATCAGGCGGAGTGGGCGCTAAATGAGCAGCTATACTAATAGGCATGCCAACAAGGAGCTGACCATCAGGCGTACGGTCAGGGGCATGAGACAAATAGTATTGTACAACACTAGATTAGCATCTAGAAACTTGGCAAAGTCCTTATCTCCCACAGGAATTTTAGGAACCTCGCTGGTATCCGTAGGATTCCCCACAGAATGTGAAGGGGGTGATTCAGGTAAAGAAACAGAGCAAGCATGTGAAACCATAGCGGCGGCTTGCTTTCGAGTGATAACAACCATGGACAGGTGTTCACAGTAGGGTTTCAATCTGTCAGGAACAGAAACAAACTCAGACTGGTGAAATTGGTAGGTCACTTGGTTTGTCGAGAATCGAAAGACAGAATCGATATCGGCCTTCAAGAACCGATGTCGGTTATACTATAGCCGACGCTTCGGCCGTCAAACCGATGTCGCTAAGAAGTCTGGCTAACAAGATATAAAAGGCTGCTAATTTGATTTTTAACAACGTTTAGTATACTTGTCCAATTATTGATCACAGAAGACAGAGTATGAGAAAGAAAACAGAACTAAAAACAAGCAAGATGTACACGCAAATCCAGAGATTAACCCTAGGGTTAATTTTAATTATTGTGGGCTTATGCCTTTAGACGTAGAATGATGTCAGAATCCTAAACAAAATACTTAGGGGAAATGTCAAGTTTGTTTTGGCTTATAAGGTTACTCTCAATCCAAGGCGGAGGAATACCGCGGAAAAAAGGGGGATGTTTTAGTTTCGTTGTGTTAATTGTGAAGTGATTCGGTATGTGTTGTGCAGTGAATGTAAGATTAATTTCTTGTCAATACCGTGGATATCACCCCCACGTGTACGACCTGTTACTTAATCTATGTTTACTAGAATTGAAAACAGCAAGCAAGGATGCCAATGCACGTGTTTTAAACCCAAATCGAAAATGATATTCGATGAAGCAAAAGAGATGACTTTCACTAATGCAAGATGCAAAAAACAAAGCAAGTTCTTTTACCAAAATAATAAAATACCTTGTGAATATCTTTAGAAGAAGAAAACAGCAAGTATGCTCCCTATATGAAAGCAAGCAAGAAATAAAGAAACCCAAAATGGGTCCCACCGGGCGTGCCAAAATGTTTCGCTCGGAATGTTTCGACTTCTGGGAATAGAGTTGCTTCTATCCTTTCATTCCTTTTAGAAACAGATAAGGGTTAGGGCTAGGAGGAATACCTGTGGAATGTCGAGATGGTGTGCGCGTACCGTAGAGGAAGATCAAATGATCGCAAAGAACTCCTTTTGTCTTGGAAGGACTACTGCAAATAAGAACACAAGACCACAAGATTTTGATTAGACAATAAATGAGGAAATGCTTGGGCCCAGAAATATAAAACTTCCTTTCGAAGGTGGTCAGTTTCCCTGCTAATATGAATTAACACAAAAGACTGTAAAATATCAATCAAATTACTTCATTTGGAACAGATAGGGGAAAGGCTGATTTCTGGTTTGTAGTCTGGGTAACCGATACCGGTTACTGGTAACCGATGTCGGTAGGGTTTAGGATCTGTAGGTTGGTTGTTTTTGTGGGGTGTTTGTGTTGTTTGGTAGCTGTGTTATTTGTAAGGCTGTATATGGGTGATATTACGTAATAAGGTGATGAGAGGTAGATGAATGATAGTTAGATGTGATATATTGCTAGGTAGTGGGTCCAGAAATGGATTTATGAGGACTGTGATTCAAGAAGCATAAGAAATGTTATAACAGAGGACATGCAAGATGTGACTTAATTGGTTTGGCGAAGACGCAAGCCGATCTCCTTTCACAGTAAACACTTCGGGTATCTCCACTCGTCTCTGCTCGGTCAAGTGAAGATCTGGACTCTGTTTTTCGCTCCCAAAGATCTCCGTTGATTCAAAAATCCTTTCCCCTTTGATCCAAAATGAAATTTCGATCCCTTGTTTTTGGTTTGGGGAGGCCATTTACAGGGAACCGATGGCGGTTACGTAACCGACGGCGGTCGAGTAGGAACCGGCATCGGTAAGGAAAAAGTAGGCTATTTTTAGTAAAATAGCCCACCTTCCCTGCTTTTCTCCCGAGAGATTAGTTGCGGGCTTGGTCAAGTGACTAGAAGGTCGGTTTTGGGTGCGAGAAAGGGGTCATTAGTCATGGGTGTAGGTGTAGACCAAGTTTTAGGTCTTAATTAGGTTAGTTTAGGATTAGGGCTAGGTCATGATGAGGTGGCAAAATGAGGTGGTAGGTGAGGTGATGGGGATTTATCAATTACAAGGTAATTAATAAATAATTGTGTAAGGTTTAGGTAATGAGGTTAGGTTGCGAAATGGGATGCGGGTCACAAGGGGTCGTAAGACACGAATTTGGTGTCTACACATAGTCTAAAAATTCATGATACCTTCAGCAAAAAAACACAAAATCTCCAAAGGATAGTTGTGTTGTCTTGATGAAGACACCGAATTATAGAGTAGGTGAAGTGTTGAGTTTTGGGACAGCAAACATAAGTGTAGATTACATAAATCAGAGTTCATTACTGAATGTTACAGTTCTCATCAATGTTCTTCCTTTATGATTAAGGCATTAAATTATGTTACTGAGTTGTTTAGTTCATCATACACTCCATTTAGAAGCTTGAAATGCAGAAGGAAATACACAACTAATTTTTAGAATTCAATGTTTTATTCACAAGGAAGGTCAAATGTCTCCCACACAAGCCATGGGATGTGACTGAAAAGTAAAGTACATCTACTGAAGTAAGAGGTACACATCCATGAAATAGAAAGAAAAGGAGTATGAGTGAACCCATCATTTCCTTTGTATATTCTTCGTTGTGCAAAGCATCTCCTTGCCAACTCCTTTCATCCTCAAGGCATGGTACCTAAAAAGCAAAAATAAGGAAATCATCAATAAAGAGCTCAGGGTTAATCCATATTCCTACACTGTTCTAATTCATGCATATGGATCTCTAAGCAATAGGAGATATAGATTTCTCAAATATCATACTGCATAGCTCACTTAAAAAGAAGAGATAGAAAAGAAAAGAAGAAACATGGACACAAGAGAGGCCAAAAAGCCTAATTTTTCTAACTATTTTCTTAAAGTGTGCAGATACATGTTGCAGCCAAGAAGAAAGAATCATATACATGCTGAAAAGGAGGACCAATGTAACTGAAACTCAGATATTGTCTACAAATGGAAGAGGGTTACAATACAAAACAAAGAAGATGCTTGCAGACAAGGTACATTTTCCAGATTTCAGTCAAAGGAAAGGAATTCTGGAAAATTTTGACAGGGCTTTGCCATGTAAAATGGATATTTACAACTTTTCCAATATCTATATCAAACTGAAATCAAAGAAATGCAGTAAAAGTAATAGAACAAAGTATCTGAATCAAGGCTTATGCCTGATAATGGCATCAAAACAGATCAAGAATTGCTTAAAATTACTGCAGGTATCAAAGAGTATAAGTGCAACTACAGGTTACAAATAGGCATTTCAAAAGTGAACTGAAGGAAGAGATGTACAAGCAACCACTTCATTTACAGATTTTATCAACATCATTCAACCTTGCAAACTCACACATATCCAAGTCAAAGAAATGTTACAGTATTTCAGAGATTTTCATTTCCATTAAAATCATATTCAAGTTACATTATCAGAGTGTGTACAGATCTGGACCATTGATAAAACATTAATAGGAATCATCAAGTTCAGAGAAATAAGAGCGAGCTCAGAATGAGGTTCAATTTGAAATAACCAAGGCCGAGCCCATAGATATTTAAAAAAACCATTAAGGAAAAATCCATACTTAGGCCGTAATGAAATAATGGAGACCCAGATTAATGTCAGGCTCAAAAATGCAAAGCTTCTAGAGGCAAAGAAATTCAGACATCATTAATGGTGGAAGAGGTCAAATGACACCAAAAAGTTGAAGAAACCGTCACAATACAATTGTAAAGAAAATGTACCCATTGTTTGAACTCTCATGGCCACACAGAAACTATAGAACCAGTTAAAATTTGGATAACCAGAAAGTGTCGACCATCAAAACTCATATAGAAATGACGGCCATTATTTTGTGACAGGAGCCATCACATTTCTACCTCAAAAGAAATAAGCTACAGATCTAGTTCAGTAAAAAGATTTCTTTTCATTTTACCAAATACCCATGAAGGGAAACAGACTTACTAGTCACAAAGATCAAAAGCCAATGGTAAATCCCAAACTCAAGTGCCGGTGACGTTACTTACCCAGAAGCTCACACAACTTTGCAGAAGGTGAAAACACAGGAAATACAAAGAAAGAACTGATTATCAATATTTCTTGGAGGCCAAGAGACAACACAAGGATCTAGAGAATAAAGAACAACTCGCAGAGCTCAGAAATAATCAAATATACAAAAAAACCTTAAAAATGAGCTCGAACAAACAAAGTGGCGGTCATTTTGAAAATATCACAGAGATCGAAAAGGGGAACAAGACCGAGCTCTAATAAACAAAAACCACGATGATGAATAAATCTCATAGAGTTCCGAGAGCATAGAAAAGTCAGACAGAGGAAGAGCTATAAAATACAGTGTAGCCAAGCTCGAGAAACACCAACAATGGTATCAAAGGAAAAATTTTCTAGGGCTTCACCCACAGAGTGAAAGTCCAAATGAAATGATGTTTAGGGTTGAATTGATCTTACAATGCAAACTCAAGAGATGAATTAGCAAAATTCAACCATAGTTAAAAGATCAACGATCGAAAATGACAAGTACACAGATCAAAGGCCAAAGATCAAGCTCCACGATCAATGCAAACCATGGTTAAAATACATTTATGACATGGCAAAAACCCTAAAATTATCCCTTGGAGATCAATGGTTGAAAATCAATAAGTACATAGATCGACGATCACAAATGGATCACCAAAATCGATGCAAAAGTCATCCAAGTGGTATGGCGGTCGACTTAGTCAATTTTCAAATTTTATAAAGTGTCAAATTTTCCTCCGTAGGCCCGAAAGTCCATAGAGGACACATGTCGTCACCACAAAGTGGAAGTGGAGAAATGGAGGTTGGGGTTCATTTAGGTTTTCAAACCTTAAAAATGCAAAAAGTTAAAAGTTCCAAAGTTTCCCGCAAGCCCGAGCCTCCGCAAGGAAAAATTCAATATCGGAGAAAAGTCAAAAATCGATTCCACATAGTATCAGCAGAGTGGCGAGGTTTTCTCAAAGTTTTGAGACTTTATGCAAATGTGTTTAAAATTCCAAGTTATTCCAGTAGGCCCGCAATTCCCCTAGCGGAAGAGTAGAGTAAATTTTTCCTTTAAGGCCCAAAGCGGAAGAGTTTAAAACACCGAATTTTGCCCGCAGGTCCACAAAGGGCTTAAAACTTCAAAAAGGTCCGAAAGTCCACCAAAGGAGTCAAAGATCAACGGTGCAGGTCCATCAAGGATAGAGATCGACGGTGTCGATAAAAGACCAAACCCGACCAGAGTTTAAAAACACATATACGTGGCGAGTGGACAGGAAACCCTAGTTTGGGTTGAGTTAAAATGCCACCGACAAATAGCCAAGGGTTGACTCATCATGTAGAAGGGCCAGCCCACGTGTCCATCAAATAATCATTGCAATATTGACTAAAGTCTGAACTATAGTATATGCTCCAAATAATATGAGTGTCGACCAAATCATGCCAACAATGATCACCGAAAAGGTGAATCTTTCAAACCATACATTATCCAATGTGCAAAGGCTGACAAGTGTATACATGCATATATTTATCACAAAGGTGGCCAAACTCAAATGAAGACAAATCCATATATTAAAGGGTGGTCCCCACATGAAGCTATCACATACACAGGAGTATTTTTGCATGCCTTCACAATAGGACAAAATAGAGAAGAAGACAAAGTTGCATGTTCATGGAGAGAAACTTGCCTAGCAAGCAATCTTATTTTTAGCAAGTTATTCATCCTTCTCTTCTTAAAAATAGAACAATCAACTTTAGTTTGATTGTATTGTAATTAAGGATAATAATGCCTATTTATAATTGTATGTTCTATTTTTACCCCTTTATCTATTGTTAAATAAAGGATAAAAATAGCATGCATGGGCGAGTACAAGCCTTAGGCTATTTTTAGGAAGAGGGTGAATTTTATTTTTCTATATATTATGAGCCTTTACAAATCACAAGGAGAATGACTGGAGGACTTTTTGGATATAGGAGTATTGAAACAATATTTGCTAGTTTTGCCTTCTGAGTGTGAAGAATTTCTACCTTACCAATTATTTGTAGTCTTGTGTATGTCTATATTAGTCTTGTGAATGCAAATTCCCTGATTAAACATCTTACCCTACTGCAAATTCAGTATTTTCTCATAATTTTTAATGTGCATGTTAACTTATCAGTGTTGTTGTGATATTTTTCCCTCAGTACAACAAAGTGTTTTCCCTTAAATTCTGTAGAAAATTGTTGGCTTGTGCATCAAAATCCTTCACATATCAATTGTGCATATACTCAGTCAAAGCCCTCATACAAATTTGGTGTATCACCTTAGTTATAATTATTTTACAGTCATCTTTTACCCTTAAACCCCATAATCAATTTAGGATACATCAACAAGGAACCAGCCTTGATACCGGAGACTCACCTCAAAATAGGTATACCCACAAACCTGAGGTGTTTCCATTGTATCTACAAAAGAGAAAGATCAAATTTTGCAAGATTAGAAAATCAGAGCCATCTCTCTACAAGGTTCACTTTTGAGACAAAGTAATTACCTTTGTAGATAGATCTATTCCATGGAATTGGGAAGAAGCCATTAAAGATAAAAAATCTCTAGAACATAGGAAAAAATAGCCAAGGAGAAAGATAAATGAATGAACAGATGGTTAACATGCTCCTCTTACTTACCACATAGAATACACCTGCTGGGAATTTTCATTCCCCTCTTTCTAAGGTTCTCCAGAGTGAGGATCTTTTTTTGAGCTAAAAGGTAATAAAAAATGTTGAATTTAGGAATTATATCCTTAACCCACAAGGTATTCCAAAGTAATCTTTCTGTTCAAGAGCTTTGAAATTTAGGAGATAAGCTGATTTAACTGAAAAAATGTCCAGACTCTTCCTCCCTTCAAATGACATAATCTTCTTGCCATTGAAACCTTAGGATATGAAAGTTTTGTATTTTTAAATTGAGATCCAAAAAAGGTTTCTTGGATCCTCTGAAGTTTGGAGGAGGGTCAATAGAAATCCATTTGAATCCTTCATTGGTTCTAGTCTGAAATTCTTGTATCATATTTTTTCCATTCTCCTCACAATATTGGTAAATAGAATTCCAAGGATCTTCTAAAAGCCAACAATTTATCCTCAAGCCAAAATTCCCGCTAGAAATTGATTATGATACATTTCCCAATAATCCATTTAATACCCTGCCCCAAGATATCTTTATAATCTAGAAAGGATTTCCAATAGAAAGATCCCATAGGAAGGTCCTCATACAGGAAGAAAGTTTCTAGTTTGTTTATATGCCACAAATATTTCATTTTTAGAATATCAACCCACATGCATTCTTTTTTATGATCCTCCACCTGATTTTGGCCAAAAGAGCCTCATTCATTAATTTAATATCTCTAATACCTAGACCCCCACAATTTTTTGGTCTGATTACTTTATGCCAAGCAACCAAAGGATATTTAATATGATCCTTTGCACCTCCCAAAAGAAATTGTTTCTGAATCCTTTTGGCTAGGATCTTGAAAAGGGACATGACATAAATTGGGATTCCTTGCAAATACCTTTGAGAAATTGAATCGTACTTGCCTGAGATAACAAAGAACCCTTCCATGTAGTTAGTTTCTTGTTCACTCTTTCAATGAGTTAATTCCAAATGGATATGTCCAGTTTTTTAAGGATGAGGGGAATCCCAAGATAAGAATCTGGAAAGGTTTTGATTTTTCACCCTAGAATGCGAGCTAGTCTAATATGGAATTGTTCCTCCACATTTATAAAAACAATTCTCTTGTGGAAATTAACCAACTATTCGTAGAGGCCATTTCATAAACCTACAACTCTTTTTAAAACTGGTCGCCTCTTGAATGACCACTTTTCCCAATAAGAAGTTATCATCAAAAAATTGGTTAAGGATTACAGGAGGAAGACCATTTGAAATATGAATCCCTTGAATATGGAGTTGAGAGATGGATTGATTACATATCCTGATGAGAGTTTGCACGATGATAATATAAAGAAAAGGAGATAGGGGATCTCCCTGATTCAAACATCTTGTTGCCTAGAAAAAACCTTCATATTTTCCATTGATAATAACAGAGAAACTGGGATTGGAGATACATGTCATGATCAAATTGACAAAGTGAGCACTGAATCCCAAATTGACCATAATATCCCAAGAGAAGGACCAAGAGACTCTATCATATGCTTTATGCATATCTAGTTTAACCAACATGGTTGATCTACCTAAAGAATCAACCAAATGAATAGCCTCTTGGATCACAATAATACTATCAAGAATCTATCTTCTCGAAATGAAAGCCCCTTGATTAGGAGAGATAAAGTTTGAGATAACTTTTCAAATCCTTAAAGAAAGAATTTTAGTGATCAACTTATAGCTAGTGTTGTACAAAATGATGAGCCTAAATTCCTTGAGGTCCCTAGCCACAATAAATTTAGGAAGAAGAACAAGAAAAATGTTATTAACCTGCTTGAGAAGATGACTAGATATGAAGTAATCTTGCACCTCCTAGAACAAAACATTTTTGATAATTTCCCAGAAACATTGAAAGAAGAAATTGGGAAAGCCATCCAGACCTGGGGATTTATCTGGCTCCATATAAAAAAAACAAATTTAATCTCTTACTCTCCACGTACAAGAGAGAGTTGTATTCACGTGGGGTTCATTAGCTAGGCAATATCCTAGCACGTGGGTTCATATTGAGGTAATTAAAATTAATAAAATTAATTTCAATATACTAGTAGACATGAAGGGTGAAAGGGTTTAATTTATTAATGTTTTGAATCTGGTATTGGGGGTAGGTTAGAGAGGTGTGCCAAAGGAAATGGAGGTTTAATTTTAATATAAAACTAAAACATTTGAACCCTAGTTTTTAAAAGTAAATACCCTAAAATCGCAAAAGGAGTCTACTCATAAATTAAATTATAATATCTTTTTTAATAAAGAAATATCAATTAAGATATTCTTAACCAAGAAATAATAAGATGGTAGAAAACTAGGATTGAGTATGCTTTTCAACACAAGTGATATTATTTCACCATCTTAATTATTTGAAGAACTATTGATAAATGATTAAATCTTAACATATATAAGGTGATTTGTAATAGGTATTCAATGGCTTCAAACTATCTTTCGAGAGGAAATGCATATTAAAAAAATTGAGTGAGAAATATAATATATTTTTTTGTCTAATATATTAGGGTAGAAATAAAAAGGGGTAAATAAAATTGTAATTGAAAAATGGGTAAGTAAGGTACATGGAAAAAATAGGGGGTATTTTCATTCTAATAATATAACAGGAGGGGGTATTATCAATTGAATAATTAGAGGTAGAAACTAGAATTAAGGGTATTATTTAATACCCTTCAAACACACGTGTTATACCATACTTTTACTAAGTGAACTCCTATGGTTGTATTATCCCGATATGTAATGACCCTTTAGAACAAAGCTAGAGATTTTTCCCAAATGTCCACTTCTACATGAACTTGAAAAAACAAATCCTTGAAACATGGAAAATTTTAAGGGTCCCTAAGAAAACCCTTAGAAAATATTTGGTGAATATATGAAAATTATATTTTTCACAAATCGTGAATATCAAGATATCATGACACCACTATTTTTATGCTACCACCTAAAAACATATAAGTATGCTATCAATTGGTAGCATTAAAAATTCTACCAACCGACAACATTTTTATGCTACCAGCTGATAACATTTTTATTCTATTGGCCGACAAAGATAACTAGATGTCGCTAGTAGCATAAAAAAACTACCGGTCGAAAGATTTTTACGCTACCGTTTATGTTATCGATCAATAACATTTTTTATGCTACCGGTTTCAAAGCATAAAAATGTTGTTTGTTGCAATATGTTGTCGATCAAGAGCATTTTAGTATGTTCTCGCCAAGAACATAAAAATATGCTACTGACTAATTATGTTATACCTCCCAAATAATCCCCACTCGAGACCAAGAACAACCTAGATTTAGTTAGAAAATTTAAGGAATAAATTATAATTTTCAAGTGTTCCCAAAAAAATTCCAGATTCCATTACAACGGTTATCAAACATCCTACACAACACTAGGAGAGAGAAATTCATCCCTAGCATAGATAGATTATCTTCTTGCGGGGTATGCAGAAGAAAATTTTCCCATGTGTGGAAGAGAGTCGCGGAAATGAACCTTTCTTCCGGGCGTGGAAGAGAGGTGCGGGAGAAACTCTTATTCTCTCGTGCACATAAGACGCGCTACCTACGGTGTGCGAGGATGGGTGCATAATACAGACCAAGTGTGTAAGATGGGTGAGGAAGAGGCACATTTTCTCATGGGTGCACAAGACAGGCACGCAAGAAGCTCTGGGCACACAAGAGGTTCTAGGTGCGCAAGATGGGTGCGCAAGAGGCTTTTCCTCTTCTGCGAACTTCAGAAGGCCATAACATTTAATAGGGAGCTCCATTTTTTGAAAATGAGGACTTCTCAAAATATCTCGATGGCCTCTTTGTAGAGAAGCCTTAAGAATTTAATTTTGATAAATTTTGAAGGGTAAAGTTTTAGAAAATGCTCTGCAGGCTTTTAAAATGAAAACTAGTAACATTTGACTTATAAAATTTTGTTCAATTTGACCTCCTTCCTTTCTTAACATGCCAAACAGACATGGGGGTTGCTCTTAGAGGAATTTAGGATGGATTGCAAGGTTTTATTTTTGGATTGAATATTAATTCAAAATTTCTTAATTTTGACAGCAAAATGATTGCAGTTTTTCCTTTGTTCGATTTGAAAGGATTCTTAACCATTTCTTAAGTGGTTTAGCTTGTTTAGGGTCATTTTAATCCTACTAAGTTCAATTTAATGTTTCATTTTATTATTCATTGTTGTAGGGGTCATTCTATGCATTTTGAATAAAAACATTTGCCAGTTTGAAAACATCTAACAATGATCCAAAACAAATAAATTTGTTTACATTTACCAACTTCAATAATAAATTCATTCCAAAACACTCTAATTTATTATTTTGATTCAAACAAGGTATTCAAATGCCAATTTACAACTTCATATTTTCCAAACATTCATTTCTGCAAAACAGAGCATCATGACATTTCAACATACATATTCACTTTTATTTTTTTTCCAAACAAAGGTTTCATAATGCATTGCAAACACAAATTTCCAATGAACACCAAATCATTTGAACAAGGTAACAACTTCTATTAATTTAAAAATTATTTCTTTACTTCTTTCTTATTTCATTCCTCAATTTCAATATACATAATACAATTTCCTTCTCATACATTCCAAAAAAAAAAAAACCGAATTCATCTCTTTCACATTTTGAATTTCAACTTTCATAGCCATAACAAAACATATTTCCATCACCAGTAATATACAAGGTCATCCAATTCAAAGTGGAAAAGGGTTACAATAAATAATAATCTCAACAAGGACTGTCAAAACTGTCTTTTCCTTTGCTCCCGAACAACAGCATGAAGATCCTCCATTTATTTCAATTTGATCACAACAAAGGCAGGGGAAAGGCAACGCTCTCCACCCAACCAAGACATCCAATGAAAGGAGAATTCATCCTTCTTCATTGGCCCCCGAGCCCCAACCACAATGCAATAGAAGATGTGTTTCAACTCATGGCAACAACAGGCTTCCACAAACACACAAGCAATCTCACATTTAAAAACACAGTCCAAAATAGAATGTAGTTTACAACCACATTAAAGCATAACAAACAAGACTTAGGCTTCATCACACAAGCCAAAGGAGTAAGAAACTATGGGGGATGCTACTTATGTCTCCCAAAGGGGAAATGGGTATCACCACCTGAGAACAAACCACCAAAATACATATCATTTCAAATCCCTGACATACCCTTATGCCTCCCCCAAGTACCCCTTATTCCTCACATTTCCTTATGCCTCCCTAACCTCTTATGGCACCCCATAACGAGTAAAGAAATGCAAGCTATTTATTTTTACAAGGTGGAACCCAAATCCCAACTCCCTCCACACTTATACCTCCCAAAACACTTATGTCTCCCTCAAGAGTACCCCATAGTCTTCTCCTACACCATCCCTAAGCCATCTACCCAACTAGCCAACAAACAAAAACAAACATACAAACATTTACATATTCATAAAAGGGAAGAAGAGCATTTCCAAGAGCCAAGCTCTTACCTCTCCATGATGGAGTTTTTCCCAAGTCCAAAACAACAAGCTTTCCAATGCAAAATAGTCCAAGATCAACAATCCACAAGCATGCAACAATCTCCAATCTTCTCCAAAATCAAGAGCTCTCAAGACCAAAATAAGTCTCCCAAAATGAAGTGATAAAAGTGAAGAAACCCAAAAACAAGCTAAGGAATTCTAATAAATAGAAGAGGGAAGAGAAGAGAAAGAGGTGGATCCATGTAGGATGCCACATCACACATCCTCAACCCCAACACAAAAGTCAACTTCATTCTCCAATGCATAATAAATAGGTGGGTGAATAATATGACAATTTTACTTACACACTCAAGCAAGCCCACACCCCATAAGGACTGAAATTAAAACATGTAAGAAAAGTGCAATAAAAACATTCAAATTGACTTACAAAAATGCATAAAAAGGGCTAAATTTAACTCTCCAACCATAGGTAAGGTTGGTATACAAATTTAAGAAGTGTTGGACAAGTTTAACTTGTCCCAAAATCCTCTAAAATCATCCTCCAAGGACAAATTCGAATTTCAAAGAAGATGGAGTGTTTCATACTCCAAAATCAACTTACACATTTCTTCCAACACTTTAATTTTAGGCCAACAACTCTAATAATTACTTTTTTATGACCTAGTTTGATTAATTAATTTTTAAACAATATGATTACTCACATTAATTTACCACAATTAAAAAATAATGAAAGGGGTAAACACATCACTTAAATAAACACATGCAAACATTAACAAAGGAACCAAATAAAATAAAAAATACATAAAATCCCTTGGTCACATTTCAAAGGTGATCCCCCCATGGGAATCCCTAACACAATCAAACACACACAAAAATATAGTTTCCATGGTTACCTTGTTGAATTCATCTAGAATTCCAATGTGGTTGGTCTCCAATCCCCCGATGTTTGTTGTGATACTTTTAACCTATAAAAATAAAAATACCTCCTTCGGCCTCGTGGCCACATCAAAACATCCAAATGAATATAATATACTTCCAAAGTCATCAATATATATGTGAATCACAACAATCATCAAGCCAATCAATAATGTCACTTAAAATTTCATTAACAACTATATCATCATCAATTTTCATTTTCTAGGTCTACTCAAAATATCCAAATATCACATGTCTGAACACATCTATAATGTAACCATGTCAGATAATATATCAACCTCAATATATAAAATGTCTCTAATAATCATCATGCATCATATATGAATCAAATTCAGCAATAATCCATGCTCTAACATCTAATCATCATACTAAATCAAAACTATAACAATGTCCATGGTATAGTCAACAGTGTCATGATCAGTATCAAAAGGTGTCAAAGGGAAGTGGGCACTACATCCCCCTCCCCTTAGACTTGACTTCCTCCTAGAAGTCACAGGAAAGAGAGATGAGAACAAATGCAACAGAAAAGGATCACTCCATTATGGGATTGCTTGCTTCAAACCAGTGTGGGTCTATAGAACCCAAGTTTGGTCCAATGCAATTCAGCAATAAGAAGGGAGATTGTAAGGGATGAGTTCTAAACTTTTTGCATGTAAGCCTATGAACATTTAAATCTAGAGAGTAACTTTACACTATCAACCAAGATACAACACATAGCAATATAACATGAAGAGTTCAAAAGAATATTAAGAGTAACCACCAAGTAGTGGAATAATAAGGAGAATTCCATGAGTTGAGAAAGACCACATAGTTTCCCAAGGAATACATCATACTACAGTAACAAAAATTAAGGTTTCCACTAGTGTTAAATTATGCTTTCATAGTTCATTGTTTAGGCAAGGCTAGCAGAATCAGCCAAGACCAAAACTTTTTACGAGAGACATGTTTACTCAAGTTCCCACAATTTTAGGTCACTCAAGATGAGGTTAATCAACAAGGAAGGACACCTAAATCAGAAATCATTTACAATTGAGGAACTATTTATGGAAAACACTTCTATAACTCGATAGGGTATAGTCAAACTTTCAAGGTAAAATTAAGCAATTCCATGACCACAAGGTTTCCTATAGTTTGATTTTTTTTCTACACTTTTGTTTTAAGAATCGAACATACCACACCATACGTCAACCATTTAGCAAAATAATATATATATATATATATATATATATATATATATATATATCCCCTAACAACTAACATATCAATACAAGAAGTACCATTCTCAATAATACAATGGGATTCATTTATCTTATTTCTTGATCAAGCTCAAAATAACCACAAAGAGAGCACAAGCATAAATCATAACACCAGAGAGCACTCAAGGTCTCTAGGGAGAAGAACAAGTAACACGGGGTCCAACTACAATCCAAGGTGCATCATATCAAAAGTGAGTAACAACTTACGAAAACATCTTGTGCTTTCCTTCCCAACGACAAGAGAGGAAACAACAACAATGTGTCTCAAGAAGAACAAGAAGAAAAGAAGACTTCCCAAAGTTATGTCATATCCTTAACATATGTTGCCTTAAAATTACAATAACTTAGGTCTCCAAGGATAAGACAACACACAAGGAGGTTGCTTCTCAAACAAGAGGTAAGTCTCAATCCAAAATACCACAACTCACACTCGTCGAGCTACGGGATGATAAGGGTATGATGACCCAAAACTCCCACAAGAAAGGCACATACATCTATGAACAAGAACTAAGCAACTAGAACACATTACTAACCACTAGGTGTTTCACAATTCGGGTAGGTGACAAAACCATAGGTTCAACTATACATTGCACTCAATACACATAAATCTTACTTATTTTATAACTCAACTAAATAAGTCAAAAGTTTTAGTTTCATTTGCTAAGCACATTCCTTTACGAGTTTTCTTAATTAAACTTCCTCCTATTATGACATCACAAGTTTGTGCTATAAGGACCACTAAGGGGGCATGATATCTCATCGCTTACTCCAGTAAAGGTGTAAAAGAGAAAAAGTATTTATCTTAATCCTAGGGGAGGTAGATGCACAAAGTTTTCCCTTTCTGTTCTTCTACATGGTTTTTATTTCTTCTATTAATCTACCAAGGTTAAAGCAAGGACCATTTTCTCTTTCTATGTTCGAGTTTATTTGTTAAGCTTCTAGGCCAAAACTCCTCAATTATAATTTTATGATGTTTGGGTGAGTCAGCTTGTCAATTAAAAATTTAATGAGAAGGAATGGTAAACATATCACTCTATTAATTTTATGGAAAACAACATATCACGTTTTTAATTTTAAAGGTATAAGAGGCAATCAACATAGCAACACATTATTAATTTTGTAAGAACTAGGAAATAATCAATCAACATGGATCACAAAAATATTTTGATATTTTTCGTTAATTACAAGTACCTTACAACATTCCCAAAGGGTTCTACAAGTTCTCAAAAAAATTTACAAGGCCCTTTTTAGAAGCATAATTACTTTTACTGATCTACTAGGGTTTAACAATGTTTGATGTTTTGGTGAAAACACTTTACTCACATGATAAGACAAGGAAAGTTTTCAAATCTAAACCCATATTACCACAAGATACCATCAACCAAGTAATCATAATGATAAGGAAATATTTTAACTATAAGAACACCACATACTCACTAGAAAACATCAAATGTAAGCAACCAATCAGTTATCTATTCAACACAGCTTTACGACCAAGAGTTACAGTTTTGCATGAAGGTTCACATTATAAAATACCACCGAGATTAAATCAACAAGGTCTAATTACACTAATATCTCAAGTGGCATGGTCCAAAAGACTTAAAGCATCCATAAGTGTCTCCATGTAATTCAAAATTAATAGGTCATAGAGTGTTATTCATAGTAACTTAAAACGTTTAAGGAAAGGGTTGGCTTATTTATAGGTCAAGAGGGAAAACAAACACACTTAATTTACACACAGAATACTTGAATGGGATTAATGGGTGAGTGCACCAAGTTGGGGGGCCAAAAATCGGTCTTATGTAGACGCATTTTTTTAAAAAAAAAAAAAAAAACTTCAACTTGTACGAATTTTTCAAAATAGTTACACTCAAAATTGGAAGATGTTGTAGAAATATGAATCGTAGCATTTTGAGTCTAGTTTCTAAGCTTCTAAATTTTATTGAAAAAATATAAGTTTAAGTGGGTCAAACAACTAAAATACCAACATATGCTCCTGTTTTTGTTAGAAAACATAATAGAGTTACTTTCGTGCCCCACACCATTTTTTTAGCACCATTTAGTATTTTGAAAACCCTTTGGTTGAAAGATAGCTAGGAGCATCTAGTTTGGGCTCCATTTTATTTTAGATTTTTTTAGTGAATATTTTTTTATTTATGATTTTTCTAGTAGAAAATTTTATGTTTTGAAAAAATAACGAGCTCATGACCGTGCCCCCAACTACCTCAAAAAAATATCGAAAAATAATTTTTTTTTTTGAATATGTATAAAATTATGCCTAGTTTGGGATTTATATATATATATATATATATATATATATATATATATATATATCAATCACCCAAAAAAAGATACACCATGATAGATAGACGTATTTACACTTCAAAAATAGATATAAAAAGGCATAGTTAGAAAATAAATAATATGGAAACCTTATATTAGTCGAAAATTTGAAAATTATATTTTTAGAAAGAAGAGACTCTCTCTTTACATCGTTGGTATAATTTTTTTAAAATGGGTCGATTGTTTTATTTTATTTATCATAGAGGAATTTTTATTTTTATATTTTCTTATAAAAACTCGTTATTTGATGTGTTTGTGCAGGTCCGTGCCTCAAGCTTGGGGATCCAAACCGGATCTCAAGCCTTGAGGCATGGCTTGGGAAAAGAGAAAATAAAAACACATACACGTTACATAACGTGTACGTGTTTTGCTTTATTTTATATATTTTGGCCCCCCAACGTCCCTTTCATCTCTTTCACAGGAATTCTTCAAACATTCTATTTTGTCTGCAATATTCTCTACATTCTTGCATGAATTTTTAGTATTTCATTTTGTCCCCTACCCCACTAGTTTATTTTTTCTAATTATCGGTGATAAACATCAAGCTAAGGACAAGAAGAAAGTCAAGAATAAAACACTAGAGCAATTGGAAGAGAAGAGAATAAATAAATTGAAGAGAATGCAAAAATTTCAAGCAGGGCAAGGTACATCCGCTATATCAAATGTAGCTAATGTATTATAAAATTGGGATGAAATACATAATGAAAATGTAGAGAATAATGATTTTGCAATGAATAATGATATTGAATTGAATGATAATGTTGGTATGGATGAAGAAATTGATATGAATCCAATTGTTGAACCCTTACTTGAGAATCCAAATGTTAACCCCGAAATTTGTATGAAAACACTAAATGAAGAAAGTAACCTTGTAAACAAATCTTCACCTCTAAGAACACCTCCTTCTATTTCGCGAAGCAAACCAATTCACTTAATTGAAATTGATGAAAACATTATAAAACCAATGCCTAACAAAATGTCTAAAAGAAATGCGAGAAGAAAACCTAGTGGAATTTGGGATAATTACTTTGAGAATTTAAATGACACACAAAGATGTCAATTATTTGTTTCATTGATGAAATTAATTAAGATGAGACCTATAATGAAGACCCTGAGGTTAAGAACATCTAATGTTGTTGATCAAAAGGCGTCAATTGTTGAAAACATACATAAAGCATACCAAACTTTAGGTGGCAAAAGACACACCAAAGGTAGTAATGCTACATGACGTGCACTAAATAATTGTATAGTAAGTGATAAAATAGTTAATAAACGCTTGATTAGAAAAAAAAATTAGTGCTTTGAAGCTAAACAAAAAAACACTACGAAAGCAATAGAGAGACGTAAACGCCTTGAGTTAGTCAATAACATTGGCTACTGGGATTTCTCTAGCAGACTTCCACAAAAAGAAAAAAATACATCTGATATTCTAAAATAATTAATTGTAAAATTTTGGAATGAGAACATAAGGGTGTCACCGGATAGAAGAGATACAATAAAAAAAGAATAGGTTCTCGTAATCGTGAATTGTGTGCAAAACATTTCTTAGATATGAATCAAATAGAATTGTTCTCTAAGTTTAAAAATGAAAATCCACAAATTAACATTAGCCAAAGATTCTTTGAAATGAGCAAACCCTTTTATGTGAAAATCAATCACTCATGTACCACTTGTTGTTGCAGGCATCATGTTAAATTTTCAATGCATTATGATGCTTTTTGTCAAATACGTAGTGTTTTTCATACTAACATCATGTTGCAGGAGTGTGGAATAAATGTCCCACAAAAATCTTTAAGGGAATTTATTCCGACAATATTTTGTGAAAAATCAACAAGACAATTTTTTTATAACAAAGCATGTTTGGATGGAACGTGCAATGTATGGGGTGGCTTGTCAAATATTAAAAGTTGTATCCACGAGGAGGGTACATATTCAATAGGAAAATAATTGGTTGATTTCACCAAATATAAATCGGTGGCATATCAATTAAAAGATGAAAAAGAATCTAAGAGATGTGAGCTTGTTACAAAATAATTACTTGTATCATAATATATGGTCAAATTCAAAGAGAAATTTTTTTATGAGTATGCAAGGCACACACATAGAGCTCGATGGTTGGATGAACAATTCAAGTTAAGAAAGGACACATTCCCACTTGGTACTATTGTTTCATTAGTGACTTTGCAAATAATTACACATTACACCATTAATGGAGGTTCACTCAATATTATAATTCAAAGGTAATTTTCTATTTTTGTGAATATAACATTCATCCACTCTCCAGAAAGCACTGAGAAAGATTGAAAAATATTAAGAGAGTATCATTTCTACATCATTGATGATTGGACAAATTCTACAAAATATGTACAAGGGTGTTTCCAAGTGTTTTATGCAAACTTGAATGAGAGGAACATTAGTTTCGATCAACATTACATTTGGTCGGACAACTGCACATCACAATTCAAGAATGCACGATGTTTTATTGGCTAAATAGGATGCACAAAGAAACAAATTTACAACATATATATAGTTTTACTAAGGTAGGGCATTGAAAAGGAGAGCATGATGGTGCAGGAGCATGTGTGAAAAGAGAACTTGCAAGAGAAAAGTTAAAGTTCAAGGATGGTGCTAAATTTACAGATGTAAAAAGCATTGTTGATTGGTGTGTCAAGAATATGGGCCATGAATATCAAGAGAGATCAACGGTTCGTACATATTTTTGGTTGAATATTGTATGATAGTTTCAGGATCAAGTGATATGCACTCATTCCATAGTTCAGATGCAAATGCTTGGACTATTTATACTAGGTGCATGACATGTTTTTGTATATCATGCATTGATTTTTTGTGGAATGAATGTGAGTCACAATAGTGGGTGGATGAGTGGACTTGTAGACCTCTAATTCCACTCAACACACATCAAGTTCCATGAGCATTACAACTTGCGGGGTCTTTAGATCAAATGATAACATCACCTAACTTTGACCGAGTCTCGATTTAGTACAACAAGGTACATACATATATGTACATATATTTATAAATTATTAAATGGTCAACTCTTAATGTATTTATAAATTGACCGAACAATTTTACTTTGTGATACATAGGGCACATTTTTGTAGTCATTGCGATGGAATTTAACGAAGAGGGAAAAACTACTTATCTCAGTTGTGTAGTGGGGAAAAAAATTGATTTCCACAGTTATTGATGGTGAAGACCTTGAGTATCCCATTGGATCAATGGTAGTCACTCGAACTTGGCTTCAACGATATCCTATTAAAAATCAAACATTTGGTTATTTGAAGAATATGAAGTACATCGGAAGATACTTCACTATTCACATTTGGTCCTTGTAACAAATATTAAATTGATCAAATATCGAGGTTGGCCATCAAACAAAAATTTTGGAAGGTGTTTCGCATAGAATTTCATTCCAAAAGGAATACCCGTTGAGTGTTGGGAGGGTGTGCACGTACCGTAGAGAGATCAGACCGATTGTGAAGAACTCCTATTTTCCGGGAAGGACTACCTGTAAATAAGAATGCAAGACCACTAGATTTTAGTTACACAATAAGTAAGGGAACTGCCTTGGGCCCAAGAAATACTAAACTTCCTTTCGAAGGTGGTCAGTTCCCTTTTAATATAAATTATTGCAAATGATAATAAAGAAGCTATTGTGAAATCACGATTTAGGTACCTCGTTACTAAAAGCAATAGAGACTAAACTACCAATAATAAAACATCATTCATTTGTTTGGTCACCGTTATCGATACGCTCTGATCAAGTTACGTGGATAGACCAGCCGGATCCGAGGTTGTTAGGAAATAAATAGGTGAAAGGTTGGTTTTGGTATAAGTCACAGTGACCGATGTCGGCCACTCACCGATAACCGATCATGCGTTATAAAACCGCTACCGGTAGGGGATAACCGATATCGGTAGGGGCAGTGATTTAGGGGCTTCTAGGTAGAGGTTGATTGTAGGGTGGTTATGGGGTTTTTAAGGTTGGTAGATGGTTGGGGGAATAGTAAGGCGACGGAGAAGACTCAGAGAGTGAGAAAGCTGTCTTCTGGGCAATATAGGGATGGATGAATGAAGGTTAAGTGCGTGGTGGTGCTACCGGGTGTTAGATCCAGGGGTGAGCTTATAATTACTATGAATCAAAAGTTCACGAAGTGGAGTCTAGAAGCATACAAGATACTACTTACTACTTTCTGATGAGGATACAGGTCCGAGGAATGTGGTGACGAAGGAAAAGCTCAGGTGGGATGATCCGACAATCGAAAGTGAGCTGATGAAGCTATCCTCTGACTCTCCCAATGCTTGGATGAGTGTGACAGTGATCTCGTTGATCAGTTACAGTCTTGGACTCAATGCTCTTCTCTGCAACCTCCTCTCTCTCTCACTTGTCTCTTTCTCGCAAATGAATTCCGATCCTTGCATTTTGGTTGGGGTAGGTCATTTATAGGGAACCGATGGCGGTTGCATAACCCAACGGTGGTCAGTAGGGACCGGCGTCGGTCAAGTCAAAGTTGGCTATTTTTACTAAAAATAGCCAACTTTCCTCCTTTTCTCCCCGAGGGGTCAGTTGTGGGCTTGGTCAAGTCATTATTAGGCTCATTTTGATGCGGGTGAGGGGTGATGAGTCATGGGTGTGGGTCCTGACCAAGTCATAGGTCTTAATTAAGTTAGTTTAGGTTAGGGCTAGGTCATAGTGAGGTGGTGAGGTGAGGTGGTGGTAGGTTGAGATGTGGATTTATTAATTATAAGGTAATTAATAAATAATTAAGTGTGTAAGTTTTAGGTGGTGAGGTAGGGTTAGGTTGTGGGACGAGATACGGGGTACAGGAGTCGTAAGACCCAAATTTGGTGTCTACATTTTCCCCTTGTTGTCGTGTAGCTTGTCTTGTAAAGCTGCACTGACAATAATAAGAAGTGGTTGCCCCAGTTAAGGGTATAGGTAATCCCCCTCAAATCTATCACAGATTGAGGCGACGTGAAATCAAGGATAGGGTTGATAAAGGGTGAATGATGATGAGATGATGGTAAGATGGTGGGGTAAGTTCAAGGAAGCAGACGCACGTTGAAATGCAGTAGTGCGACCAGGGTACATGATTTGAAGAGCAAACAAGCAATTCATAGGCAAAGGTCGATAGTTTATCCAAACAAGGTTGATATAATCCTGGTATCCAAGGCATAGGAAGTAGCTCCAGGGGATATAACGGGTAAGGTACCGAAACATTTAGGCATGTTCGGCAGCAGACTCAAATGGTTGGTTTGGTTGAGATAAATGTCACGGTCTTGGTCTAGCAAAGTTGGTCGGCTAATCAATTCAAGTATCCTAGTCATGCTAAAACACGAACAAGTGAGCTCGATTGAACAAACAACAGTACATGATGATGGGTGGGATAGAATCATAATTTGTGGGCCTCGGTCGAGGTACTTAATCGGTGCGTAGGTCCCGATTGGTTGGGTCGGGCCGATGATTGGTTGGGCCGATCGGGTCAGGCCTTGGGTGGGCCGATTGGGGGCCTCGGCCGATTGGGCCGATTGGTCGCGGCCTTGGGTCGGGCCGATTGGGTCAGGCCCGATGGGGGCCGATTGGTTGGTTGCAGCCTTAGGTTGGGCCGATTGGTTGATTGCAGCCTTGGGTTGGGCCGATTGATTGGTTGGTCGAGCCGATTGGTTGGTTGCGCCTTGGGTCGAGCCGATTGGTTGGTTGCGCCTTGGGTCGGGCCAATGAATTCAAAATAAGGCTATTTAGCAAAGGTCAGGGGTAGGTGATGTGGTGAAAAATAGAGTTCGGTGGATAAGGGCAGGAGTTAGGGTAAACTAGGTAGGTAACCGATATCGGTTAGTGGTGACCGGTATCGGTTAGGAGACCGATATCGGTCTTCTAGGGCACGCCCTAACCGATATCGGTTAGAGGTCAAAACCTATAAAAAGAAAAAACGGCATGTCATTTTCACATTGTGAATTTGAGTGCCAACTTTTTCTTGTCTAAGTTTTGAATTGATTGGGTTGAGTTTTTGGGCTGAGTTGGCACTAGTTGAGTGGGGGAGTGAATTATTGGTAGGCCCCAGAGATCAGGAGGTAGAGTTTGATTGGTTGAGGACCCTGCTGAGGAGATTTGGAGCTATGGCACAGCCTGGAGGAGCAGGAGGTGTTGGAGGAGCTGGACCACCACCACCTATCCCACCACGACGATGTGTAGTCGTACCGGTAGGCTCTAAATCCCTATTTGTGTGAAGTTGATGAATTTAGCTAGGATGTGGGTTTTGGGGTAGGAATCCAAAATTTGATAAAATAATGAATAAATGAAGGTAAATCATAAAATGGAGTGGGTAGATATGTTAGGTAGGCCAAAACGGCAGGGTGGGTAAGTTTTTAGGCAATTGTGCTATGGGTAGATGGGTAAAAATAGGAAAAAAGGGATTTGGGGGCCGTTTTTGGTCCGGCCCCGAAATCCCACAGTGACCGATGTCGGTCACTAGGCGACCGACATCGGTCATAGTGAAAGTTGTGTAGATTAGTTGTTATAGAGACCGGCGTCGGTCATGTGTCGACCGACGTCGGTGCATAAAAGTCAAACATAGACAGTTGGTGGGGGACCGATGGCGGTCGAGGGTGACTGGTACTGGTCACCATGGGTAGGAGGTAAGGTTGTGAAATTTGTTGTGTTGGTTTGTTGTAGGCGGGTAGGATAGATTTTGGGGTGAAGGGGGAGAAGGTAGAGTTACTAGGAAAGGTTATTGGGGTGGGGGTAATCGGGTGGTTGGAGGCCGGTTGGGTAGGATAGGTTATGGGTTGTGTATGAATTAGGAGGGGTTAAATTGGTTGAGGTATGGTTAGAGGGCGAGAGTAGAGTGGGTGGAGTATGAGTGGGGCGGTTGGTAGGGTGTGGGATAGGTAAAGGGGATATTGTAGATGTTTGTTGGGTGGGGTTATTGATGTTGAGGGAGATGAGGTGGTTTAGGTTTGATTGGAGTGGGTAGGATATTTAGAGAAGGACCATAAGAGTGAGAGGAATTTATAGATGTATAGGGTAAGATAGGTGGGTGTAGATGTGTTTATAGAGTCGGGTTGTGATTGGGTGGGTGAGTGAGTATAGAGGGTTAAGGTAGTTGTTTTGTAAAGGGTAGGCCTGATGGAGTGGGTTGTTTTTGCAGCACACGCCAAAGAATGACGATGCGAGATCGGATGCCGCCTACTCGGGGCGATGCGGCCACATGTGACCGCAACGCAGTGGGCAGTTATGCGAGAGGTTGGACTCGGTGGAGTCTAGAGGTATAGGGCTGTGGATAGGGACCACAGCTTGATGGTTTCCCTCATCGAGAGATGGGATCCGCAACCAATGTCTTCCATCTCCCTACTGGAGAGATGACAGTCACGCTAGAGGATGTGTATCGCATCCTGAGACTGACCGATCATAGGTGAGGCGGTGTTCCAGGTGGATGCTGAGACAGTGATGGATAGCATCCTGTAGGTATTCGGGGATGCAGCCCCATTGATTACGTATCATAGTGCGAGCATCTACTACGGTGATATGTATCACGCGCATCGACAGGAGACATGGCTTGCATGCTGATGATGATCGGGTATCACCTACTTCACCCTCCCTGACTCAGAGGGAGGCCACTTCCCATGGGCTCTGATGGGAGTGTTACATGAGATGGTGGAGGAGCACACCTACTATGCATGGGCACCAGTGTATCTGGTGCAGCTATACAGAGAGCTCAGGGCTATCGCCGTATGAGGTGATTCGGGATATGTTCGACATTCTTGTTACACTACTGGGCCTACGAGCATATCATGTGTTTACGACTAGTAGGGTTGCCCTAAAGAGCTGGGGCCACAGGCGTTTATAGGTATGGGTTTCGAGGTGGTTGGGGTCGTGGGTCACCACGAGTTATCGCAGGGCGAGATGTCACTTATTACAGGTATATGCTGAGGGGCCGACTACCTTAGATATTATATGGAGGCCATACAGAGGCCATCACCCCGTGGAGGAGCCCGAGCACAGCCACGTGGGATCCAAAGACATCTTCCTGGATATCTCGACAGAGACCCGGGGAGTATGAGAGGATTCCCTGCAGAGAGGTACGACGACAGCTTAGGCCTACGGCAGATGAGCCACCTCCCTTCCCACAAGATATCGGAGGGGGATGTAGAGGCACCACTACCTCTACCATAGCCATTGGACCCACTCTGGGTAGCAGAGAGACCGATGATATGATACGTGGATGACGCCGAGTTACAGTTCCTTTTTGGTTTGGTGGGCAGGGCAGGCGGGGGCAGCCATGAGAGCACAACCCGCATACAAACAGATTTGGCGGCTTGTTATAGTGAGAGGGACCGTCTCTCGGGGTCAAAAGTAGTTATTATAGGGGCAGCTTGCTCACGCACACAGCACAAATCGGAGTGTTATAGGGTAGTTGGCCCAGCACAGGATATGCACAGGATGTGAGGCACAGGCAGCACAGTGCACAGCATAGCCTCAGTCAGATCCCCTCGCTCAGCATGCATAGGCACAAGTCCTTGTTCGATGGAGGCTCCGATGGCAGCTCCACCACCACACCACAGGTGCTCACAGTGGTGTACAGGCAGGGCCCACTTATATTAGGAGCCGGGGGACCAGCCCCACCAGCCATGGTGGCACGGGCCCGATACATGGAGGCAAGAGCGGAGGCCCACTATTATCAGGACGTACTAGATGGTACCGGTGCCGAGTATCAGCCATATGCGGCTCACAGAGCCGAGACTTCCCGAGTCACAAGTCACAGGGGTCACACATGCACAGCTGGTGGGTCAGTGATAGGTAGGAGGCGAGATCCAACACAGGGGCCAGCTGAGGGATGGGCCGAGGGAGGGGGAGAGAGCTGAGTCACCCCAGGAGTGGAGATGGGTTTTGTTGATTTGATAGAGGATTTGTTGATAGAGACACCGGTCTGCGAACCGAGTGTGTATATAGAGGCCTGCGTGCCCTCATAGGATTTATGTATGCATTTTTGTTGTATATACCGGCCTGCGAGCCAAGTACTTTTTGTATAGTTGATACCGGCCTGCGAGCCGAGTATATTTTTGACATGAGAGACCGGCCTGCGAGCCGAGTCGAGATTTTGATAGAGACAACTGGCTTGCGTGCCGACTTTGTATTTTTGATTATAGAGGCCCCATGCAGGGCAATTTGTATATGTTGACATTGATTTGAGGATATATATAGATGATGAGTTTGATCCACATGGTGTGTATAATGTTTGATTTGATGCATATATTATAATGTTGTATGTGTTTTGTCGATGGTATTGGAATTTGATGTATATATAGATGATGTTGATGATGTTTTGATGATATGCATATGTTTTGAAATGTTGATGTTTATTATGATGATGGATGTTGATAGTGATGTCATTATGCAGGGAAAAGAGGCGGGCTCACAAAAAAATTCAAAAAAAAAACAAAGAAAAGGATTAGGTTTAAGCAAGAGGAGACAGATGACCGATATCGGTTAGATAACCGATGTCGGTCACAACCTGACCGATACCGGTTAGCTAACCGATATCGGTTACTCTTAAACGAGCTTTTCTAAAAATAGAAAAGCTTGGGAGGCAACTGAAATCTTATTTTTAGAGTCATGCAACATGTTAAATACGAGGATGCGAGGCTGTTGACGTCGATACAGGTAATTGCATGGGAGAATTGAGTGATAAGGAGGAAAGAGACAGGTAAAGTGATCGTGGGCTTGGATTAAGAAGGCGTAAAGGCAAGTAATAGTGAAGAGGGTGGTGAACATGGCTGAACAAGGAGAAGCATCCAGTGGGTAGAGAGGAGAGGGAAGACAGGTTCCACCTCAAACTCGCCGCATCCCAAGAGGTATAATTTTTGGTTGAATTAAATTTTTGCATGTGTATGAATAGGATGTGGGAAGGTAAGGGTAGAGATGAAAAGAAAGGTGATAGGAAAAGGTTTGGGATGGGGTGAGTGTTATGGGGTAGGTAATCAGGGGTTTCAGATATGTTTTTAGGTATAGAGAGGCGCAAACAAGCGAATAAGTTATCATAGGTGGTGTTTTTGAGTAGGGTAGATGGAATTGATAGTGACCGATATCGTTTAGGAATAACCGGCATCTATAACCGATATTGTATAACCGATAAAGTTCGTGGTAAAGTTACGATTGTGATAAAAAAACACGTGGGAATTTATTTGTTGATTTGTTGTTTGTTGGTTTGATGTGTGCAGGCACAGGTAGGGTTGAGGATGAATGATAGGGTGCCAGCTTTGTTGTCACGAGTCCGAGCGATGTAACACCAAAGTGTGGGCATTAATAAACCGTGTGGGGTTAAGCGGAATCATGCTATTATTCATGAATCACACGTAATCATGCTATGTCAGAGCGTTGATTGAGAGATGGAATCCTAAAAGAATAACAGGGGGGAGATGATAGTGACGTTAGAAGATGTGTTTCAAATTTTGAGACTTCTATCTTCCAACAGGGAGATTGATACAAAGACATTAGAAAATGTGTTTCAAATTTTGAGGATGGAGAAGCCAAGTGAGCCCGTGAGTGGCGACGATCACCATCGCTACCTAGTTCGGGATGAGGCGAGAGCCTAAGTGAATTTCATAGGGGTAGAAGAATAAATAAGGATGTCGACTTCGCGCATCGATGATAGAGAAGATGTATTTGTTTAACATCTAAATAAAACCGAATATGTATGTTGATTTGAGTTTATGATAATAATAATAATAATGTTTGTGTTTTGAATGTTTGGATTGAAAAAGGACAAAGGTGAGTGTTATCAATATAAATATGCAAAATATTTATATTTTTAAGTAAAACACAACACATGATAGGTGATGGTAGGGGATGGTCAAGCTAACCTTGGGAGACCCCATGTCTCCTAAGTGCTGCCTACATAGCCCATTGCACAAAGTAAGGAGGGGCCTCAGACCAATGTAGTTCTCCCTTAGGACCAGGGAGAAGTGAATTCAGAAATTTGGTTGTGGTTAGGTAATTTGTTGGTTGGTAAAAATTTTGATATTAGTAGGGTAATGTTGTTGGTGTTGGTGTGGGTATAGGTGAAGTGAGGGTTAGCTTACCCAAGCATAGGAAACCGTGTCCTAATTAAGGTCAACACACAATCCTAGATTCGGGTAAAAGAGGCAAAAGTGTCCCATAGTTGGAAAGAGCTAAACAAACCACGTATTATCGTAGGATGAGCTTGAATCCCTAGGTACCTTGCATAGGTGAGAAGTCGATAGGTGAAAAGAGTTGTATAATCACAATATATCGGATATACGTCACGTCCCTTGAGTATTGTTGTTTTGAAGAATGGTGAGGTGAGGTGGATGGTATAGCTGGGGCGCAGAGAACTTGTTATAAGGTGATTATTCTGACGAAAGAGAACCAAACCTAAATAGACAAGTCCATGACTCAAAAGTACTTTTGAATACTACTTTTTTTTTTTATTTTTTTATTTATTTATTTTCGATGCGGGAAGTCTATATGGGATATGCATTTTATTGTTCTTGAGGTCTTCACGAAGCCGATCAATGTGAGAAGCTTCTATAGAGGCTATGCACTTTTTATAGGTCTTCCTTCAAGGGATCATTGTGAGAAGCTTCTATAAGAGCAGATGAATTTGTATATAGCCTTGAGGGGAGCAGTCTACTTATAGTAGCAGATGTGGCTTTGCACATAGCTTGTCCTTCGAGGGAGCAGTCTAGTTTATAGCTTAGAGGTCTAGATGTCTGTTTGGCATGAAGCATCTAGTTTTGCAGGAAGTTTGACTCAAGAATATCCTAGAATTGTATAATTGAGAACTTGTTATTTTGATACTTTTAAGTCATGGACCAGACTAAAAAGGAGAAGGCATCTTTAAGAGGAGGTGATGATCAAACCACATGGGTGTGATTTACTTTGAGATGCACAAAAAGGTGTATGAGGTGGTAAATGAGCTCAAGGGACGAGCGCAAGGTAGATAAGAAGTGATGTAACACTAAATTCAATAGTAGAATGGTCGGAGATGCAAGGCATTAAGGGGTTCAGGCTCAGGTTTACCATTAAGCAAAGCTAAATGATAAGTACCTGATCCATAAGTGTGAGTGATAATGTAAGGCCCAATCCAATTAGGAGCAAATTTTCCACGTTTGCTCTTTTCTAGTTTGGTTACATGTTGATTCTCTTTGAGGACAAGATCACCAATTTTAAAGGTACGCTCATGAATTCGCTTATCATAAGCACGCTTGATGCGCTTTTGATAAATTTGAAGGTGGTCAAGAGCGGTAAGACGACGCTCGTCAAGAAGCTCCAATTGGGCTAACCGCTCTTGGCGGAAGTCATCATTGGTGAGAATATCCTGAGAGATATTCTGAGGGAAGGGATTTGTATTTCGAGAGGCAAGACAACCTCGCACCATACACCGAGAGAATGGTGTGGCATTAGTGGAAGTATGAATGCTGGTACGATAAGCCCAAAGGGCAAAGGGGATGTGATCATGCCAATTTTCCCAGAATCGTTAACAACTTTCATGAGAATTTTGGTTAAGGTTTTGTTAGAAGATTCAGCTTGACCATTTGCTTGTGGATAGTAGGGTGATGAGAAGCTAAGTTTGATACCAAAGTTGTCACAAAGGGCTCGTAATAACTTATTTTTGAAAGATTTTCCATTATCTTTTATCAAGCGATGAGGAACACCAAAATGACAAATAATGTGATGATTGATGAACTCAACAATTTTCTCCTTTTTGGTTGAAATGAGTGGAACGGCCTCCACCCATTTAGTGTAATATTCGGTTGTCATGATGATCCAACGGTGACGTTGCAAAGAAGGTGGATGAATCTCACCAATAAGGTCCAAACCCCATTGTGAGAAAGGCCAAAGATCTCGTGCGACCTGTAGCGGATGGCTAGGAGTATGTTGAAGGTTGGCATGCTGTTGACACATAACACAATGCTTAACATATTCACAGTAGTATTTATTAAGAGTAGGCCAATAATATCCTAGGCGAAGGATCCGCTTGGCCATGGCAAAGCCACTAAAGTGCCCACCACAAATTCCGTCATGGACTTGTTGGATGGTATGAGTGACTTCAGCACTGGTTAGACATCGAAGGAGGATACCATCAAGCCATGTTTATAGAGGAGTCCCCCCATGATGACATAATGAGAAACACCTTTAAGAAAAGCACGTTTTCCATTACTATTAAGGTCAGGTGGGAGAACAGAGTTTGTAAGGTAGTCGTGAAATTGGTGATACTAGGTATCCTGCGAGTCAGCAGATGCATTATTTACCATACAAACATCCGGGACTAAGTAAGATGGGGCAAAGAGTTGTTGACCAAGACAAGACAAATATGTCGAGTCACTGGTGATGTAGGAATTTGTGAGGCCAAGCAAGCCATAGTATCCGCAAATTTATTAGTTGAGCGTGGAACGGTTTGGATAGTATAATGGGTAAATAAGGTCAAAAGTGAATCTACGTAACGTTTGTACTTTTGAAGTTCCTCATTTTTACATTGGTAGATGCCAATAACTTGATTTACTACCAATTGAGAGTCACCAAAATGTTAATAGACTTCACACCTAAGTGTAACGCAACATGGAGACCCAAAACAAGGGCCTCGTATTCCGCTGTATTGTTAGTGCAGGGGAAATCAAGCCTGAATGAAAGAGGCATAGGTTCACCTTCAAGAGGAATGAGAACAACGCCCACCCCTCCACCGCATTGGCATTTAGATCCATCGAAGAAGAGAGTCATCGGATAAGATGCATCATTGAGCGAAAGAGTTGTGATGAGTTCATCAGGGAAAGTAAAATTGGTAAATTGTTCCCTAGGTAAAGGGGCTTCCGCGAGTTGGTCTCATGATAGTTTGTCCTTTGACTGATTTCTGTGTACGAACTCAAGGTCGAGGTCGGCGAGGAGCATAAGCCATCGGCGATGCGTTGGTTTAGATGAGGTTTGGCATACATATAATGTATGGGGTCAGCGTTGGTGATGACAAAAGTTTTGTGATTCAGGAGGTAATGTCGGAGTTTGGTGGCCATGAATGATAGGGCTAGGCACAACTTTTCGACATGTGTATACCTAGTTTCGTAATCCACAAGAGTACGGCTTATGTAATAAACTACTTGTTCTCGATGCTCGAGTCATGATGTGCGAGCATGGCTCCTACAACATGGTCGGTGGCAGAAAGGTAAAGGTAGAAAGGGTGATCGTCCTGAGGTGGGATAAGCACGGGTGGCTGCAAGAGATAAGTTTTAAGAGCCTCAAAGGCTTGGTGGCACTCCTCACTCCATTGAAAGACAATGTCCTTTTTAAGGAGATGATGGAAAGGTTGACATCGATCCGAGAGTTGTGAGATGAAACGACGGATAGATTGGAGTTTTCCCTACAAACTACGCAATTGTTTTAGGTTAGTGGGTGGGGGCATTTCTAAAATAGCTTTGAATTTAGCGGGTCGACCTCAATGCCACACAAAGAGATGATAAAGCCAAGGATTTTCCCGAAAGGATGCCAAAGACACATTTCTTTGGTTGAAGACGAACACAGTATTGTAATAGGTGATCGAAAATAATGGTTAAAACATCGAGATGTTCACTGCGATGTTTGGATTTTCCAAGAAGATCATCGACATAATCCTCAAGGATAGTGTGCATAATGTCATGAAAAATGTAAGTCATAGCCCATTGATAGGTCGCACCAACATTCTTAAGGCCAAATGGCATGACACGATAGTAGAAGGTGCCCCAGGGGGTAATGAAGGTGGTTTTATGTTGATCGGCCGGGGCTACTAAAATTTGATTATATCCCGAGAAACCATCCATGAGAGAAAGCATCTCATGGCCCGCAGTGAGATCAACAAGTTGATCAATGCTAGGTAGGGGGAAGTCATCCTTTGGGCAAGCGAGGTTAAGATCCCGAAAATCCATACATATCCAAAGTCCCCCGTCACTTTAGTGATAGGTACAACATTAGAAATCCATTACGGATAGTCAATAGGTAAGATGAAAGAAAAACAGAAGAGTCGTTGAAGCTCTTTCTTTAACTAAGAGAGCAATGCGTGGATGCATTTTTCTCACTTTTTTTAACTAGGTTTGGAGTCTGGTTTCGTGAGTGATGTTATGGACAACAATGTCGATCGATTCCCCAGCATGTCGGCGTAGGACCAAGTGAAAGCTTGATTGGGCACGGAGAAAGGTAGTGAAGGCGGCTTGTTCTGATGCGTCGAGAGATTGTCCGATCTTTACAATGTGAGGATCATCCTCCGTGTGGATGTTGATTTCTATAGTCGACTCATTCAACATGGTTTGGGTTTTAGATGGTAAGGCACGTTGAATATAAGAGTCATCCGCACCAAGGTAGGTGAGGATGGAGTCATCATCTTGGCACTCCACAACATTAATCGAAGGTGAATCTTCTTCGATCATGTCTGGATATAAAAGGGGGAGAGAAGATGGGTCTTCACCATCACGTTGATAAGTGAGAGGACCTAGGAAGATAGCATTCACGAAAAAAAAAAGTTAGGAGGGATAGATTCCGGTCTATCGACTCCATGGGTGAAGATGGTAAAATGGGCGATGATTGTTCGGAATGGGTGACTTCGTCATCTTCCTGGATACAATTGACACGAGGTTTCTTCAATGTAGGTGGTTTAGAAAATCCAAGACCACTACGATCTTTGTGTTTGTGTGTAGTCACGGGAATAATCGTATGTCGTCCTTGTTCATAAAGACCGAAACCAAAACCTTTCCAAGCACAGCATCAGGAAGGTGAGGGCGAAATGATGGTTGGTTAGATATTGAAAATCAGATTGGAAGGGAACCACACCAAGGGGAGGTTCAGGGGTGACAGAGGATGCTTCACACCCCCATACGTTAGGTTGGTGTGGCAATTAGGTGGTCCGTAGGAGATCACCTCCCCCACACGACGGTCGTAGGTAGGATGCGCATGTAATTGTCCATACTCTTGTGGGGTATGGAAGGTGCTAACGTTGTATAGGTGGTACTCCCCAACGTAAGGCATTGAAAAACACCTACCAAGGGATCCGAGGTTGGGATGTTGTCCGCGGGGAAGGAAGAGGTATTCATCGGTGGTTTCATTGGTCGAAGGTGTGGGTGCGGCTAAGGTGGATGGTTGAGGCGTGGTTGAAGTAGATGGTTGGGTTGGATCAATGGGTGTCTTGACTGGTACAAGCACATCATTAGGGCAGTATAACATATTACGTAGGTTTTGAAGGGGGAAGCGTCAGCTGTGACGGTGTATGACTTCCCTCATACTCAAATTTTATGCATCTATGTAAGGTGGAGGGAACGCATCCCATAGCCCGGATCCAAGGGCAGCCTAACAACATGTTGTATTGGAATTCTCCCTCAAGGACATAGAAGAGTTCGGGTAAGGTACGTGGCCCTACATGAATGTTAAGGATCACGGTGCCTAGGGTAGAAGTAATAGCATCGTTGAATGAACGCAACATGGTGGGGTTGGCACACATGCAGCTAGGAGGGATATTCATCTATTGGAAGGCTTTGGAAGAGATGATGTTTAGGCTAGCACCCCCGTCGATCATAACACAATGTACCCGGATGTCCCAGACGTAAGCCGAGATGAAAAGAGTAGGGTCAGGATCTTCTGCACCAAAGACAACAATTTCTTCTTCGAAAACTGACAAAGAGCATTGTTGTACAGGGACAGAGGTGGTTGTGGAGGTAGGTTGTTTGGTGAGAGAAGCAATGTGGTTGGGTGTGAAGATGGAGGCAATGGGTAAGGTTTCATTAGGTAGGACCTCTATCCCTGGAGGATCTCAATTAGAGCTTGTCGATGAGATTCAGATGTTTGAATGAGATCATAAAGTGTCATTTTTACAGGAGATTGGTGAAGTTGTTTGATCATGGTACGATGGGAAACTCCATCAGAGACTGGATAGGCAGGTCCACGAATAACCACTTTAGGTGGTGGTGTGATCGGGATGGTGGAAGAAGAAAGAGAGGCTGCAGGTGTGCTTTCTTTAGCTTTTCTTTTCCATTTTTTCCGACCTCGAGTAGCAATGCTAATCATGTTGATCTCATGAATACGAGAGGAGGAAGATGGCAGGGATAAGTCATTATTCTCGAGAGGCGGGGTTGCAATGATGATAGATTTTGGCGAGGCGGGGACAGGTGGTATAGGAGAAGGGATCGAAGCTAGGGGCTTTCTCTCTCCGTAAGTTGTCTTTCTGAGATTGTCTATCCGAGATAGGCAACTGGCGAAGGATGGCTTTCAAAGCTTTGCATCCTTCTACATTGTGTCCTAGTGTGCGGTGGTAGGCACATATTTTAGATTCATCATAACCTATAGGTCAAGGTTTAGATGGATCATAGGGTCTGAGTGGGGGTAGGGAAATGGTCGCATCCTCTATCAGCATATCAAGGATCTTGGCGTAAGATCCTTTGAGCGGGTCAAATGAAGATGAGGCTATTGATTGAGTGGGTGAGATTATTGATTGTTTTGGTAATGGTTGGGTACGAGTGGTTCGTACGGGTGGTGGTTTAGGCAAGGGATTTTGATGATCGGGTTTAACTAGGCGTGGCTTCTTCTACGCAGAAGTCATGTTTAGCTGGTTAGATGATGAGGCCATAGATGACGTGGTGGCAGAAAACAACCATGGGGAAAGAGGAGCGGCAACAAACAAGTCCTTCGATGATCGAGTTTGCTTAGGGTTGGTAGGTAGGCCAGATACTTGGGGCGATGGTGTTGAGATGCCTTTGGATTTTATTATGGGTGCAGAAGGTACTGGTCATGTTAAAGAAGACGTGGGAGGCATGGTGTATTGAGGCAAGGTGGAGGGATGAGGCCCCAATATAGAAGGTAAGATTGACGGTGAGGGTTGAAGCCATGCCTGTTGTACTGGTGTGATCGGGGGTGAGGGTTTTAGGTGTGGCAGAGGCATAGATTGGACTCGAGGAGATTGGGCCTGTCTCCTAGGTGGATTGATGGCTTTATTTTTGGATAAGTCTAACCATTTAGGTGGGTGCATCAGGCTGGGTATTGGTGAAGTCCCAAGCGTAGGGGAAGGTTTGGTTAGGTTGATAGAGGTGGATGAGGTATTCGGTAGAGATGAGGGGGTGGAGGTGAGGACATAGGCATTTTGAGCTTTTGTAAAAACTTCTGGGTATATGGTAGAGGTGTCTGGATTAGTCATTTACATTTGAGTAGAGCATGGTGTTCTCAAACGTGCCCATAAGAGTCGTCTATCTTCTGGGGATGACAATCTTCACGTATGGATGGGCATTTTGATATGGAAGAGAAGTGGGTTGTGATTCCGGTCCACTGGGGTGTGATACAGGGGGCGAATGAGGCACTGTATCAATGGGTGTTAAGGGGTCAACCGGTCACTGGAAAGATTTAGGCGATGAAGAACTGATAGGGAGGAGGGCATGTTCTAGAGGATCTGTCATGATTAAGGAATTTGGTGATGTAGGCTCGAGGGGTTTCTCTTCTAAGGACGATAGAAAAAGTGGCGATCCTTCTTCTTTTGCAGCAAGAGCGGTGGAAGGAGATGTTTGGGCAATAGATAAGTTGGATAACATCCGCTCACAATCTTGCAGGGATGTGGTGTAAGAAGGCTCTTCTGTGAGAAGAGAACTCGGGCGGTTGGTTCCTTTATGGGTAAAGGAATAACTGGGGCTGTCCTCTTGTCCTGATGAAGGAGAAGGGGGCGAGGACTCTTGCATCGGTGAAGAGGCTCGATTCAAAATTTCTTCGATGGAAGCCCTTGGTTGGGAGTTGAAAACCACATGGATCTCATGCACACTCTTCTCCTCGGCTAAGGTTTCTTGGTTTGTGTTACTATTAGAGGAATGGTTTGGAAATGGTTTGTTGAAGATTTTTAAATTTTGATTAGCAGGGGCATTAGGATTATCGAGGGTTATATCCCCTTATCAACCATTTCCTGCACTATGTTTTTCAACATCTTGTAGTTTTCGTGGTTGTGTCCCTTCACGCGATGGAAGTTACAGAAGTCATTTTATTTATACCAAGAAGGTATAAGCGGGGGAATCAAACCCGAGTGAGGTTTAACAGAGGCAAGGTGATAGCTCCTGCTTTAAGCAATTTTCCAAGATCACATCATAAGTTTCTCCCAAGGGAGTGTACTTGATGGGCTCGGCTTTATACTTATAGGTGGATTTCTGGCTGGGTATAAGATGGTGCTTGAGATTTGACCGTCACCGTGTGTACATCTCCTTTTGATTTCAAGCAACCGATGCATGAGAGTTGGTGGTGTTGGGTTTGTTGGCATGGAGTCTTGGGTTCTGGAAATTTGAGTTTTTGTTGTGCAACTTCAATTTCTCCTCCTCTAAGGCTCGAATCTCTAGTTTCCAAGCCATAGTAAAGGCCTCATCAAAGGTGCAAAAGTTTGAATTTGGAGGGTGGGAGAAATGTGTTTAGCAGGCCCACGTAAAGAGTTCGATGAGCTCGGCCTGAGGTAAGGCATAAGTAAGTTGGTTGATGAGGCCCCGCCATCATCCAACAAATCTGCGATAGACTCGTCTTCAAATTGTCGGATGGCATAGAGATCGGTAATGGATACTTTCTTGGCAATATTGATGGAGAAGTGATCCAAGAAAGATTGGGCTAACTAGTTAAAGGAGAAGATTGAGTGCTGGCTAAAGCACTGTACCACTCCAAGGCAGGTCCTGATAAGGACATGGGGAAGGTACGGAGTAGTAAGGCATCGTCATGAGCAATCAGATAGCAAGCATGTCTAAATGATCGCAAGTGTTGTTGAGGGTCCTCCTTACTATTAAAGCGAGTAAATTTTGGTAATTCCCATTGAGGAGGATATGTATGAAGGGGGACAGAAGGGTGAATAGGCTCCCAAAAAACTTGCTCGTATGTCAGGGTGTTACGGTTTCCTAAATGAAGCCTCAAGATTTTGCATCTTGTCCATCATCTGTTTAATTAAATCATTGGTTGGGTTAGATGATGGTGTTGTCATCGTAAACGGAGGAGGATTAGGCCAAGAGCCACTACTAGACAATGGTGGGATTAAATGTTGATAAGGTATCGATGATGAATGTGTTGGGGTGACCAAATAAGGATGTCCTATATAAGATGTTGAGGCCACCGGATGAGGTTGCGGAAATGAAAAGGTGGGCGAGCCTGAGAGGGAAAGCTCGTGTGAATAGGTGGTAGAGAACAAGTTATGAAAGAGGCAACCTACGAGAGAGATGAGGTAGGGGCAGTGGATGGTAGTGATATGTGGGGCCCTAGATTAACCAAAGGAAAGCCAATTGGTGTAGTATGGACCATCGAATCCACTGAGCTGGGAGATGGGGCTAAGGATGAAGATGGTGAGGCGGAGTTATTAGGTGGGGAAGGAGCTAAGTGAGTGGCTATACTAATAGGCATACCCAAGAGGAGCTGACCGTCAGGTGTACGGTCAGGGGTATGAGACAAATAATACTATACAACACCAAGATTAGCATCCAAAAATTTAGCAAAATCCAGATCTCCTACAGAGATCTTGGGAAAAGCATTGGTGTCTGTAGGATTCCCCATAGGATGCGAAGGGGGTGACTCAGGAAAAGACACGGAACAAGCATGTGAAACCATGGCTGCGGCTTGTTTCGGGTGATAACAACCATGGACAAGAGGATACAACAGAGAATTAGTCAATCAGAATGAAAAAAACACAACAAAATGTTGGAATTGGTAGGTTACTGGTTTGTCAGAATCAGAAACATAAGAACCGATATCGGTCTCAGTAACCGATGCGTCGGCAGACAGAATCGGCGTCGGTCGTAAACCGATGTCAGTAGAATAGGACCGGTGCCGGTCACTGAAGGAAAAGAGAGAATGTAAGAGGCTACTGGTTTGGGGATAACAAGGCTTAGTATACCCACCAAACCTGTCTGAAGTGATAACTGAGACAGGGTATAACAGAGAAACAAAACTGAAAGAAAAATAGAAAACAAGCAAGATGCACAAGAAAATCAAGAGACTAACCCTAGGATTAGTTTTAATCACTTTTGGGCTTATGCCTTAGACGCAAGATGATGTCAATCCTAAACAAAAGACCTAAGGGAGATGTCAAGTTTGTTTTGGCTTGTAAGGCTACCTCAATCGGTGGAGGAATACCGCGGAAAGGGGGATGTTTGAGATGTTGTGTAGATTATGATGTGATTTGGTATGTGTTGTGCAGTGAGAGTAAGATTAATTTCTCATCAATACCATGGATATCACCCCACGTGTACGACCTGTTACTTAATCTACGTTCACTAGAATTAAAAACAACAAGCAAGAATGTGATGCACGTGTTTTAAACCCAAATCGAAAATGATATTCGATGAAGCAAAGAAAGAGAAGAGGTCAAGAAGATGACTTTCACTAATGCAAAGATGTGAAAGAAAGACAAATTCTTTTACCAAAATGACAAAATATTTTGTGAATATTTAGAAGAAAGAAACAACAAGTGTGCTCCCTATATGAAAACAAGCAAGAAAGAAAGAAACCCGAATAGGGTCCCACCGGGCATGCCAAAATGTTTCACACAGAATTTTAGTTCCAGAATAGAGTTACTTCTATCTTTTCATTCTCTTGAGAAACAGATAAGGGGTTAGGGCTAGGAGGAATACCTGTTGAGTGTTGGGAAGGTGTGCGCATACCGTAGAGAGATCAAACCGATTGTGAAGAACTCCTTTTTGTCTGGGAAGGACTACCTATAAATAAGAATGCAAGACCACTAGATTTTAGTTAGACAATAAGTAAGGGAACTACCTTGGGCCCAGGAAATACTAAACTTCCTTTCGAAGGTGGTCAGTTCCCTTTTAATATAAATTATTGCAAATGATAATAAAGAAGCTATTGCGAAATCACGATTTAGGTACCTCATTACTAAAAGCAATAGAGACTAAACTACCAATAATAAAACATCATTCTGTTTGTTTGGTCACTGGTTATTGATACGTTCAGATCAAGTTACAGGGATAGACCAGGCTGGATCTGAGGTTGTTAGGAAATAAATAGGTGAAAGGTTGGTTTTGGTATAAGTCACAGTGACCGATGCCGGTCACCGGATAACCGACCGCGGTTATAAAACCGCTACCGGTAGGGGATAACCGATATCGGTAGGGGCAGTGATTTAGGGGCTTCTGGGTAGAGGTTGATTGTAGGGTGGTTATGGGGTTTTTAAGGTTGGTAGATGGTTGGGGGAATAGTAAGGCAATGGAGAAGACTCAGAGAGTGAGAAAGTTGTCTTCTGGGCAATATAGGGATGGATGAATGAAGGTTAAGTGCAGGGTGCTGCCGGTGTTAGATCCAGGGGTGAGCTTATAATTACTATGAATCAAAAGTTCACGAAGTGGAGTCTAGAAGCATACAAGATACTACTTACTACTTTCTGATGAGGATACAGGTCCGAGGAATGTGGTGACGAAGGCAAAGCTCAGGTGGGATGATCCGACAATCGAAAGTGAGCTGATGAAGCTATCCTCTGACTCTCCCAATGCTTGGATGAGTGTGACAGTGATCTCTCGTTGATCGCCATAGTCTTGACTCAATGCTCTTCTCTGCAACCTCTTTCTCTCTCTCTCACTTGTCTCTTTCCTGCAAATGAATTCGAATCCTTGCATTTTGGTTGGGGTAGGTCATTTATAGGGAACCGATGGCGGTTGCATAACCGACGCGGTCGAGTAGGGACCGGCGTCGGTCAAGTCAAAGTTGGCTATTTTTACTAAAAATAGCCAACTTTCCCTCCTTTTCTCCCGAGGGGTCAGTTGTGGGCTTGGTCAAGTCATTATTAGGCTCATTTTGATGCGGGTGAGGGGTGATGAGTCATGGGTGTGGGTCTGGACCAAGTCATAGGTCTTAATTAAGTTAGTTTAGGGTTAGGGCTAGGTCATAGTGAGGTGGCGAGGTGAGGTGGTAGGGTTGAGATGTGGATCTACTTATCACAAGAATAGAGTTGATCCTTGTGGTTCATTGGATTGAATTTGCAAAGGTATGTTCTTCATGAATTTAATTTGAATATTTACTTAAACGATTTTGTTTAAAGTTTGCATGATTTAAACTTCTATTTAATTTCTTACTAACATGTTTATGTAGTTTATGTAGTTTAGTGGTGCTAAAAAAGCTTCCACCTTCACGTGGTTGGGCAATCGTTAAAGAATTTATTATTCTCATAGCCAAGTGAAGCTAAGAAAAATTAAATATTAGAAAGGAACAAAAAACAAAAATTCTCATTTCACCACCTATATTGTAAAAATATCTTATTAAAATTTTCATTTCACCACCTATATTGTATGAACCACCTATATTATTCAGGTGATTAGCAATAGAAAACCTTACACTAACTCATTCTGAATGGAGATAGAGAAAACCATGAGATTATTTCATAGAGGGCCCCGGCGTGGAGGTCTCAGATCTAACGTGATGTCTCTAGGTGCCACGGAGTCTGAGAAATCACATGTCAAGATATGGCGTGATTGGGCATCAAGGCTCTTAAGGGACTACGCCCGGATGGGGTAGCTTTGAAATCATGGGGAGAATAAAAATGAAGCCTCCACTAGCATTCACCTGGCAACCCCAATGTGTTGGCGTATTTGGTTCGGTCCCACGAGCTTTTGTTTGCAAACTACATCCTTTAAGCAACCCTACACTCACTCAAACTACATTATTTCGTGTGTTTTCAAATAGTAGCACAACTAGATAACCAGATAGAGATGGTAAAAACCATGAGAGGATTTTGTATAGGGCCCTGAAATGGAGGTCTCGGATTTAACGAGACGTCTCTAGATGCCACGGAGTCCAAGAAATCACCTTTCAAAGATATGGCGTGTTTGGGCCTCAGGGCTCTTAAGGGACTACGCCCGACGGGGGTAGCCCGAAATCACAAGGAATGTGAAGAACCAAAATGAATCCTCCACTAGTGTTCACCTAGCCAACCCGATGTGTTGGCGTAGTTGGTTCAATCCCACACACTCTCGTTTACAAAATACATCATCTAGCAACCTTACACTGACTTAGACTACACTATTTCACGCGTTTACAAACAATAGGATAGCGAGAGAAAAAAATAGGGATGGAAAAAATTACGAGAGGATTTTGTAGAGTACCCCAACATGGAGGTCTTGGATCTCACGAGACGTCTCTAGGTGCCATGGAGTCCATGAAATCATGCATCAAAGATATGATGTGTTTGGGTCTCAGTTCTCTTAAGAGACTACGCCCGAATGAGGTAGCCAGAAATCACAGGGAGTGTAGGGAACCAAAAAAATCCTCCAGTAGTGTTCACCAAGCCATTTGTATGTGTTGGCATAGTTGGTTTAGTCCCACATGCTACCTTTTGCAAAATAAAACATCTAGTAGCCCTATACTGACTAAGACTACACTATTTCACGCATTTGCAAACAATAAAACAACGAGAAAACCAGATGGAGATGGAAAAAATGTGAGAGAATTTTGTATATTATCCCATCATGGATCTCTCAGATCTGACGAGATGTCTCTAGCTGCCACGAGTCAAGAAATCACATGTCGAAGATATGATGTGTTTGGGTCTCAAGGCTCTTAAGAGACTACGCCCGAACGAGGTAGCCCGAAAGCACGAGGAGCATAGGAAACCAAAAAAATCCTCCAATAGCATTCACTAGGCCATTTGGACTTGTTAGCATAGTTGGATCAGTCCCACACGCTACTCTTGCAAAATACAACATCTAACAACCTTACACTAACTTAGACTACATTATTTCATGCGTTCGCAAACAATAGGACAGCGAGAAAACCAGATTGAGACAAAGAAAACTGCAAAAGGGTTTCATAGAGGGCTTCAATGTGAAGCCTCGAATCTAACAAGATAACTCTAGGTGCCACAGAGTTCTGAGAAATCACATGTCGAAGATATGCCATGATTGGGCCTCACGGCTCTTAAGCGACTACGCCCGAACGAGGTAGTCTGAAAGCATGGGGAGCATAGGGAACCAAAACAAAGCCTCCACTAGTGTTCACCATGCCACCTGATATGTTGGAGTAGTTGGTTTGGTCCCACGAACTTCCGTTTGCAAACTACAGCCTCTGGCATCCCTACATTGACTCAAACTGCACTATTTCACACGTTTGCAAACAATAGCACATCAAGATAACTAGATGGAGACAGAGAAAACCACAAGAATATTTCATATAGAGCCCTAATATGGAGGTATCGGATCATACGATATGTTTTTAGGTGCCACAGAGACCAAGAAATCACCCGTCAAGGATATGGCATGTTTGGGCCTCAGGGCTCTTAAGGGACTACGCCCGAACGAGGTAGCCCAAAAGCATGGGGAGCGCGGGAAAAAAATAAGCCTCCAATAGTGTTCACTAGGCCACCCTAATGTGTTGGCA
>CM031240.1:312542120-312759963 GCA_018340775.1 Taxus wallichiana var. yunnanensis
AAAGTTACGTATTGCTTGGTCATGGCTTGGGGCGAGCCTGATTGGTTGGTCGCGTCGTGGGTCAGCCGGATTGGTTGGTTTGCGGGCTCAGTGGAGTCGGGCCTGATTGGTTGGTTACTAGCTGCAGTCGGGCCGATTGCTGGTTACGGCTAGGGTCGAGCCATTGAAGTCAAAATATGATGCGGGAAAAAGTGGAGATTCTTTGGATAAAGGCGGAGTTAGGTGAAGGAAGTACGTGTAAACGTATCGGTTATGGTCGGCAAGACCGATATCGGTATTCTAGGGTGCGAAAATAGCAGGTATCGGTTATAGGTCAAAACCTATAAAAGAAAAAATACGGCATGTCATTGTCACTTTGTGAATTTGAGCGCCTAATTTTGTCTTTTGCTTTGAGGTGTGAAGTGATTTTTTTGAGTTTGTGGGCTGAGTTGGCACTAGTTGAGTGGAGGAGTGAGTGATTGGTAGACCCAGCGATCGGGAGCGAGAGGTTGATTGGTTGAGGACCCACTTTGAGGAGATTTGGAGCCATGGCACGGCCCGGAGGAGTAAGAGGTGCTTTGGAGGCTGGACCACCACCACCTATCCCACCACGGCAGCGTGTAGTCGTGCACTCCAGTGAGCTTTGAACCCCTACTTATGTGAAGTTAATGAATTTAACTAGAATGTGGGTTTTTGGGTAGGAATCCAAAATTTAATAAAATAATGAATAAATGAAGGTAATTTGTAAAATGGAGTGGTAGGTATGCTAGTTAGGCCAAAGCGGCGAGAGGTGGGTAAGTTTTAGGTCTTTCTTGTGGGTAAATGGGTAGAAATAGGTAAAAGAGGTTTTGCGGGCGTTTTGGGTTCGGCCCGGAGGTGGGCGATGATCGATGTCGGTCACTAGGCGGCCGACATTAGTCACGAAACAGATTTGTATAAATAAGCTGTGTTTATAGACCGGCGTCAAAATGTCGGCCAGCGTCGGTACATATAATGTGTTTAGGGGACCGATGGCGGTTGAGGTAAATGGTACCGGTCATCATGGGTACCCACGGTATATGAGGTTCAACCACGCATATGGATTAAATCCCTCCTCAAAGACAAAGTGAGGTCGTTTCTCTTATTACTAATATAAAACACAAAGAAAAACAATATATATGTAAGATTCACACTACTTTAACCATCAAGCTTGGGATAGAATCCCAAAATCTACATTCACACGATTCAAAGCAGGTATTGCTTTCGTAAATGAACTCGTGGTTTCCGAAACTATTACAATGAAAAGAAGCACAATGGAAAGGAAATGAGGGAAACATATTTTCTTTCGAGTAAACAATAGTAAAGCATGAAATAATCATACTGTGATTTAGATCATAAATATAATGTTCGAAATAATTAGAAACACTCAAGATGCTATAAAATAAAGAATAGCTTAAGATCATGAACGTAAGAACAACGTCTTAAGAAAGATATATCCCACAACACAAAGTTTGCAAAATAATCTCAACTTCTATTCTTCAAAAATGATTAAAAGAAAACACAAAGTTTTTTCTTCTTTCCAATAGCTCCTAATATTTCAAGTAAATTCGAATCCTCTCAGAATGCATAAGCATCCCTTTTATTTATAATAAAAGGGAAAATCGAGAGAAAATAGGATAAATCCTAGAAAATAGTGTTCATTAAAAGAGTTCTATTTTGCTTGACTCTCACGCAGAGACCAAGTCAAAATTTGATTCCTATGTGACTTCCAAACAATGAAAAGACATGTCAATTTCAAGATCAAAATGACATGAAACATCGACTTAATCAATCATCATCTTTCGCTCCTTCATCTTTTCTCTTCCTCCAAATGCACTGAGCTTGTTTGTTCTAAATTCTTCGAACCTTCAATTATGCCTCTTTACATTTCGCTTTTCATCAAAAAGTGGAATGATCATTCAAAATTTCATAGGTCTCATGGGTATCACTAACACCGGGAAGCTTTTTCAATCTTTTACGCTGAGCTTCAAGGCCTCCAAAGAATGTTCACTTCTCATATAAACCGATCAATGATCTCAATACCAAATCCATAAGGGCGTTGGTTCATGCTGAATGCATTCTTTGACTTGTTTGAAAAGATCATCTTATTGACAGGATACCCGAGTTTCCAACTTAACACTCTTTGGACAAATCTTCAAGAACTCTTCTTCTAGTATCACTTTTCCATCAATCAATTTATCCTCGATTCTCTCAACTTCTACCGCAGTTTCGTATGAGAATCTACACCTCCTAAACCTCGATGGCTTTAGTTAGCCGGAAATGCTTATCCGTATGTGGATGATGCCTTCTTCTACCAAGAGATGTGATGATATTTGCTTTAATACCTCTGAGAGCTTCAAAGGTCAAATCAAGATGTCTAATTTCTCGAGAGAAATCATCATCCATCTTCTCCATCCTTCTCTCGCATGTCCCCCAAAGATTTTAGATGAACTTTCACAACGCTCAATCACCTCCTTCCTCCTCGGAGTAGCCTTTTTGGATCCATTCATCGACTCACCCTTCCTTTTTTAGCAATCTTCTCAATTGTAGGCACCGATGAGAAGTCGAATCTCTATTGTGGACAAAAGATGGTATGGATTCAAGGGGTTTTTAGAGTTTAAGCAAAACCTCAAGCCTTCTTTTTCCTTTAAGCTCATCCTCTGCTGTCTTTTGTTTTTTCTAACTTCCTAGGGCATAACACGCCAGGGTATCCCGCCATCTTGTTATGCACTTTCACTGTCACTTTTCCTAGAGCCACCCTAGTTATCCGATAATCGAAAGGCTGTTATATCCTCTCTAGTTTTGTCGGCCAAGGGAGGGCAGATCTCTACGAACTTATCCTCAAGCATCCACCAAAACCCTTGAAACCTGTTCTTAGGTTTCTTAGCTGATTTAATGTAGGGAGCCTTGAGGAGCTGAAATCAAAGGCCGGTAGGGCACAATCACCTTCCTCTTCCCTCTGTGAGCTTTCTCTGTGCAGCTACTGTGGCGTATCGCAGAAAGTCACTATTGTAGAAGCTGGTACTGCATACTCAAGGGGAGAAGATTCTACTAGCGGAGGGGGAATAGCTTAACAATGTGGTAGTAGATCCAATAAAAGAGGCACAAGAGGGGGCGTGCTGGTGGATCACTTGGGTCCTGGGGCACGAGGGAGGAGAGTCCAGAGAAAATATCGCCATGATTAAAGAAGTTTGATGGAGAATGTGGAGGTAGGGAGTGGTCAGGTGAGGGGAAGCAGAGTGCAGATTCGCACTCCAAAGCCCGGATTCAAGAGATAAGGTCTCTTCGGGCTTGGGCAATCAACAAATGATGAAACCAGAGTCAGCTTCCTTTCTTCTTTCCAAAGTAATTTCTCCTATTTCGGTGGTGTTGGTGATTCTCGCACATTCACCGCTTTCAACCGAGAAATAATTGAAGAGATATCTCTTTTCTTCTCACAAACTTGACCTTGATAAAGTTCCTGTTAAGATTTTTGTCGCTTCTCTTCTTTTCGAGGGCCCCGCTCTAAGCAAACAACCTTTTGAAAACTTATCATTTTTAAAACTCATTCCCAAGAGGAGAGCCAAGCTGGGTGCGTGTATAAGTAAGAATCAGAGCCGACCTATCTCGTAATGGAGGCTTTTTCACCGATTGATCAATCAATAGTGGGAAACATATTGATTCTTCATTTAGTCCATCATAGAAAGATCCGTAAATACTTCTTCATTATCACCAAAAGACACTTCTTGGCAAATCAAGCAAGCCAAGTGTTTGCCAATCTCAAAGAAGTGTCAATCTCCTGGGTGATCCTTTCTACAAACAGCAACCTCATCACGCAAATCAATCCAGATGTCCTCTATGCTTGGTGTCTCGCGCAGTGCAGTGGTTCCATACGCCCGTGAGACTCCTCACAATGTCAAACCCGGTCTCCAGGCTTCATATGCTTCTTCAACTTGTCCTCGAAGCTCATGGACAACATTTTTAGCTTTCACTCACTCATCGAACAAGTGTATTCTCCCAATAAAATTGGGAAAGATACAGCAGCTTTATGTTTACTTTGTTGGAACTTATGAAAAACCAACAATCGCTTTCCCAACCAATTCCATCAACATTGGATTTATCCCCTGGATATCGTAAAGGCATGGAAAGGATCCCCCGAGTACATGACTGCCTCGAAGATATGTGAACTTCTTGAATCGTTAAGAAGACACAACCCCATTTGGGAAACTCCACCTGTGCCTCATCTAAGACTTCTTGTCTTCCCCAATTCGGTGGTTTAACCTACATATGTTTTCATAAAAGAAGGCTAGTCATTTACCTTCCCGAATTGGTCCTCGAGACCTTTTCTTTTGCTACTGAGGGAAGTACTCGAGCAAACTTGGTTCACCATCCCTCGCTTCCTCTGGTATCCAACCTGTGATAGTTCCTCATCCTCGAGCCACTCAGAGTAAGTGACATATGAGACACGATAACTTCCTCCAGGACAAGATCGTATTGTCATTTGGGAATCTATCTCATTACTAATGAGAGTGCCCCAATCCAATCCCTTACTGGGCTTCTTCTTGATGGTGATCATGAATCGATACATCCACCCTTCAGGAAAACATTTGATTCGAAAGTAAACCAAAACCCGACTCAACAAAGTGATGATGTGATTGATGATCAAATGAAATCACCATGGATAAGTCTTGAAATCTGAGACAAAATGGGCTTGGCTTTGATCGTGAACTTCTTATTTACATGCTTGATACAATCTTCTTTGATCGGCTTATCCCAAGCTTCCTCGAGCTGGCTTTATATCTAACTCTCCATATTCTTCAAAATTGGACAGTTTGAGGAGGTCATCAAAGTAACCTCCGCCTAATCTTGATCACAACTTCTCCTCGCCTCCGATTTCTGCGCTGCATTTGGTATAAGCAGAGTCATAAGTAACCGAAGCGTAGGCTAAGATGAATTCGTGGCACCGAGCGGACATGGGAAACCAAATGCCGCAAGAGGTGTAAACCGCCATCGCTATCGACATTTCATCCATGGAGTTTGGGAGGAACCCCTACCCTACTCCCGTAAATCCTCTATATCTATATTTCCGAAGCTCAGTGATCTCTGATGTCATAATCTGGGTGAATCGATATATGATGGAGACTCTAATCTTTCTCCAACTTCAGATTTCATCCTTCCCGACTTTCCCGCCTTTTTCTGATGACGGACCGTGGTCCGACATGAAGGATTTCAAAGGAAGAGAGTTTCAAGATCAGGAGATGTCAGTGACACCATGAAAATCCCTTGACCTCATCAAGATGCTTGAAGGGAATGGAAGAATCCACACACCGAGGAGGATGTCGAGAGTCTTGTGAAACCCGCACTTCACATGTCGGAGGGATGCCTGAAATGAGAAAACCTCAGCACTTTCAAGATGTCCAAACTTGGGAAAGCCCGAGACTTTGAAGATGGGTCTGAAACTTGAGAAATCCTGACACGCCAAATCTTCTGATATACTTCGGGTCTTTGATACTGCACAACACCCTTCAAAACCCGAGAAGAGGGAACATGGTTTTTGTTGAATTTAAAACATGCAAGTTCTTTCTTTACCATTCATATACCAAACACATTTTAATTACAACAAAATTCTGGGGAAATAACACAAAGTGGTAATTCCAAAGAGATAAACCCTAAAACATAAACCCGGTTTAGAAAACAACCCCAAAAGGAAAAAGAATAAAAACCCCACAAACCTGGTAAGAAAATGGGAAGAATTCCATACATAATCAATCCATAAAAACCATGAACAAAGAATGGAGAGAGAGATACCTTCAACCAGAGCAAGGAAAGATCGAAAATGGGTAATTCAATCGGCACAGGTGAGTTTCAAAGTTTCGAGGTCGTGAGAAGCATGTGCGAAAATCCACGAAATAAAAATATGTCCTGTAAAATGACGTGAAATCCACATATATATAAGAAAATTTACAATTAATACACTTCGGCTATGCACGTACCAACTCACCCGACAACTCAAAGATTAACGCCATGTCAAGATGCCTCCTGAGGTCCGAAACCCGACACAAAGGTGTTTAGAGCAATTCGGCTTCGGTCATGGAAACAATCGACAATAAACATGTGATGTTTAGATGCTTCAAAGTTCTAAAACCCGACATGAAGGACCAAGTATTCGGTTTTCGTGTATTGGAAGATGCGCGACACTTTAACATGTTTCGATAAGGCATGTTCCGATGCGACTAAGGTCCTAAAACCCGACTCGACCTTACTCAAGCCGGTTTCGTGCACATTCGGAAGACACAAGACATAAAGCATTCAAAACACATGTTGTCCGTGCCGTGGTAAACCCAAAACCCAATTATCTCTTATAAAGGTAATTTTGCAAAACCAACTAAAATTTCATAGGGTTATCTGATAGTTTTCGCGTAAACCAAACTAAGATAACAAGACCGGCATTGGTCACGTAACGCTTGTATAAATGTTTATGTTATAGACCGAAGGCTTGGCCAAATGTCGACCGGCGTCGGTGTGTACATAATGCGACTGGGGACCGATGGCAATGGAGGGGGTGACCGGTACTACCATCACATAGGAGTTAGGTTTTTGTTCAAGTTATTGAGTTTTTTTTTTTTTTTTGGGGTGGAAGGAGGAGGTAGAGGTGATGTAGAAAGGTGATTGGGGTGGGGGGAATGGGGTTGTTGGAGGCTGGTTTGGGTAGGATAGATTATATGTTATATATGGAGTAGGAGGTGTTAAATTGAAGGGGGTATAGTTAGATGGCAAGAGTAGATCGGGTGGTTGGTAGGGTGTGAGATAAGTAAAGGATATCGAGATGTATAGGGTAAGATAGGTGGGTGTAGATGTGTGTTATAGAGTCAGGTTGTGGTTGGGTGGGTAAGTGGGTATAAAGGGTTAAGGTAGTTGGTTTTGTAAAGGGTAGGCTTGATGAAGTGGGTTGTTTTGCAGCACGCCCGCGGCTCACAATACGAGATCGGATGCCCCCTTTATTGGGGCGGATGCTGACCACATGTGACTGCAGCGTAGTGGGCCATCATGCGAGAGGTTGGACTCGGTGGAGTCCAGAGGTATAGGGCTGTGGATAGGGACCACAGCCTGATGGTTTCCCTCATCGAGAGATGGGATCCGGTAACCAATGTCTTCCATCTCCCTACTAGAGAGATGACTGTCACATTAGAGGATGTGTATCGCATCCTTAGACTGTCGATCATAGGTGAGGCAGTGTTCCAAGTGGATGCGAGACAATGATGGACAACATCCTACATGTATTCGGGGATGCAGCCCCATTACTTACCTATCACAGCACGAGCATTGCCTACGGCGACATGTATCACGCACACGAGGCAGGGAGATACGGCTTGTTGTGTTGATGATGATTAGTATCACTCTGCTTCGCCTCCCTAACTTAGAGGGAGGCCACTTCCCACGGGCTTTGATGGGAGTTTTACATGAGATGGTGGAGGAGCATACTGCTATGCTCCGGGCACCAAAGTGTATCTAGTGCAGCTGACTATACAGAAGAGCTCTGGGCTATCGCCGTATGAGGAGATTTGGTATATGTTCGACATTTTGTTACACTCATGGGCTTATGAGCATATCATCCAGTATACGACTAGTAGGGTTTCCCCAAATAGCTGGGAGCCACGATGAGTGTGGCAGATATGGATTTTAGAGGTGGTTGGGGGTCATGGGCCAGCCACGAGCGGTGATTGCAGTGGTGAGATGTGGCATACTTACCGGCACATGTTAGAGGGCACCACCACTCTCGATATTATATGAGGCCCTACGAGAGGCCATAAACCCCGAGGAGGAGCTCGAGCATAGCTGCACCTTCCAGATCTAGTATAGCTTCTGGATAGCTAGATGGAGGCCCAGGGAGTATGAGCAGATACCCCTAGAGAGGGTACGACGTCAGTTGGGCTTATGACAGGATGAGCCACCTCCCTTCCCACAGTATCGGAGGGATGATGTAGAGGCACCACTTCCTGCTCCGCAGCCATTGGACCCAGTCTGGGTCACAGAGAGACCGGCGGATGATACAGTGGATGATGCCGGAGTGATAGGTGCATTTTTGGTGTGGTGGGCGGAGTCGAGAGCAAATTTCAGAGAGCACTGACCCACACACCCACATTTGTCACCGTTATAGCGGAGAGGACCATCTCTTGGGCGCAGAATACGGCTATTACAGGGCAGCTGTTGCTTTACATTGTGTACATGCATTAAGGGTGCTACTGAGGCGGTTAGCTCAGCACACCCTCAGCAAGCACCACCACAGAGCATAGGCACTACCGTAGGCACGAGCGCGGTATAGGCATCACCACAAGCATAGGGTGCACCGGCGGGGTAGGGCCACTTCTATTAGGAGTTGGGGACTAGCCCCACTAGCCATGGTGGCACGGGCCCGCTATATGGAGGTGAGAGTGGAGGCCCGGTATAATTAGGGACATGCTCGATGGCACCGGGCCCACTATCACCATATGAAGCGCATAGAGCCGAGATGTTCTAGAGTCGAGATCACAGGGGCCGTAGCCACGCCGGCTGGCTTAGGTTATGGAGGAGGCGAGAGCCCAAGACAGGAGACCATGGGGACTGGGCGAGGGTGGTGGAGAGAGTTGAGACATCTTGGGAGTGGATATGGGTTTTTGTTTAGATATAGACACCGACCGTCTCGCGAACCGAGTATGTATATAGAGGATTGTGTGCCCACATAGGATTTAGTTATTCATTTTTGTTGTATATACCCACTGCTCATGAGCGAGTATATTTTGTATAGTTGATACTAGCTCATGAGCCGAGTATAGTTTGTATAGTTGATACCGTCCCGCGAGCCAGTATATTTTTGACATGAGAGACTGGCTTGTGAGCCGAGTCGAGATTTTGACAGAGACAGCGACCTGCGTGCCGACTTTGTACTTTTTAGATCACAGAGGCCCCATGCAGGGCAAGTTGTATATTTTGACATTGATATATATAGATGATGAGTTTGATCCACATGGTGTGTATAATGGTTGATTTGATGTATATATTAAAATGTCTCATGTGTTTTGTCGATGGTATTGAAATTTAATGTATATAGATAATGTTTGATGAAATTTTGATGATATGTATATGTGTTGATGGGATTCTGATGACAAATATTGATAACGATGTCATGATGTAGGGAAAAGAGGTGGCGCCACCAAAAAATTGCAAAAAACAAAGAAAAGGCCTAGGTTTAAGCAAAAGGAGACATGTGACTAATATCGGTTAGCTAACCAATGTCGATTGCTATATGACCGATACCGGTTATGTAACTGATATTGGTTATGCCAAAACGAGTTTTTCTAAAAATAGAAAAGCTTGGGAGGCAACTTAAGTTCTTATTTTTAGAAAAACTATTGGGTTAAGTGGAATCCGCTATTATTCACGAATCACATGCAATCATGCTATGTTGCAGGCATTGATTGAGAGATGGAATCCGAAAAGAATACCTTCTACCGCCAACAAAGGAGATGACAAGACGTTGGAAGATGTGTTTCAATTTTGAGGCTCCCAATACGAAGCGCACACTAGTTTATCGTAGGGCCTAGCACGCGCGAGGAGTGATAACAACAGTATTTTGTCCAGTGCATGAGATTTGACACATCGAGGTTTGACATTCACTTATGGTGTAATGTTTGCAGCACACCCTGAGGCAACAAGGTTAGCAGTGGTATTAATGATAGCGGTGGGGTATTATACATTACCGAGGGTGGATGGGGGAAGATTTCCAAAAGCATTGATGTGTATTATTTGGGAAATGATAGAAAGGAGCATGACTTTCGCATGGGCACCCGCATATCTGGTGGAGCTATACAGGGGTTTATGGGCTTGCAGAAAATCACAGGATGACATTAGATTGTGCATACTTATTACATTATTGGGCGATGAGCACATTGTTTGTGTGCGACCAATAGGCTAAACCATCTAGTCACGAGAGACAGAGTGCAGAGGTTGGGATTCAGTGATGGGTCCAAACAGAGAAAGAGGCGAGATCCCAGCGATGACACGAGATGACGTCGAGTATTATAGGCAGGTGTGGGAGATGGTGACGATTGCGGATATCCGTTGGAGGCCTTACGGGAGCTATATGGTGACAGAGAACATAGCTGAGGATTTGAGGGGTGTAGAGCGATTAAGGTGGATCATGGGGCACAGCCAAGTGAGTACAAGAGGATTCCTCTAGATCGCGAGCGGCGAAAATTTGGATTTTTTTTTAGGATATACTTATGGCTTATAGACCATACATGAGGATCGACGCCGATGCATCATTCTCGCCTCCCCGGCCAACACCTCCGTAAGGACTTAAGAATACAAGACCACAAGATTTTGATTAGACAATAAATGAGGGAACTGCCTTGGGCCAGTGAAGTATAAAACTTCCTTTCAAGGTGGTCAGGCCTCCCTGCTATTATGAACTAACACAAAAGATTGTAAAATAACAATTTAATTGCCTCGTTGAAACAAGTAGGGGAAAGGCTGGTTTTTGGTTTTGAGTCACGATAACCGATACCGGTTTCTGCTAACCGATATCGGTAGGGGCTATGTTTTAGGGACTTTTGGTGAGGGTCGGTTGTAGGGTGGTTGTGTTGTTTGTAAGGCTAATAAATGAGTGGGATTAGGTAACGGGGTGATGAGAGGGTAGAGGAATGATAGTTAGATGTAATGTGTTGCTGGGTAGTAGATCTAGGAATAGATTTATGACGGCTGTGATTCAAAAGCCTAAGAAATGTTATTAAAGAGGACATACAAGGTACAACTTATCGTTATCGACGAGGATGCAGTCCAAGAACTCGTGATGACAAAGGCGAACTCGTAGGATGGCCTGACAATCAGAAAATGAGATATCTTCCCTCCCGATGATCAACTGAGTATCACAGGCTCTGGTTATTCAGTTGCAGTCTTGGGCTTGATCTCCTTCTCTGCAAACTCTTCTTGTTTCTTCACTTGTCTCTACTTGGCCAAGTAAAATCCAGATTCTCCCGATCGCTTCTGATGATCCCGATTGATCAAAAATCCTTCGACCTTTGTTTCTGGTTAGGGGAGCCCATTTACAGGGAACCGATGGCGGTTACGTAACCGACGGCGGTCGAGTAGGAACCGGTATCGGTCAGGTCAAAGTGGGCTATTTTTAGTAAAATAGCCAACTTTCCCTCCTTTTCTCCCGAGGGATTTGTTGCGGGCTTGGTCAAGTAACTACAAGGTCGGTTTTGGGTGCGAGTAAGGAGTCATTAGTCATGGGTGTGGATGTAGACTAAGTTATAGGTCTTAATTAGGTTAGTTTAGGGTTAGGACTAGGTCATGATGAGGTGGCAAAATGAGGTGGCAGGTATGGCGATGTGGATTTATTAATTATAAGGTAATTAATAAATAATTGTGTAAGGTTTAGGTGATGAGGTTAGGTTGCGAAATGAGATGCGGGTCACAAGGGGTCGTAAGACACAAATTTGGTGTCTACATTAGCCCCTTATTGTCGTGTAGTTTGTTTTGTAAAGCTGCACGGACAATAATATGAAGTGGTTTCCCCTATTAAGGGTATAGGTAATCCCCCTCAAATCTATCACAGATTGAGATAGCGTGAAATCAGGGATAGAGTTGATAAAGGGTAAATGGTGTGGAGATGATGGTGAGATGGTGGGGTAGGTCCAAGGAAGCAGACGCACGTTGAAATGCAGTAGTGCGACCAGGGTACATGATTTGACGAGCAAACCAACAATTCATAGGCAAAGGTCGATAGTTTATCCAAACAAGGGTGATATAATCCTGGTATCCAAGGCATAGGAAGTAGCTCCAGGGGATATAACGGGTAAGGTACAGAACGTTTAGGCATGTTCGGCAGTACCAAATGGTTGGTTTGGTTGAGATAAACGTCACGGTCTAGGTCTAGGCAAAGTTGGTCGACTGATCAAGTCAAGTACCCTAATCATGCTAAAACACGAACAGTGAGCTCGATTGAACAAAAAGCTGACAGATGAGTGGATAAAATTGTAATTTGTTGGTTTGGGGTGAGGTATTTAAGTGGTACGGTCTTTCAAGCCGATTGATTAGTGAGGGCCGTGGGTCGGGCCTGATGGGTTGAGTGCGGGCCTCGGGTCGGGCCAAATGGTTGGGTGGGGCCGGGCCAAATGGTCGGGCCTGGGCCTGGGGCCAAATGGTTGGGTCGGCCTGGGTCGGGCCAAATGGTTGGGGCGGCCTTGGGTCGGCCAAATGGTTGGGCATGCGGCCTCGGGTCGGGCCAAATGGGTCGGCCGGGGCCAAATGGGTTGGCCTGGCCTTGGCCAAATGGTTGGGTCGGGCCAATTGGTCGGGTTGGGCCTTGGGTCTTGGGCCTGGGTCGGGCCAAATAGGTTGGTCAGCGGCCTTGGGTCGGGCCAAATGGTTGGGTGCGGCCTGGGTCGGGCCAAGTGGTTGGGTGCGGCCTCGGGTCGGCCAAATGTTAACAAAGGGTTTTCAAAAAAAGGTTGATATAGGCGATGTTGTGAGAAAGGGCGATTAGTAAATAAGGGCAGAAATTGGGGAAGAGTTGGGATAAAACCGGTGTCGATTGTCTATGACCGATATCGGTTAGGTGACCGATACCGGTTCCTTAGGGCACAATAAAACCGATATCGGTTATAGGTCAAAAACCTATAAAAAGAAAAATACGGCCTGTCATTGTCACATTGTCAATTTGAAAACCAATTTGAGTTGTCTGAGGTGGAGTGTTGAGATTGGAGCATTTTTCGGTTGAGGTGGCGCTATTTGAGTGGAGGAGTGAGTGGTTAGTGGGCCCGAGTGAGGAGGAGGCAGCAGTTGATTGGTGGAGGACCCAGCAGAGGAGAGTTAGAGCCATGGCACAGCCAGGAGGAGCAGGAGGTGCTGGACCAGCTGGACCACCACCACCCATCCCACCACGACGACGTGTCGTCGTACCGAGTAGGTTTGAAACCCTTCATTGTGTGAATTTGATTGTATTATGTTGTATTTGGGTTTTGGGTAGGAATGTAAGGTTTTTAGAAAATAATTAATAAATGGAAATTATTTGAAAAAAGGAGAGGGTAGATAGGTGAAATAGGCCAAGGCGGCAGGGTGGGTAGGTTTTTAGGGTGTTTGGGTGGGTATATAGGGAGAAATAGGAAAAAAATTGAATGGGGTAGCCGCGTCGGGTTCGGCTCGGGTATTTTCCAGTGACCGATGCCGGTCACTAAGCGACCGGCATCGGTCACGAAGTTCTGGGGTAGGTCGGGTTTGTGGGTGACCGGTGTCGGTCTAACGTTGACCGGCGTCGGTGGAAAGGGGACCGGGATCGGTTATGGGTGACCGGTACCGGTCCCTAGGCAGGATTTGCTATTTTGTTGCGTGGTTTTGTGGTGGTTTTGGGTGTTAAGTTCTTGTTGGGGTTGGCGTGTTGGGTTGTTTGTTGTTGTTTATGATTGGGTTTTGTGTTTTGGGTGTGAAGATGGAGGGGGATATTGGAGAAGATAGGTGGGTAGAGGTGTGTGTTAGAGAGTCGGGGTGGTCCTGGGGGGGTAAAAGGGGGTATAGAGGGTATAAGTAGATGTTGTGATAAAGAGTAGGGCTAATGTAGTGAGTTGGTTTTGCAGCACGCGCCACCGACGATGTGGGACAGATGCCCCCACTGTTGAGACGGATGCGCCACACACGTGTCGGCAGCGCAGGGGGCATTATGCGCGAGGTGGGACTCGGCGAGTCCAAATGGTACAGGGCGATCGATAGGGATCACAGCATGGTCGCCCTCATCGAGAGATGGGATCCGGCGACCAATGTGTTCCATCTCCCGACTGGAGAGATGACCATTACATTGGAGGATGTGTATCGCATCCTTAGATTACCGATTGATGGAGAGGCAGTCTTCCAGGTGGACGCAGAGACAGCCATGGACAGCATCTTACATGTATTCGGGGATGCAACCGCGCTATTGACGTATCACAGCGTGAGCATCGCGTATGGGGATATGTACCATGCCCACCGACATGAGACACGGCTTGCCGTGTTGATGATGATCGGATTACATGCTTCGCCCTCCCGACTCAGAGGGAGGCCGCTTTCCACGGCGTTGATGGGGGTGTTACACGAGATGGTCGAGGAGCATACATGTTATGCTTGGGCACCAGTATACCTGGTGCAGTTATACCGAGAGCTGTGGGGCTATCACCGGATGAGGCGATTCGGGATTTGCTCTACGTTTTTGTTACACTGTTGGGCATATGAGCATATCATATGCATTAGACCAAGAGGGCTGCCCCAAAGAAATGTGCAGGGGCCACAGTGATCTACAGATATGGCTTTCGAGAGGTGGTTGGGGGTCGTGGGCCACCACGAGCCGTTCTCGCCGGACGAGATGTGGCATATTACCGGCATGTATTAGAGGGCTTGACAATGTTAGATATTGTATGGAGACCTTATAGAGGTCATCACCCCCGCGGAGGAGCCCGATCACAGTTGCAGTGGATCCAGTATACATTCTGGATAGTGGGACGGAGGCCAGGGGAGCATGAGCGGATTCCCCTGGAGAGGGTACGCCGGCAGATGGGGCTACGACAGGATGAGCCACCTCCCTTCCCTCAGTACGGAGGGATGATGTAGAGGCTCCACTACCTGTACCACAGCCCGTGGACCCAGATTGGGCAGCAGAGAGGCAGGCAGATGATACAGTGGACGACGCCGGCTGCACGGGATCATTTTTAGTATGGTGGGCAGGAGAGAGAGCCGCGAGGAGAGCACAGCCCGCACAGCTAGACTTGGCGGCTGTTAGAGCAGAGAGGGACCAGCTCAGGGCCAGTACACAGCTTATTACAGGGCAGCTTGCACTACACACAGCATGCACGTATAGGTGTCTTACAGGGGCAGCTAGCCCAGCTGCTCAGTAATGTAGCACAGTGCACACTGCACCACCACCACCAACACCACACAGCACAGCACACACACAATATGGTGCACAGTGTACCACCACATACACAGCACCACACACCACCACACACACCAAGACAGCAAACAGGGGCACTCGGTATTAGGAGTCGGGACCAGCCCCAAAGAGCTATGGTGGCACGGGACCGTTATATGGAGGCGAGAGCGGAGGCCCGGTACTATCGATGTTCTTGATGGTACACGGGCTGACTATCAGCCATATGCGGCGCATAGAGCAGAGAGACCTCGCGAGTCGAGATCCTGTGGAGGTGCAGCCACAGACCGGGGGATCAGTGACAGGGAGGAGGCGAGAGGCAGCGCAGGGACCGGTAGGGAGAGGTGCTGAGGGGGCGGTGGGGAGAGTTGAGACATCCCTGGGTCAGAGATTTTTTATTTGTATATTGGATATAGGCACCGGTCTGCGAACCGGTTATGTTTATAGAGGCTCTGTGCCCACATATGATTTATTCATTCATTTATTGATTCATTTATTGTATATACCACCTCTGCGAGCAGTACAGTTATTGTACAGATGATATACCGCCTGCGAGCCGAGTATTTTTTTTTTGATATGAGAGACCGGCCTGCGAGCCGAGTCGAGATTATGACAGTTATTGCGGCCTGCGTGCCGGCTTTGTAGTATTATGAGATCACAGAGGCCCCTATGCAGGGCAAATTGTATATTTGAAACTGTTGATATATATATATATATATATATATATGATGATTTTGACCGACATGCTGTGTTTAAAATGTTTTAAGTGTTTTGTCGATGGTTTGTGATATTTAATGTATGATGAGTTTGATTCACATGGTTTATGATATTGATGTCTTTCGTTGATGGGATGTATGTATATATAGATGATGAGTTTAATTGACATGTTGTGTTATGAAATGTTGTATGTTTTGTCGCTGTTGGTTTGTGAAATTGAATGTATGTAGCTGTTGAGTTGGATCCAAATGGTGTATAGATTGATGGTTTTTGATATCGTTTATTGATGGCTTGTTTGTTTTTGTAATATAGATAAATGATGTTGATGAAATTGTGATGAGAGATAGATTTGATGAAAAATATGGATAATGGTGTTGTTATGCAGGAAAAAGAGGCGGGCGCCACAAAAATTAGGTAGAAAATAAAGAAAAGAACTATGGTTAAAAAAGGTAGGTATATGACCGATATCGGTTAGATAACCGATGTCGGTAGACAATAGACCGATATCGGTTAGGTAACCGATACCGGTTATTCAAATATGAGCTTTTCTAAAAATAGAAAAGCTTGGGTGGCAACTTAAGTTCTTATTTTGAGAGCCATGCAAGAAGTTAAATACGTGAATGCGACGCTGTTTGACGACTGAGACAGGTAATTGCATGAGAGAATTGAGTGATAAGGAGGAAAGAGACAGGGAAAGTGAATGTGGGCTGAGATTCAGAAGGCAAAACGGCAAGTTAGAGTTGAAGAGGGTGGTGAACATGGTGAACAAGGAGAAGCATCCAAAGAAGTGGGGAGAGAGGGAAGACAAGTTCCACCTCAAGCTGGTGCAGCCCAAGAGGTAAACGTTTTGGTTGTAATTTGATTCTTGCATGTTTTGTGAATAGGATGAGGGAGATTAAGTAGATAAAGATGAGAAAGAAAAGGTGATAGGCAATGAATCGGGATAGGGTGAATGTAATGGGGTAGGTAGTCAGGGGTTTCGGGTATGTTTGTATGTACAGAGAGGGATAAACGATCAAATTATTGTCATAGGTGGTGTTTTTAGGCAGGGTGTGTAAAGTTGATATCGACCGATATCGGCTTAAGATAACCGGTATCGGTTAAGGAACCGATACCGGTTATCTAAAACCGATGCCGCCACGTAGGAATTTCCGTAAATGTGAGAAAAAAACCTTTGGGATTTGATTTATCAATGGTCATGTGTGTTGTTTTGATGTGCAGCGGAGGGCAGGTTCAGATGAACGATACTGTGCCAAAGCGTTGTTGTCACGAATCCGAGCGGATGTAACACCAGCTGAATGGGCATTGATAAATCGTTTGGGGTTAAGTGGAATCCGCTATTATTCACGAATCACACGTAACCATGCTATGTTACAGGCGTTGATTGAGAGATGGAATCCAGAAAGGAATACCTTCTATCTGCCAACAGGGGAGATGACAGTGACATTGGAAGATGTGTTCCGTATTTTGAGACTCCCAATTACAGGAAGCCCAGTATATCAGGCATTGCCTAGCGCGGCAAAGCGGGGGAGCGATAACAATAGAGATATTTGGTCCATACGCACGAGATTTGACACAGCGAGGTTTGACATTCACGTATGGTATAATGTATGCAGCACACCCTGAGGCAACAAGGTTAGCAGTGGTATTAATGATAGCGGTAGGATATTATGCGTTACCGAGGGCGGATGGGGGAAGATTTCCAAAAGCATTGATGTGTGTTATTTGGGAAATGATAGAAAGGAACGTGACTTTTGCATGGGCACCTGCATATTTGGCGGAGCTATACAGGGGTTTATGGGCTTGTAGACGAAATCACAGGACGACACTAGATTGTTCATTTTTATTACATTGTTGGGCCTATGAGCACATTGTTTGTGTGCGACCAATAGGCCGACCCATCCAGTTGGGAGAGACCGGAGTGCAGAGGTTGGGATTCAGACGATGGGTCCAGACAGAACAAGAGGCAAGATCTCAGCCTGTGACGGGTGACACTGAGTATTATAGGTAGGTATGGGAGATGGTGACGATTGCATGGATATCTCATGTGAGGCCTTACGGAACTATATGGTAACAGAGAATATAGCTGAGGAGTTGAGGGGTGTAGAGCGATTGAGGTGGATCGCGGGGCACAGGCCAGGTGAGTATGAGAGGATTCCTCTAGATCGTGTGCGGCGACAATTTGGATTTGTGCAGGATATACCCCTGGCTTATAGACCATATATGAGGATCGACACCGAGGCAAAATTCTCACCTCCCCGGCCAACACCTCCAGAAGGGCCAGAGGAGGTAGCAGCCGATCGCAGGGTAATGGATGCAGGAACGACAGAGGCCTATAGATTATGGTGGGTAGCAGAGAGCTGCGAGGTGTACGTGATCATCCCGACATAACCGTGATTACAAAGGAGAGAGATCGTCTCAGAGTTTAGTTCATCACTCCAAACGCGGTGAATGAGACAAGAGGATTGTTAGTGGTTGCATGAGTCACGAGCGGAGGGACTAGAGGCGAGATATCTCCATGCGAGGGAGCGTATTCAGATGTTACAGAGAGATTGGCAGATCAAAGGGTGGTACCAATAGCCGTGGTACCTTTGAGGATGGAGAGGCCCGGAGAGAGCGCGACGATCACGATCATCACCTGGTTCGGGATGAGGTGTGAGGGTCTAAGTAAATGTTATCGAGGTATACGAATAAATAAGGATGCCGACCTGCGTGTCGATGATAGAGAAGATGTATTTGTTTAACATCTAAATAAAACGGAATATGTATGTTGATTTGAGTTATGATAATAATAAGAATGTTTGTGTTTTGACTTTTTTTTTTTTTTTTTTTTTTTTTTGAAAAAGGATAAAGAGGAATGTGATTAAATAGAAATACACAAAAATATTTATATGTACCACACATGATAGGTTATGGTAGGGGATGGTCGAGCTAACCTTGGGAGACCCCATGTCTCCGAAGTGCTGCCTACATAGCCCATTGCACAAAGCAAGGAGGGGCCTCAGACCGATGTAGTTCTCCCTTAGGACCAGGGAGAGATGAATTCAGCAATTTAGGTATGGTTAGGCAATTTGTTGGTTGGTAAAAATATTGATAGTAATATTGGTAGGGTAATGTTGTTGGTGTTGGAATAGGTATAAGTGAAGCAAAAGTTAGCCTACCCAAGTGGTAGGGAACCATGTCCTGATTAAGATCAACACATAATCCTAGATGTGAGTCAAAGAGGAAAAAGCTGTCCCGTGGTTGAGAAGAGCTAAACAAACCACATATTAATGTAGAATGAGCTTGAACTCCTAGGTACCGTGCATAGACGAGAAGTCAATAGGTGAAAAGAGTTGTATGATCACAATATATCGGGTGTACGTCACGTCCCTTGAGTTGTGTTGTTTTAACAAATGGTGAGGTGAGGTGGATGGTATAGCTGAGGCACGGAGAACTTGTTATAAAGTGAGTGTTCTGACGAAAGAGAACCTAACCTAAATAGACAAGTCCATGACTTCAAAGTTCTTTTGAATGCGGCTTTTATTTTACTGAATATAGACTGATCGACGCGGGAAGTCTACAAGGGATATTGATTGTATTATTCTTGAGGTCTTCACGAAGCTGATCAATGCGAGAAGCTTCTGATAAAGGCTGACTGTGTATAGCTGTCCTTCAAGGGAGCAGTCTATTTATAGTAGCAGATGCGGTTTTAGTGCATAGCTGTCCTTCGGGGGAGCAGTCTATATATAATAGCAGCAATAGTTTGGCATATAGCTGTCCTTCGAGGGAGCAGTCTATATATAATTTAGAGAGCCAGATGTCCGTTTGGCGTAAAGCATCTAGTTTGGTAGGAAGTTTGACTCAAGAAAATCCCATAAGCATATAATTAAGAATGTGTCATTTTAATACTTTGAAGTCATGGACTTAGACTAAAAAGGGAAGGCATCTTTAAGGGGAGGTGAGAATCAAACTATGTGAGCTTGATTTTATTTTGAGATGTAGGAAACAAAGTGTATGTAGTGGTAAATGAGCTCAAGGGACGAGCGGTAGGTAGATAAGAAGTGATATAACACTAAATTCAACAGTAGAATGGTCGAAGATGCAAGGCATTAAGGGGTTCAGGCTCAGGTTTACCATTAAGCGAAGCTAAACGATAAGTGCCTGATCCATAAGTATGAGTGATTATGTAAGGCCCAATCCAATTGGGAGCAAATTTTCCACGTTTTCTCTTTTCTAGTTTGGTTACATGTTGATTCTCTTTGAGGACAAGATCACCAACCTTAAAGGTACGCTCATGAAGTCGCTTATCATAAGCACGCTTGATGCGTTTTTTGATAGATTTGAAGGTGATCAAGAGTTGTAAGACGACGCTCGTCAAGAAGCTCCAATTGGGCTAACCGCTCTTGGCGGAAATCATCGTTGGTGAGAATATCCTGAAGAGATATTCTGAGGGAGGGTATTTGTATTTCGAGAGGCAAGACAGCCTCGGTACCATATACCAAAGAAAAAGGTGTGGCATTAGTGGAGGTACGAATGCTAGTACGATAAGCCCAAAGGGCAAAGGGGATGTGATCATGCCAATTTCTTCCGACTCATTGACAACTTTCATAAGGATTTTGGTTAGGGTTTTATTAGAAGCTTCGGCTTGTCCATTCGCTTGTGGATAATAGGGTGATGAGAAACTAAGTTTGATACCAAAGTTGTCACAAAGGTCTTGCAACAACTTATTTTTGAAAGATTTTCCATTATCTGTTATCAGGCGATGAGGAACACCAAAACGACAGATAATGTGATGATTAATGAACTCTACAATTTTTTCTTTTTTAGTTGAAATGAGCGGAATAGCCTCCACCCATTTTGTGTAATATTCGGTTGCTGTGATTATCCATCGGTGACGTTGTGAAGAGGGCGGATGAATCTCACCAATAAGGTCTAAACCCCATTGTGAGAAAGGCCAAAGATCTCGTGCGACCTGTAGCGGATGGCTAGGAGTATGTTGAAGGTTGGCATGTTGTTGACACATAACACAACGCTTAACATATTCGTAGCAGTCGTTATTGAGAGTAGGCCAATAATAACCTAGGCGAAGGATTCGTTTGGCCACGGCAAGGCCGCTAAAATGTCCACCACAAATACCGTCATGAACCTGTTGGATGGTATAGGTGACCTCCGGGCCGGTTAGACATCGAAGGAGGATGCCATCAAAGCCACGTTTATAAAGGAGTCCCCCCATAACGACATAACGAGAAACACGTTTAAGAAAAGCGCGTTTTCCGGTACTTGTAAGGTCAGATGGGAGAACGGAGGTTGTAAGGTAGTCGTGAAATTGGTGATACCAGGTATCCTGCGAATTAGCAGACACATTATTTATCATACAAACAACCGGGGCTGAGTAAGATGGGGCAAAGAGTTGTTGGACCAAGATGAAAATGTCAGAGTCAGTTGATGAAGCTGGAATTTGCGAGGCTAAGCAAGCCATAGTATCCACAAATTTGTTAGTGGAGCGGGGAATGGTTTGGATAGAATAATGAGTAAATAAGGTTAGAAGTGAATCCACGTAATGTTTGTACTTTTGAAGTTCCTCATTTTTGCATTGGTAGATGCCCATAACTTGATTGACTACCAATTGAGAGTCACCGAAAATATTGATAGATTTGACACCTAAGTGTAACGCAACCTGGAGACCCAAAACAAGGGCCTCGTATTCCGCTATATTATTAGTGCAGGGAAATCGAGTCGGAATGAAAGAGGCATAGGCTCAGCGTCGAGAGGAATGAGAACAACGCCGCTCCTCCTCCGCCGCCCGGCATTTGGATCCATCGAAGAAGAGGGTCATTGGATACGACTCCTCCCTGAGGGAAAGAGTAGCGATGAGTTCATCAGGGAAATTAAAATTAGTAAATTGCGCCCTGGGTACAGGGGCTTCCACGAGTTGATCGGCAATGGTTTGTCCTTTGATTGACTTCTGGTGTATAAATTCGAGGTCGAGGTCAGCAAGGAGCATAAGCCATCGGGCGATGCGTTGGTTTAGATGAGGTTTGGCATACATATAATGGATGGGGTCCGTGTTGGTGATGACGAAAGTTTTGTGATTCAGGAGGTAGTGTCGAGTTTGGTGGCCACGAATGATAGGGCTAGGCACAACTTTTCTACATGTGTATACCTAGTCTCATAGTCCACCAAAGTACGACTTATATAATAAACGGCTTGTTCTCGATTCTCGAGTCACGATGTGCAAGCATGGCCCCTACAACGTGGTCGGTGGCGGAAAGGTAAAGGTAGAAGGGGCGATCGTCCCGAGGTGGGATAAGCACGGGTGGCATGTAAGAGATAAGCTTTGAGAGTTTCAAAGGCTTGGTGGCACTCTTCGCCCATCAAAGGCAACATCCTTTTTAAGGAGGTGATGGAAAGGTTGACATCGATCCGAGAGTTGGGAGATGAAACGCCGGATAGATTGGAGCTTACCTTGTAAACTACGCAATTGTTTGAGGTTAGTAGGTGGGGGCATTTCTAGGATAGCTTTGACTTTAGATGGGTCGACCTCAATGCCACGCAAAGAGACGATAAAACCAAGAAGTTTTCCCGAAAGGACACCAAAGACACATTTCTTTGGTTGAAGACGGACAAAATATTGTAACAGGCGATCAAAAATAATGGTTAAAACATCGAGATGTTTACTGCGATGTTTAGATTTGCCAAGAAGATCATCGACGTAATCCTCAAGGATAGTGTGCATAATGTCATGAAAAATGTAGGTCATAGCCCGCCGATAGGTCACACCAAAGATTCTTAAGGCCAAATGGCATTACACGATAATGTAAGGTTCCCAAGGAGTTATGAAGGTAGTTTTATGTTGATCGGCAGGGCAACCAAAATTTGGTTGTATCCTGAAAAGCCATCCATGAGAGAGAGCATCTCATGGCCTCATAGTGAGATCAACAAGTTGGTCAATACTAGGTAGGGGGAAGTCATCCTTAGGGCAAGCGAGGTTAAGATCTCGAAATCCATGCATATCCGAAGTCCCCCATCGCTTTAGTGACAGGTACGATGTTAGAAATCCATTGAGGATAGTCAATAGGCAGGATGAAGGAAACAGAAAGGAGTCGTTGAAGCTCTTCTTTGACCAAGAGGGCAATGCGTGGATGCATTTTTCTCAGTTTCTATTTAATTGGCTTGGAATCGGGTTTCAGGGTAATGTTATGGACAGCAATGTCAGGATCAATTCCCGCATGTCACAGAGGACCAAGCGAAAGCTTGGTTGCGAGCACGGAGAAAGGTAGTAAAGGCGACTTGTTCTGATGCGTTAAGGGATTGTCCGATCTTCACAATGTGAGGATCCTCCTCTGTGTGGATGTTGATTTCTATAGTAGACTCGTTCAACATGGTTTGAGTTTCAGATGGTAAGGCGCGTTGAATATAAGAGTCATCCGCGCCAAGATAAGTGAGGATGGAGTCATCATCCTGGCACTCAACAACATTAATTGAAGGTGAGTCCTCTTCAATCATGTCTGGATACAGAAGGGGGATAGAAGAGGGGTCCTCATTATCGCGTTGATAAGTGAGAGGACCTAGGAAGATAGCATTTATGAAAAAAAAAAGTTAGGAGGGATAGATTCAGGATCTATCGACTCTGTGGGTGATGATGGCAAAATGGGTGATGATGGTTCGGTAGGGGTGACGTCATCATCTTCCAGGAGACAACTGACACGAGGTTCCTTCGGTGTAAGTGTTCCCAGAAATCCGAGACCACTACGATCATTGTGCTTGCGTGTAGTTACGGGAATGATTGTATGTCGGCCTTGTTCATAAAGACCAAAACCAAAGCCTTTCCAAGCACAGCTGAGTCAAGAAGGTGAGGGCAAAATGACGATTTGTCAGGTATTGAAAATCGGATTGGAAAGGAACCACATTAAGAGGAGGTTCAGGGGTAACGGAAGATGCGTCGACACCCCCATATGTTAGGTTGGTGCGGCAATGAGGTGGTCCGTAGGGGATTACTTCCCCCACACGACGGTCATAGGTAGGATGTGCATGTACCTGTCCGTACTCCTGTGGGGTATGGAAAGAGCTAACGTTATATAGGTGATACTCCCCAGCAGTAAGGCGTTGAAAAACATCTACTAAGGGGTCTGCGGTTGGGATGTTAGCTGCGGGAAGGGAAGTGGTTTTTGCGACGGTGGTTTCATGGGTTGAAGGTGTAGGTGCTGTTGAAGTGAATGGTAGAGGTGTGGTTGAAGTGGATGGTTGGGTTAGATGAATGGGTGTCTTGATTGGTACAAGCACATCATTAGGGCGATATAACATATTGCAGCAGGTTTTGAAGGGGGAGGATCAGCTTTACGGTGTAGGACTTCCCTCGTACTCAAATTTTATGCATCTATGTAAGGTTGAGGGAACGCATCCCATAGCCCGGATCCAAGGGCGGCCTAACAACATATTGTATCGAACTCTCCTCAAGGACATAGAAGAGTTCGGGTAAAGTACGTGGTCCTACACGAATGTTAAGGATCACGGTGCCTAAGGTAGAGGTAATAATATCATCAATGACCGCAACATGATGGGGTTGGCACACATGTAGCTAGAAGGGATATTCATTTGTTGGAAGGCTTTTGAAGAGATGATGTTTAGGCTAGCACCCCCATCGATCATAACACGACGTACCCGAATGTCCCGACGTAAGCTGAGATGAAAAGAGCCGGGTCAGGATCTTCTGTACCAAAGTCAACAATTTCGTCTTCGGAGAAACTGACAGCAGCAGCTTGTTGTACAGAGACAGAAGTGGTTGGGGCGGTAGGTTGTTTGGTGAGGGAAGCAACGTGATTGGGTGTTAGAATGGAGGTAACAGGTAGGGTTTCATTAGGTAAGACCTCGATCCCTTGAAGGATTTCAACGAGAGCTTGTCGATGAGATTCAGAAGTCTGAATGAGATCATATAGTGTCATTTTTACAGGTGATTGGTGAAGCTGTTTGATCATGGCTCGGTGGGCAACTCCATTAGAGACGGGGTAGGCAGGTCCACGAATAACCACTTTAGGTGGTGGTGCGATCGGGATGGTGGACGGAGAAAGAGAGGACGCAGGTATGCTTTCTTTCGCTTTCTCATTGTTTTTCTGCTCGAGTAGCAACACTAATCATATTGATCTCGTGAACATGAGAGGAGGAAGATGGTCGGGATAAATCATGGTCTTCGAGAGGTGGGGTTGTAATAACGATAGATATTGGTGAGGCGGGACAGGTGGTATAGGAGAGGAGATTGAAGCTAAAGGTCTCTCCCTTCGTAAGTTGTCTTTCTTAACCCTTCTATCTGAGAGAGGTGTCTGACGAAGGATGGCTTTTAAAGCTTTGCATCCCTCTACATCATGTCCCGGTGTGCGGTGGTAAGCGCAGATTTTAGACTCATCATAACCTATAGGTCGAGGTTTAGACGGGTCATAAGGTCTAAGTGGGGGTAGAGAAATGGTCGCATTCTCCACCAACATAGCAAGGATTTTGGCGTAAGATCCTTTGAGTGGGTCAAAATCGGAGGAAGATGAAGGTATTGATTGGGTGGGTTTTGGTAATGTTTGGGTATGGTTGGTTCATACGGGTGGTGGTTTAGCCAAGGGGTATTGATACGTGGTTTTAACTAAACGTGGTTTCTTTGGTGCAGGAGCTACGTTTAGCTGGTTAGATGATGAGGCTCCAGATAACGTGGTATCCGGAAACAATGGCGGCAAAAGAGGAGTGACGGAAAACAAGTCCTTTGATGATGAAATTTGTTTAGGGTTGATGGGTGGACAGGATACGTGGGGTGACAGTGTTGATATACCCTTAGATCTCTGTATGTGTGCAGAAGGCGTAGGTCGTTTTAAAGAAAACGCAGGAGGTATGATATATTGATGCAAGGTGGAGGGATGAGGTCCCAATATGGAAGGTAGGTGTGACGATGATGGTTTTAATTGTGATAGAGGCACGATTGAGTTTGTCTCCTAAGTGGAGGGGCGGCTTTATTTTTGGATAAATCTAGTCGCTTAGGTGGGTGTGTTAGACTGGGTATTGGTGAGGTCCCAAGTGTAGGGGAAGATTTGGTTAGGCTAATAGAGGTGGATGAGATACTTGGTAGAGATGCGGGGGATGGAGATGAGGACATAGGCATTTTGAGTTTCTGTAAACACTTCGGGTATATGGTAGAGGTGTCTGGATCGGTCATCTGCATTTGAGTAGAATAGGGGGTACTCAAACGTTCCCATAGGACTCGTCTATCTTCTGGAGAATGACAGTCTTCAGGTGTGAATTGGAACTCTTGTATGGAAGAAAGGTGGGTTGTGATTCCGGTCCACTGTGGGTGTGATACAGGGGGTAGATGAGGCACTGTATCAATAGGTGTTAAGAGGTCAACCGGTCACTGAAAAGATTTAGGCGATGAAGAACTAATAGGTAGGAGGGCATGTTTGAGAGGATCCGTCATGGTTAAAGAATTTGGTGATGTCGGTGCAAGAGGTTTCTCGTCTAAGGATGACAAAAGGAGTGGCGAGCCCTCCTCTTGTGCAGCAAGAGTGGTAGAAGGAGACGTTTGGGAAATAGATAAGTTAGATAACATCCGCTCGCAGTCTTGTAGGGATGTGGTGTAAGAAGACTCATCTATGAGAAGAGAACTCTGGGTGGTTAACTCCTTTATGGGTAAAGGAATGATTTCACCTTGTCTTGATGGTGGTGAAGGAGGTTCGGGCCCCGTGTCGCTGTGAAGAAGCTTGATTCAAAATTTTCTCGATAGAGGCTTTTGGCCGGGAGTCAAGACGCATGGATCTCATGAACACTCTCCTCGGCTAAGATATCTTGGTTTATGTTATCATAGAAGAGTGATTCGGAATGGTTTGTTGAAGATTTTCAAATTTCGGTTAGCAGGGGGCATTAGGATTATCGAGGGTTATATCCCCGCATCAACCATTTCCTGCACTATGTTTTTCAACATCTTGCAGCTTTTCATGACTATGTCCTTTTACGCGTGAAAGTTACGTAAGTCATTTTCTTTGTACCAGAAGGTATAACATGGGTGGAGTCAAACCCGAGTGAGGTTTAACAGAGGCAAGGTGATAGCTCCGGCTTTGAGCAATTTTTCCAAGATGACACCATAAGTTTCTCCCAAGGGAGTGTAATTGATGGGCTCGGCTTTATATTTATAGGTGGTTTTTGGTGGGGTATTAGACGGTGCTTGAGATTTGACCATCACCGCGTGGACAGCTCCTTTTGATTTCGAAGAAGTGGATGTGTGAGGAGTGGTGGTGTTTGGTTTATTGGTGGAATCTGAGTTCGAAATTGGGGTTTTGTTGCGCAACCGCAATTTCTCTTCTTCTAAGGCTCGAATTTCTAGTTTCCGAGCCATGGTAAAGGCCTCATCAAATGTGTGGAAAGTTTGAATTTGAAGGGTAGGAGAGATGTGCTTAGCGCATGCCCGCGTAAAAAGTTCGATAAGTTCAGCCTGAGGCAAGGCATATGTAAGTTGGTTGATAAGGCCCCGCCATCGTCCAACGAAATCTGCGATAGATTCGTCTTCAAATTTTCGGATGGCATAGAGGTCGGTGATAGATACTTTCTTGGCAATGTTAATGGAGAAATGATCCAAGAAAGATTGGGCTAGTTGGTTAAAAGAGAAGATTGAGTGTTGGGTTAAAGCACTGTACCACTCCAAGGCGGGTCCTGATAAGGACATGGGAAAGGTGCGGAGTAACAAGGCATCATCATGAGCAATCAAATAACAAGCATGTCTAAATGATCGCAAGTGTTGTTGAGGATCCTCTTTACTATTAAAACGAGTAAATTTCAGCAATTCCCATTGAGGAGGATATGAATGAAGGGGGACAGAAGGGTGAATAGGCTCCCGACAAACTTGCTCGTATGTCAAGGCGCTACGACTTCCCGAAACAGAAGCCTCCAGATTTTGCATTTTGTCCATCATTTGTTTGATGAAATCCGTGGTTGGATGAGATGATGGTGCGGTTGTGGTAAACGGAGGCAAATTGGGCCAAGGGCCTCCGCTAGACAATGGTGGGGTTAAGTGTTGATAAGGTATGGAGGACGAATATGTTGAGGCGACCGAATAGGGATGTCCTATATAAGATGTTGAGGTCACTGGATACGTGTATGGGAATGAAAAGGTAGGCGGAGCTTGAGAAGGAAAGCTCGTGTGGATAGGTGGCAGAGAGCAAGTCATGAACGGAGCAGTCTGCAAGAGAGATGAGGTAGGAGCAGTCGGCGGTAATGATATGTGGGGTCCAAGATTAACCAAAGGAAAGCCAATCTGTGTCGTATGAACCTCTCGGCCGCCGATTGGGAGACGGGGCTAAAGATGCAGAAAGCAAGGCGGTGTTATCAAGCGGAGTGGGAGCTAAATGAGCAGCTATACTAATAGGCATGCCAACAAGGAGTTGACCATCGGGCGTACGGTCAGGGGCATGAGACAAATAGTATTGTACACCGCTAGGATTAGCATCCAGAAATTTGGCAAATTCCTTATCTCCTACAGGAATTTTGGGGATTTCACTGGTGTCCGTAGGGTTCCCTATAGAATGTGAAGGGGGTGATTCAGCAAAGGCACAGAGCAGGCATGTGAAACCATGGCGGCGGCTTGCTTTCCGAGTGATAACAACCATGGACAAGAGTACACAGTAGGGCTTCAATCTATCGGGAACAGAAACAACCTCAGAATGGTGAAATTGGTAGGTTGTTGGTTTGTCAGGAACTGTAAAAGACAGTAACCGATATCGGTCTAATAACCGACGTCGGTCAGACTATAGCCGACGTCGGTCAGTTAACCGATGTCGGTGTAATAAGACTGGTATAAGAAAATATAAGAAGCTGCTGATTTGATCTTTAACAATGCTTAGTACATTTATCAATTTGTTCTAAGGTGATGACAGGAGACAGTGTATAACAGAGAAAACAGAACTGAAAACAAGCAAGATGCACACGCAAATCCAGAGACTAACCCTAGGGTTAATTTTAATTATCGTGGGCTTATGCCTTTAGACGTAGAATGATGTCAGAATCCTAAACAAAAGACTTAGGGAAATGTCAAGTTTGTTTTGGCTTATAAGGTTACCTCAATCGGGCGGAGGAATACCGCGGAAAAAAGGGGGATGTTTGAGTTGTTGTGTTAATTGTGAAGTGATTCGGTATGTGTTGTGCAGTGAAAGTAAGATTAATTTCTTGTCAATACCATGGATATCACCCCCACGTGTACGACCTGTTACTTAATCTATGTTCACTAGAATTGAAAACAACAAGCAAGAATGTGATGCACGTGTTTTAAACCCAAATCGAAAATGATATTCGATGAAGCAAAAGAGATGACTTTCACTAATGCAAAGATGTAAAAGCAAAGCAAGTTCTTTTACCAAAATAACAAAATACCTTGTGAATATCTTTAGAAGAAGAAAACAGCAAGTATGCTCCCTATATGAAAGCAAGCAAGAAAGAAAGAAACCCAAAATGGGTCCCACCGGGCGTGCCAAAATGTTTCACACGGAATGTTTCAACTTTTGGGAATAGAGTTGCTTCTATCCTTTCATTCCTTTTAGAAACAGATAAGGGTTAGGGCTAGGAGGAATACCTGTTGAATGTCGAGATGGTGTGCGCGTACCGTAGAGAGAGATCAGGTTGATTGCGAAGAACTCCTTTTTGTCTTGGAAGGACTACCTGCAAATAAGAATACAAGACCACAAGATTTTGATTAGACAATAAATGAGGGAACTGCCTTGGGCCCAGGAAATATAAAACTTCCTTTCGAAGGTGGTCAGTTCCCCTGCTAATATGAATTAACACAAAAGATTGTAAAATAACAATTTAATTGCCTCGTTGAAACAAGTAGGGGAAAGGCTGGTTTTTGGTTTTGAGTCACGATAACCGATACCGGTTTCTGCTAACCGATATCGGTAGGGGCTATGTTTTAGGGACTTTTGGTGAGGGTCGGTTGTAGGGTGGTTGTGTTGTTTGTAAGGCTAATAAATGAGTGGGATTAGGTAACGGGGTGATGAGAGGGTAGAGGAATGATAGTTAGATGTAATGTGTTGCTGGGTAGTAGATCTAGGAATAGATTTATGACGGCCGATTCAAAAGCCTAAGAAATGTTATTAAAGAGGACATACAAGGTACAACTTACTGGTTATCGATTTAGAGATGCAGTCCAAGAACTCGTGATGACAAAGGCAGAACTCGTAGGATGGCCTCGACAATCGAAAATGAGATATCTTCCTCCCGATGATCACCGAGTATCACAGGGCTCAAGTTATTCAAATTGCAGCTTGGGCTTGATCTCCTTCTCTCGCAAACTCTTCTTGTTTCTTCACTTGTCTCTCTCTCGCCAAGAAATCCAGATTCTCCCGATCGCTTCTATGATCCCGATTGATCAAAAATCCTTCGACCTTTGTTTCTCGGTTAGGGAGCCCATTTACAGGGGAACCGATGGCGGTTACGTAACCGACGGCGGCTGAGTCAGTAGGAACCGGTATTCCGGCCAGTCAAAAGGGCTATTTTTAGTAAAATAGCCAACTTTCCCTCCTTTTCTCCCGAGGGATTTGTTGGGGGGCTTGGTCAAGTAACTACAAGGTCGGTTTTGGGTGCGAGTATTTCTATCCCTAATCCTACCAACTTCTTTAGATCACCTCTAGTTTCTCATGTATGATAGGTATCATCTATTAGAAACCAAGACTTAACTTCTCTTTATCATGACCTTCAAGCTCAAATTCATAAGTTACAACATGCCACCTCCCATGCATAACCATCATTGGATTATAATTTGTTATTGCATACTCCATTCACTCCCGCCATTTCTACTTATCCACTTCCTCCTAACTTTTTCACCCTAAGCTTCCATCTTTAATGGTCATGGGGACCCACAGAACATCTTAGAGCATTTCATGTTGCTTGTCTTGACTTCATTGATGATCATATCCTTTTAGCTAAGATTTTCCTTGTAGTCTCCATGATTATGCGATGCGTTGGTTTTACGACTTACCTGTTCACTTGGTAACCTCCTTTACACATCTAGTTGATGCATTTCTTACTCATTTTTCTATCAATATCAGCTCTAAGATTTCTTATGCCTAGCTAGCACAACTTAAACAAGGCTCAAATGAACACCTCGCTAACTATGTTTTAAGGTATAAGAATAATTTAGCTAAGATGAAAAATGTGCTTTCGACTCTAAGCTTCAGGATTTATTTATACAGAGTCTATTACCACCTCTACAAGAGAGTTCTCTTTGAATCCTCTCCTTTGTTTGATCAACTTTGTCACACTCTTAAGCTTCATGAGACTAAACTCATATCCATTGAAATCTTAAGTATCAAGAACATACTTCATCTTCCACTTGTTTTCCTAACAAGATGCCATTTAAACCATCTACAACAAAACCAACTGATGCTAAAGTTACTATCAACATTGTCACTCCTTCTAAAGAGGTTCACCCACAACAACCTCATTGATGCACATTTAACACCTTTCCCATGGCTTCACATCTTATATTAAGAAAAATTCTTGACAACAACCTTATTACACTTCCCCCTCCTCAAGTTAGACCCATCATGAACTAAAAGGTAGGAACTATAATGAAAACTTTCATTGTGATTATCATCGATGTGTGGGAAATTCTACAAATAGATGCCTCAAACTCCACCATCATCCAAGATCTAATTGACAACAAAAAATCAAGTTCCCAGAATCTACTAGCCCTACCAAAAAAAAATGAAAAGGGTAAACTCAATCTTTTTAACAATGATTCTCTAATAATGTGACAAGAAGACAACATACTCTTATTCTAATCATGTGTATCATGAGTATTGCCCTCATAGAATCCAGAGCTCTATATTTCTTAGTTTCTAACAATGAAATTTTTGCCACCTATCATTTCCTTTTCTAACATCGATTATCATGCCAAGTTTACATCTAACCATTTGCACATATGTGCATCTATTAGCTCAACCTCCATTAAAAATACTAAGGTTGACCCATCATGGCCCATTAGTGTGTGTTCTATGTCACTCCTTAAGGCTATCAAGTATCCTCTATCTCAAGTTGAATACCCCTTCAAAAAACCTTTTGTGTTGTTCAACTACATGTCATGGTTGGCCATATTTCAATGATTGTGCCTTTCCTCGTTGGAAACATAGTTGAGGGATGTGACATGCTCCTTGGTATTAATTGGATTCTTTGATCACAATCTATCATTTCTATGAATCATCTATGCCTCAAATTTATTCTACAATAATCAGGTCATCTCTATTGATGATATCCCTCCATCTACTCCATGGTCACCATCTCCTATAAGGTATCTAGCATATCCCCTACTTCATCTACCACATCACACTCTATGTTACTCAAAGCACAATCTACCCCTAGTTTTCCCTACTCGCATAACATCTCCACGACCGCATAACTCCACTATCCCTATACATCAATATAGGTCTATTCATAGGATAGTTACTGCATCTCGCAATAGATCCCCACCTCATTTCATTCCATGCATATCTTCTTCACCTTCACATTTTGTATCACATAGATCTCCATCACCAACGCATTTTGTGATGCCACAACTTCTTCATACATTCATCCCTCACATGTGCATAGACTTCATTCACCACTACAACATTTGTCTACCATCCCTCCATTATTAGAACATGGTCATACGTTTTCACCTCCCACATCAGATGAAAGGAAATCCTTCCTTCACCATCATTAGATAGTTCATTTATTCACACATACTTGGGGGCATGACACTCCACCTTCCCCCTACCTAGTCTTAGCATAGTCACAATCATCATATTTTATATTCTTATACATTCATATCCTCACATTCATCTCATTCATCATACATTCTAGTGTCATTACCCTTTGACACACTCTTGTGATTTGGTTCACACTTGATTGTTGAGGGATTACTACACTGAACCCCACACACTACACTATTGGCTCTACACATTGTGTCTTATCACACACTATGCATCATACAACATACATTCTACACTTAGTCTACAACATTTTGATATTTTTGTACCATATCTACACCATTTTCTATGACTTTTACATCCTATATTACTTATCTTACATACTACATACATGCCATTTTACACATTCTACACTTTTTGCATTTCCAATCTACACATTGCATCTTTGCACATTCCACTCATCACATGGTCATTTTTTCATTATAAATACTACATTGTCTTCTACATGTTGCACTCACTATGTGATGATGCACTTTAGTTCCTCGGTTCATACTTGACTTCTCGAGGGTTTACAAATCAAATGGACCTTACACTCATCACACGTTTACTACTCAACCTTTCACTATGCGACATTTATATCCTAGTGACATATGCTTTAGGATAAATCATCACCTATTCTATCATTTTGTAGTGGTATACACCTTAGGTTACATCTCTCACTCTACTATTCATCTAGTGACATACGCTTTAGATAAATCATCACCTATTATATCATTTCCTCGTGGTCTACACCTTAGGTTACATCACCACACCCTCCTTACATTTTGTAGTGATATACGTTTAGTGCTAAATCATCACTCATCCATTCATCTTATAGTGATATACGCTTAGGATAAATTATCACTCTTACACTCATTTAGTCATGATATACGCTTCATCTATTTATTCATGATATAGGTGCACACACATCTTTCTATTATAGCTAGGTTGTATCTCATCACTACACTTACACATTTATCACAACACACTAGACACGATACCACATTACTTGACCATTTCTTGATGATGCACTCTCATTTACGGTTCATTCTTGACTACTAATAGGGGAAAACAAAATGAACCTCACTACATACATTTTCCATTCACTCGGGGGAAATGTGGCTCCTATCACTCCATCTTGAATTCCATTCCATCCATCCACAACATATTGCATATTATGGTTGCTTTTATTCTTGCTTACTTTTGTTGTTCATGATCACTTTATTACACATGCTAGTTAGATTACTTATATGTCATTTATCTATATCATCCACACATGCACGTTCACATTTCTTCTAGTTGTGATTACAGATATAGGTCTCTTACACACAACATAGATGCTCACCTTCTACCCTTCCTACACTAGTCATTGTTGGGGGCATCCACACATTCATTTCTCTTCTAGGTGTTTATTGTTTCATTTTGTACTTAGCACTTTACATTACTTGCTTATACATGCTTTTGACATACTAGCTATCTTTCTAACATGCTAACGGGTGCTTCATGTGCAACATTTTTATGTCAGGGATATTTGTTTCCATACTTGTTTGTTTACATTGTCTACTCTTGTTTGTTATTATTTACAGGGCCTTCCCTATGTTTGGTGTGCACACTTTTTTATTTTTTGCAGCCATGATGGCCTTATGTGTCTTATGACATCATGAGTGATGTCCCATGTTTTTTAACCCACTTTGTGTGGCTTACTTGTCTTCTTGTCTACTTAAATTATTTTTTGGTAGCTTATACATTGTTTGCATAGCTTATACACTATTTTCTACATGCATGTGTGTTTACACTTGTCTTTGGCTAGCCTTCTTGTTTGTGTGTGCCTTGGTTTCTACCAAGAAATTTTCAATGTTACAACATACATGTGGTTGGCCCTCTTTTGGGGTTGTATTCTCCTATCAATGAACATCGCATGCACCCCCAAAGAGGGGGGACATCATTTGGGGTTTTACATACTAATATAAGGTATTTACACTAGTTCAGTTTAGTGCACTTTCCACCATTAGCATTGTGGGTTACATATAACGAGTGGGTTCAGACTAGTCTACGAACCCCATACACAATGGATTTTACAAGACATGGTGTCCTTAGCATTTTGGGAAGTAGTTATAGGCTTGGAGGTTATAATGGGTGTGCCTCTACACTACTTCGCCCGTGGTGTCGATCACCCAAAAACCAAGAAAATAGACAAATATCTCTACACACCCAGTTCAGGAAGCGTTAGAGCTCTTGGAGGACATAAAGCATTTCCTCCCTATACTTTCTTATGCCTATGGTGTGAGATCACCCTAAAAACTCATAGTTTTAGATATCCTTCTACACTCTTTCTCGACATGGATCAGGTGCACATGTTCCATTTACATTTACATTTACATTTTACATTTTTTGTACTTTTACATTTACATACACATGTGTCTTTTACATAGTGTTTTTACACTTACATACATACATATTTGACTACTTGATCATTTTCTCCTTGCAGGTCCGACCGTATGAGAAACAAGTAGTCAAATGGGGCAATACCAAACAACCAAAACAATAAAGAAAAACATTCTCATGATACCACACATGCTTTACTAACCATGCAGGTACACTACACATTGCGGAAACTACACACACGTGTTCCATCCCTAGGTTCACTCTCATCACTTTTTCTTTACATTTTTCATTTATAGTTTCCACGCTCCATATTTTTTGTCATTCCACACTTTTTCTAGTCCTTCGGTTGTTTCTACTACACTCTTCATGGACATCAAGTACACATCTCTATCTACTTTATGTTACCAAGATTTTCGCTCACCAACATAAAGTGGGGGCAAATGTAGTCACAAAATCATGCACTTTAGACATTTATTTATCTCAGTCTCATACTACTATTTAGAAGGTTATTGAATGAAGAAAGTACTAATTAACCCTCGTCCTTTTATCTTTGTTTATTTATTTCACCCATATGCCCATTACCCATTTTTTTACATTTTTAGACATAATTTAGCCTTGACTTGGGTGCCCATTTAGTACTAGGGCACCCATGGATGCCCTGGTCCCACCTAAGGGCCCCTTGATCCTTCTAACATTTTCCCACCACTTTTTGGGCCTCTTCTAGCCCTTTTTCATCCTTATCTTTCTTGTGGTTGGCCTTTTCGGGGTTAATTATGAAATTAGAGCAAGAAAACCCTCTAAAAATAAAGTTATGAGACCATAATGAGATACCTAGCATCACTTACTACTATCATTCTATCTAGAGTTTCATCCATCTATTACATTAGCATCCACATAGCTCCATCATCAATGCACAAACTAGGACATCTACATCACTCTTCATAGGGGAGGGATTCTATTCTATTACATGCACACATTCTATTACATTTTCTAAATTTAGCTATTGCTTGCTATTTCACATAGTGTGACTAACATAAGAGCACCTAGGGCATGACATGCACACACTCACCAAAACTACATTCGGTCCAAATGTAGTGCAACAATCGATTAATAAGGCCCCTTGTGTTAGATGAGGTCATCTCCACCCATTCATTTGCATACTTTTTTTAGGGTTTTGATACTTCCTTTTGGTCTTTTACGTAGGTTATTTCTTCCTCTTGGGATATTTTGAGCATTCATAGGACAAGGAAAATTAATGCGACAAACAATGAAGGACAACAATCATCTTCGATACTATGAAGACCAAGTCTAGAATTTTTTCCTAGAAAAGGGTGCCTATTTTTCTTACTAGAGCACTTGTGGGTGCCCCATTCCTCTCCCTGGCACTCTAGTCCAGCCACATCACCCAAATTTTTCCTTTATTGGGACCCCCGACCCACCAAAAGAGATTAAATAGCATATGATAAAGGACTACCTAACGTATGCTAGTTCCAAGTGTGATAATCCACTATTTAAAACAATTCAATGTTAACAATAAATGAAATCCTATTGTAGTTAAAATGATTTAGGTATCTCATTCGACTACAATAAGAAAATTCATTCACAATAGGCTAAGCTATGATTGAATCTGAAGGGAAAGGTCTCTGTCAGAGTACTAGTACTGGTCAGGGTCTGGTTTTGGGTTGTTTTGGGTATTTGGTGGGGAATTTAGGCTTTGTTCTTGGTCTGAGGGTAAAACACAGAGACCGACGTCGGTCTAGTGTAACCGATGATGGTTGAAGATGGACCGATGATGGTCATGGGTAACCGGCATCGAGTATGGTAAGGGTAAAAACTTATTAAAATCTTGGTGTAAGGACAAATCTGAGGCTAAATGGAAATGGAGAGGGAAATGGAAAGGTCTATGGAGATCTTAGGTATACTCAGAGGTGTTTAATAGTTAGGGTATGGGAAATTTAATGGTGTGGGTGAAGGAATGATCAAACTTTTGCATGAAGGTAAATGGTGGGAGAATGGGAGTGCAAGTAGAAACTGATAATAGAGGTAACAAAGCCTACTAAAATGAAAATGGATGAATGTTGGTTAACAAAATACTTATTATTATATGAGCTTGATGGCTGGATGGATGGAAATGGTAAGTTGATTGATCAGATGGATGGAATTTGGTGTGGTGATGGCACTTCCCAGATGCTCCCATGAATGCAAAATGGCTCTATGATCACTTCTGATGTTGGTTGTGGATGTTCAGATGCGTGTGTGAATGTTGGTTCTACTTGCATGCAGCTCTGGTTTCTCTCTTTCTCTTTCTCTCGAATGTGCCAACCTCAAAATAAGGTTGTTTTGGGGAATAAATGGTAACCGATGATGGTTTCGGTTGACTGGTGGTGGTTTAGGGTGACCGACGCATCGGTTAGGGTGGGATTTTCTAGGTTTACTAAAATGGGTAGATCCACTTGATTTCTTGGATCTTGTTCATTTTTTTTCATGGATTAGAATGGAAGCTTCTTTCTAACGGGTGGGAATGTGGTTAGAGGGAATGTAGGCTTTGATTTTTAGGGTTTAGGTAGGTCTTAGTTAGTTATGGCAACATACTAAGAATAGATTTGGGTGAGGTGGCTAGGTGTGAGGTGTAGGTGAGGTGGTGGTGTGAGAATTATCTTAATTAGGATATTTAAATAATAAATATTATGAGATCATGGATTAATTTAATTAAATTAATTAAATTAATATTAGAGTGGGGTGAAAGGGGCCATGGTTAGGTGAGTGTGTTCAAGGTGATTATTTGATGAGGGACCAAGGGGAGTGTGACCCAATTTTGGTGTCTACATTTTTCCCCTTTTTTTTGCGTAGCTTGTATTGGTAAGTGACACTGACAAAAATAAGATGTGGTTGCCCCATGTGTGGGTGAAGGTGATCCCCTCAAACCAGGAACTGATGAGGAGGAAAGGAAGAATCGGTGAGTGGTTTGATAAAAGGTGAATGTGATGAAAGGAAGGTGGGGGGAAAGGTAAAGGGGTAAAGGTCCAATCGGGTAATCCAGGTAATGGGTCAGGGTCAAAGGTAGTAATAGTCAAACACACACACACGTATAAACTACAACATGGTACCAAGTTGAAGAGCATGCAAACTCTACATTGTCTAAGGTCGATAGGTTTATCCAAACAAGGTTGAGGTGATTCCAGTATCCAAGGTATAGGATATGGTCAGAAACACATCACAGGTCAGGTGCAGGAACGTTTAGGTATGTTCCAATACACCAAAGGTTGGGTCAGGATAAATGGTCATGAAAAAAGGCAAGGTAAGGTCATTAGGTCAAACAACACGGTAATAATGTCACAAGGTATAACGAGCACATGAGGTCACATGTCACTAGCAATGTTCCAGTCCAAGTAGCTAGGTCACGACACATGGGTAGGGCCGAGGTATGGGTAAAATAAAGAGTCCCCAAATGATGAAGGGGTTAGGTGGTAAATGATGAGGTCAAGGGGGTAAAGTGAAGTGTCCAAGTCAGGTGTGGGTGAGGTAGAAAGGATTCAGGCAGAAAATTAGGGGTAATGGGTAGTAATAAGACTAAGTAGGATAACCAAAAATGGTCATAATGAACCGATGCTGATCATCATGATGACCATCCACGGTAGGCTAGGGCACACATGACCGATGTCAAACCATCCATCGAGGTAAAACCATCACCCAAAGTCAAAACCATCACTAGGTCAAGGGCTATAAAAAGAAAAAGTGCCACATTTTTAAAATCATTTGTCATTTACCAAATTGGAGAAAATGACAAGAGAGAGATAAAGAGGTGGAAAGTGACCAAATGACATGGAGAGATGAGTTGGTGAGCCACAGAGTGAGTGATCATTGGTCGATAGGTGGGTCTACGAGCATGGTGATTGATTGGGTGATTGATTGATTTGATTGATTGAGCAACGATGATCGGTGATGGCAAGAGGTAGGAGAGGGATCGGGTGGACCTACGCAAGTGGCCCGAGGTGCCACCACACAGATGACAACATGATGAGGTAAGATCCTATTCCTATTGTTTTTTTTTTGTGAGTAGGTGGAGGGTAGGAATTGGGTAGGAGGGAAAATGGGGTTTTTTTGGGGGAAACTTTTAAAATTTGAATGTGGGGGTTTAATGAGAAAAGGGGAACAAGGGAGGGTAGATTTAGGTAAATGAGGGGTGGGAATAGGTAATTGGTAGGTATTGGTGGGGGAAATGGGTAGAAAGGAGGAGTGTGGGAGAAAAGGGGGGGGTCATGGGTTTTCACCATGATAGTGACCGACGTCGTTTGCTTCTTAGCCGATCGCGGTGGGGAAGGACCGGTATCGGTCATCAAATGTGTGACGACCGATGCCGCTTATCATTGATTGACCATGGTCGGTTGATGATGATGATGATGCCAATGATCAATCAAAGAGAGCTAAAGAGGCAAGCCCTCAAGGAGTGAAAATGGATGGGTTACAGATAGATAGGTAGGGGTAGGGAGAGTTAGGTAGGGAAAATTATGGGTATGGGTAGGTGGGTGAATAAGGAAAATCGGTGAGAGGGGAAAAATGAAAATAGGTGAGGGTCCGAGGCATGGGTAGATAGGTAAAATGAAAATAGGTGAGGGTCCGAGGCATGGGTAGATAGGTGGTGTTGATTTAGGGCATAGAAATAGGTGAAAGGTTGAGTTAGTTAGGGTAAGTGGTATAGTAGGGGGGTGGCAAGGTTACATGTAGGTGTGTGGTCAAGTTTGATTATATGATTGGTTATATGCAGCCAGGGACCAGCTACGGATGAGGGATAGAGTACCTCCCTTACTCATGGAGATACGGGGGAGATGACATGAGGAGTGGATCCATGTTGTAGATGTGGGTCTGATTGGTGTCAGACGCTACCGACACGTAGTCTGGGAGGTGAGTTTGATGGTTTCCCTCATCGATAGATGGGATTCGACAACCAATACATTCCATTTTCCGATGGGTGAGATCACATCACCCTAGAGGATGTTTACAAGGATCCTATGACTACCTATAGTAGGTACACAGGTGTACTCAATCTCCTCAGAGGCATCCGAGGAGTTACTATTACCAATTTTTGGAGAGGGGCTGGCATTGTTAGGATTCCACAGTGCCAGCATGAGCTACGGGGTGATGTACCGAGCCTACCCCGAGGAGATGAGGCTAGTAGTGCTTTTGATGGAGGTAGTCTATTGTTTTTACACTACCAGATGCAGAGGGTGGGAGATTCCCATGGTCACTGATGGGGGTCCTACATGACATGGTGGAGAGAGACTCGGTTTGCATGGGGGCCTGCATTCTTGGTACAACTACTATATAGGAGTTGTGGGCTTATGGGTGACTACGGTGATTTAACTTGTGTTTGCACATTCTTATTACATTGTTGGGCCTATGAGCACATTGTGTGTGTGTGCCCAGTTGGTATGCCCCAGCCGATGATGCATTTGAGCCAGGTTTTGTTTGAGTGGGCTACAGGTGATGGGTGCCAGTTATGGGAGAGCACCGAGTGGCTAGAGTGACACATGATGTAGCCTATTACAGGTGATTACTGAGGGGTTTCTCAGCATGGACATTATTTGAGGCCATATGTAGGCTATCCTTCATACAGGAAGATGGTGGTGGAGCTGGATGGGCTATAGATTTATAGGTGGATAGAGGGGTGGGGGCCGGGAGCATGAGATGATACCCATATAGACCGGGTCGAGATGGCTTTGGTTTGTTTTCACAGATATACCCCCACCCTTCCCTCAGTATAGGAGAGATGATGTGGAGAGGCCTATGTCTCCACCATGACCTACAATGCCGACCGGGTAGGAGGAGAGAGCTGTCGACCGACCGATAGATAGATGATGTCGGGGTGAGAGATGATATAGATATAGTGGTGGGTGGGGCACAACTACAGTAGACCACCACCAGGCAGGGGGCCATAGATTTGGCTACTATCATAGTTTGTAGAGAGATGCCCTACAGGGGTAGGTGGCTACCCTAGTGACCCAATAGTTGGGCATAGTACAGGGACATCTGACAGGGGCCGAGGCACATGTTGTGACCCTACAGCACAGTGGCCACTTTTTAGCACAGGGAGTATAGGGACCAACACCCACACCAGAGGGAGAGGGAGAGGGGTGGAGATGGAGATGGGGTGTAGGTAGCCACCCTATAGGCATAGGTGATAGGTTTATAGGGCTAGTTGGCCATGGCGCAGGGACAGTTACAGGTTTGTAGGGCTAGTTGGCCTTGCACAGCAGCACAGGCATAGATAGTGGCCCTTCAGCCCAGTATAGGTGCACAGTGCAGGCTCCGGCCGATGGCACCACCACAGGGGCAGGGACAGGGTCCCATTATTCAGGAAGGAGTAGGGGTAGGGTCAGAGGCCGATGGCACCACCACAGAAGTACCCACTACTAGATTGAGAGATGCCATGGGTGAGGTGAGATACTACCAGATCATTTGATGGCAGTGGGGATATATGTCTTATCATATGCCAGCATAGCACAACAGCCTCGAGTGAGAGGAGAGATCCCACACACATAGTGTGGAGAGTACAGGGGGCCAGCGAGCCCAGGGGCCAGGTCAGGGTGAGGCCACTAGTGCACGGAGGCCAGCTCCAGAGGTAGGACCATCAGGGGCCAGACCAGGGCGGGCGGAGGAGGGAGGTCACCAGATGCCAGGCTAGAGGAGCGGGGGAGGAGAGATAGATGAGACAGGTTTGGACATCATATGGGGAGATGATTGAGCTCCATGCATGATTATTTTATTTTTGATATCATATTTTTGACATATATACTAGCCTGTGTGCCAAAGATAGTGAGGATGTACATGAGAGAGAGTTTGAGATTTTTTTTATATACACCTACGCATGTGTATAAAGATATTTGAGAGTCATGTATATGGATACACATGTTTAGATGATTGATTTATAGAGATGATGGTGATTATGGTCATTATGTGTATATGGTTGTGTTTAACTTGCTATTTTGATTTGTATATGTGATGGAAACTAAGTAGTGTAGGCATGATAGAGCCAGGTCATAGGCATGGATCAGTCAGGGCATGGATGAAGTTTAGGTTTAGGATGGATGAGTCAGTTTGGTTTAGGCATGGATTGAGTCAGGCATGGATTGAGTTTAGGCATGGATTGAGTCAGGTGTTGAGTCAGTTAGGCATGGATGGATTGAGTCAGTTATGGATGGATTGAGTTTGTTAGGTTTAGGCATGGATTGGAGTAGTTAGGTTTGGTGGTTTAGGTTTAGTAGATTGTATGATGGACTTTAGGTATGATGAAGTTTTTAGTTTTTAGTTTGGTATGGTTGAGTTGATTGGTTGAGTTTGTAATTCATTAATTTGTGTAATTAATGATGATATGGGTCATGTTGAGATGTTTTGTAGTAAAATGCATGATAATGGTAAAGAAATGGTAGACATAATGAATGTATGAATGATGATGATAAAGATGTGAAGTGAATTGTTGTTTTTTTTGGTTAATTTCCAATTATTGATATAAAAAGGAAACTAACTAGGGTAGAATGTGATTAGGAAAGGGGGAAAAGGGGAATTGGTTAGGGTAGAGAGTGGCCGAGCTAACCTCCAAGGGCCCCATGCCCTCGAGTGTGCCTACTACATAGTCCCAAAAAAAGGGACCTCAGCCGATGTAGTTCTCCCATAAGCTAGGGAAAATGTGAGGAGGTATGAGAATGGGTTGGTAGGTTATAGGCATGGTTGAGTCGAGGTCTTTTAGGTATGGTTGAATTGTGGGAAAATAGGTATGGGTGATTTTAAGTTGATTGTGGTGAAAGAGGAAAATTTCCCAGAGATAAGCATCGAGGATCTAGTCCTATATAGATGATCAATACGTAATGAAGAAGTTAAAAGATAAGAGGAGGCAAGAGAGCCACCTGATTGGTGAGGATCATAATGGGTGGATCATACCTTAGATAGGCTAGTGAACATGTAAGACCCTAAAGACATTACATGATTGATTATTCTAAAGGTGAAGAATAGTCACATGATCACCAAATGTCATGGTTCCAGTAGGTCCCTTGAGGTGGTAGGAAATGAAGGTGTGAATGGTGAGAAGGTGAAAAGTGGTTAGTTTATATGGTATGAGGTAGCATGCCTTTTTGGCAAGAGATCCAAGATCACAATGAGCAAGTCCATGATGAAAAAGTTTTTTCTTTTTGACTTGTATTTGAGATAGACTGATCGATGTGGGAAGTCTATATGGGATGAGGAAATTAACTCCTTGAGGTCTTCACGAAGTGATCGATGTGGAAGCTTCGATTCTCTTTTTTTTTTTTTTTTTTTTTTTTTTTTAGCAGGCTTTACATAGTTGTCCTTCGAGGGAGCAGTCTATTTATAGCAAGATGTAGAGAGAAAGATGTCCTTTTTGAGGGAGTCATCTTTTTATTGGAAGTTTGACTCAAGGAGTTGGATCCCATGTGAGGGATTTTAAGTCATGGACAAGACTAAGGTGAAGAATCGATTCTTGTTCAAAAAGCAAGGTGAAATGACCATGGGATCTCATCTAAAAGAAGAAAAAGTATCCATGAGAATCATGCCATGTGTAGAGCCATGGTACACATATTTTTAGAGGGTAAAAAAAGAGTGATGGGTACACACATGATTCTTGTTTAATCATTGGGGATGGCATAGTGAAAGGAGGGAAGTGAATGAAAAGCACTCAAGGGATGAGCATGAAAAGAGGTAGAAAGGTGAGGTAGGACTAAAATCAATAATAGAATGGTCAAAGATGCAAGGCATTAAGGGGCTCAGGTTTGGGTTTACCATCTAGTGAAGATAAATGATAAGCACCTGATCCATAAGCATGAGTCACGATGTATGGTCCAAGCCAATTAGGAGAAAATTTTCCCATTTACTTTTTTTTTTTTTTTGGTTACATGTTGATTTTCCTTCAGACAAGATCACCAACTTGGAAGGTTCATTCATGGACACGTTTTTCATAGGCACGTTTGATACATTTTTGGTAAACTTGAAGATGGTCAAGAGCATTAAGATGATGTTCATCTAATAACTCAAGTTGTGCTAAATGGTCCTGGTGAAAGTCATCATTGAGCATGTCATGGAGAGAAATACAAGAGATGATGGAATCTAGACTTCGAGAGGTAGAACAACCTCTGTATACCAGACCAGAGAAAAAAGGTGTGCAAGCAGGTGGAAGTGTGAATACTAGTATGGTATGCCCACATAGGTGAAAAGGAATGTGTGTATGCCAGTCCTTCCCAATATCATTAACCACTTTCATGAGAATTTTGTTCAGGGTTTTATTAGTGGATTCAGCTTGGCCATTGGTTTGTGGGTAATATGGTGATGAGAAACTTAGTTGAATACCAAAGGCATCACAAAGTTTTCGCAAGGTTTTATTTTTGAATTGTTTTCCATTATCAGTGATGAGGTGATGTGGAACACCAAAGTGACAAATAATGTGATGATTGATGAACTCACATATTTTCTCAACTTTTTCATGGAGATGAGAGGTATGGCTTCAACCCATTTGGTGTAATATTCGGTAGCGGTGATTATCCATTGATGTCTCTGGGAAGAATGGGGATTGATCTCTCCGACAAGATCCAAACCCCATTGAGAGAAGGGCCAAAGGTCACGGGTGACCTGTAAGGCATGACTGGGTGTATGATGAAGATTGGCATGTTGTTGGAATTTTACACAATGCTTAACGTAGTCACAACAATCATGGTTAAGGGTCACCAGTAATAATAGCCTAGGTGAAGAATACACTTAACAACAACAAGACCACTGAAGTGACCTCCACATATGCCATCATGAACTTCCTTAATGGTATAGGGAATTTCAGAACTCATAAGGCACCATAAGAGAATACCATCAAAGCCACACTTATAGAGGAGGCCACCCATGATGACGTAATGAGAGACCCTTTTAAGAAAGGCACATTGTCCATTACGAGTGAGGTCGGGAGGCAAGATGGAGAGGGAAAGATAGTCTTGAGTATTGTTTATACCAAAGGTCACTCGGTCGGGAGTGGTGGGTTCCGATAGAGTAAACTTCATGAGGTAAATAAGAGGGTGATTGGAGTCTTTGTATGGTGACAAATATTTTAGAGTCGGTGGGTGAAGTGGGTATCTGAGAAGCCAAGCAAGCCATGGTATCTACAAATTTTTTGGTAGAACGTGGGATGGTTTGAAGGGCGTAATGGTCAAGGTGGTCAAAAGTATGTCCACATGATGCTTATACTTTTGAAGTATCTCATTACGACACTGGTATATACCATTGACTTGGTTTATGACCAATTGAGAATCACCAAAGATGTTGATTGACTTAACATCTAAGGCATAAGTAGCCTGGAGACCCAATACGAGTGCTTCATATTCAACAATATTGTTTGTACAATCAAAAAAATCAAGTTTGAAAGACAAAGGCATGGGTTCACCATCAAGTGGAATGAGGATAACACCAGCCCCACCCCCACACTGACACTTGGAACCATCAAAGAAGAGTGTCATTTGAGTGGGTTCATCCAAGGAAAGGGTAGCAATAGACTCATCTAGAAAGTCAAAGTTAGAGGGTTGATCCTCGAAATAGGTGCATCGGCCAATTGGTCGGTGATAGCTTGGCCCTTGATGGAATTTTGATGGATGAATTTGAGGTCGAGGTCAGCCAGAAGCATAAGCCAACGTGTGCACCCATTTTGATTTTGGTAAGGTTTGGCATACATGAAGTGTAAGGGGTCGGTGTTGGTCACAACATAGGTTTTGTGGTTAAGTAGGTAATGGCGGAGTTTGGTGCAACAAAAACTAAGGCTAAGAAAAAAAAATTTTCAGCATGGGTGTATCGGGTTTCATAGTCCAGAAGAGTATGGCTTATGTAATAAACCACCTTCTCCCTATGTTGTTCATCATGATGAGTGAGCATGGCCCCTAAGGAGTGATCGGTAGCAGAGATGTATAGGTAGAAGGGTTGATCATCTTTAGGTGGAATGAGTATGGGTGGTTGGAGAAGGTATTTTTAAGGCCTCAAAAGCTTTGTGGTAGTCATCATCCCATTTAAAGGAGACATCCTTTTTGAAGATGATGAAATGGCTGACATCGATCGAAAGTTGTGAAATGAAATGATGAATAGACTGTAACTTACCTTACGTAGGCTACAGAGTTTCCACAGATTAGTGGGTGGAGGCATTTCAAGAATGGCCTTGACTTTAGCAGGGTCAACCTCTATACCATGTAAGGAAATGATAAATCCCAGAGCTTTCCCAGAGAACCACAAGACACACTTCTTGGGTGAAGGTGAACACAATACTTAATGAGGTGGTCAAAGATGGTTTTTAGGATGGTGAGGTGCTCGAGAGGCATTTAGATTTGGCAAGGAGATCATCTACGTAATCTTCCAATATACGGTGCATGATGTCATGGAAGATGTAAGTCATAGCCCACTGATATGTGGCACCAACATTTTTAAGGCCAAAAGGCATGACTCGATAGTAGAAGGTCCCCCAAGGGGTGATGAATGTGGTTTTGTGTTGATCCTCTGGGGCAAGCAAGATTTGGTTATAACCCGAGAAACCATCCATGAGTGATAACATCTCATGACCAGTGGTAAGGTCAACCAACTTGGTCAATACCGGGTAGAGGAAAGTCATCTTTTGGGAAAGCTAGGTTGAGGTCATGGAAATCTGTGCAAATGTGAAGTCCCCCTATCACCTTAGTGATAGGACAATGTTAGAAATCCATCGGGGATAATCAATGGGTAAGATGAAGGAAATAAAAAGAAGGCATTGAAGTTCTTCTTTGACTAGAAGAGCAATGCGAGGGTGCATTTTCCTCAACTTTTGTTTTATGGGTTTGGCATCGGGAATGGTTACGATATTGTGGACCACTATGGTGGGGTCAATACCGGGCATGTCATGTCGTAAGACCAAGCAAAAGCATGGTTATGATTTTTGAGAAAAGAAGTGATGGCTTCTTGTTCAAGAAATATCTAAAGATTGGCCAATCTTTAGAATGTGTGGGTCATCCTGAGTATGGATGTTGATTTCGATAGTCGATTCATTCAACATGGTTTGCATCTCAGATGGTAATGACCGATGAATATATGAGTCTTCTGCACCAAGGTGAGTATATATTCATCATCCTGACATTGAATGACATTAATAGAAGGTGTATCATCATCGATCATTTCAGATACAGGAAGGGAAGAGAAGAGGGAGCCTCACCCTCGCATTGATAAGTCAAAGGCCCCAAGGAAATGGTGTTTATGAAAAAAAAAAAAAAGGAGGAATGGATTCTGGATCCATCGACTCTGTCGGTGAAGGTGGTGAAGAAGGTGGAGCAGGTGAAGAAGGTGGAGAAGGGTCGATATCCTCAATGAGTTCAATGCGAGCCTTCTTGGTAGTTCAGCAAAGCCGATACCACTACGGTCATTATGTTTTGGGTAGTACATGGAATAATAAATACAGATGACCTTGCTCATCAAAAATCAAAAACCAAAACCCTTCCACACACATCGGTAAGGTGTGTGGTGAAAAAATGATGGTGAGTGACTGGAGGTCGGCAAAAATGGGTGGGTTTGTGATGGTGGTTCAGGTGTATAAGTGGAAGTATCAAGTCCCCCATAGGTGAGATTGGTGTGAAGGTGGGGAGGACCATAAAGGAGATGCTCTCCTATGTGTGATCATAGTGAGGGTGTTGGTGAAGGCTTCCATACTCTTGTGGAGTAAGGAATGTGTTGACATTATATAGTGATACTCCCCCAGAGTGAGGCATTGAAAAACACCTTCCAAGGGATCGGTGGTCGATATGTGGGTAGTTGGGATAGATGATGTGTTAGAGATTGATCGGAGGTGGAGCCAGCTGATTGGGAGGTCATGGGTCGTGGTCAGGTGGAGGTCATGGGTAGTGGTAGGATGGAGGATTTAGGTGTGGTTGAGGTAGTGGTGGCAGTAGCACTGGTGGGTGGAGGTGTAGGTGAAGAGGAAGTGGTCATGGATGAAGATGCCTTAATGGGTATAAGCACGTGTCATTGGGTCGGTAAAGCATGTTGTAGGTTTTGAAAGGTGATGGGTCAGCCAGAATGGTATAGGTGTGTCCCTTCATGCTCAAACTTCACACAATGATGCAAAGTGGAAGGAACACAACCCATAACATGAATCCAGGGTCTACCAAGCAACAAGTTATATTGAAATTCCCCTCCAAGATGTAAAATAACTCTGGAATAGTACGGGGGCCCACAAAACATGGAGGATGATGGTGCCAAGTGTAGAGGTGATAGCATCATTAAATGAATGCAACATGATGGGATGTTTATGCATGTAATTTTTGGTATGCACATTTGGTCAATGCATGGGAGGAGATGATGTTAATGCTAGCACCCCCATCGATCATAACATCATACACATGTATATTATCAATATGGATGGAGATGAAAAGGGCTGGATCAGGGTCATCGGTTTGGTGTGGTGTGATCTCTTCATCTGAGAAGCTGAGGGTGGCTACTTGGTGAGTAGGAGGTGTGTAGAAGAAGGTGGTAATTTGGTGAGAGAGGCTACATGATGAGGTGTAATAATGGAGGCTACGGGTGTGGGGTCATTGGGTAAACCTCAATAGATTGAAGAACCTCCATGAGAGCTTGATGATGGGATTCAGAGGTTTGGATGAGGTCATATAGGGACATTTTGAGGGAGGATTGGTGTAATTGTTTGAGCATCACGCGATGTGTAACCCCATTAGAAATAGGATATGTGGGGCCATGGATAGTGACTTTAGGTGTGGGTGTAGATGGTATGTTGGGTATAGGGTTGGTTGGTGGGTCGGTTTCCTTTTCCTTTCCTTTGTCCTTCTAGCACGGGTAGCAATGTGGATCATGTTGATTTGAGGTGGGGAGGTAGGTGAAGTAGGTGAGCCATGAAAGGTGTGTAGCATAGAAGGGAAGAAGCCAAGAGGTGGGAAGGAACCTTGTGAAATGAGTTGGGCACACCGACATTTGGGTGGAGGTTTGGTGAGTTTCTCTATATGAACCATGTTAATTTCAAATCTCGGGGGTGGCTCTAAGAGTTGTGGGGGTGGAGGTTTTGGTCACTGAGTAGGAAATGAGGGAAGAACTATGGAAATTGGTGTTGGAAAATGGGGTCCTCATCGAGAAGGTCATCATCATCAAAGTTTTCTTCAGAGGACACAACTAGACAAGAGCAACTTTCAAAGCCTTACAGTCCTCTACATCATGTCCTGGCACACGATGGTAGGCAAAATTTTGGTTTCATCAAACCCTTTTGGTTTGGGTTTGAGTGGGTCATAAGGTCTAAGAGGTGGTAATGTGATGACAAAAGTTTCGAGGAGGTTGGTTAAGATTTTGGCATAGGATCCCGCTAGTGGATCACAATGGGAGGTGAATGTGGGTTTGGGTGTAGGTGCGGCTGATTATATAGGAAGAGTCTTTGCAAGAGGGGGAGTGGGTTGAGCTATGGTCTTAGGTGTTGGTCATGTCTGCTTGGTAGGCATGGTAGATGAACTGAAATAGAGTGTGTGGTTGGTTTAACTACCTTATTGGAGGGTAGCATTTTTTTCCTTTAGGTTGCACCTTCTTGGGTAAAGGTGATATGGGTGCACAAGATTTAGAGGGAAAAGTGGATGGTGGAAGAGGGTGGGTTACCCATGGGGATAACCGAGGTGTTGTGGAGGTAGATGGCATAGGTTGTGTAGGAGGTGTGAGGGAAAGGGAAGGAAGTGTCATGGGTAGTGAAGAAGTTATTGATGGTATTGGAGGTATGGGTGGTAAAAATGTTACAGGTGTGGGTGGAGGTTGTGTGGGGTGCTTGGGTATATTAGAGGTTGTGAGGGAGAAATGGGTTGTTGCATTTTTTGGTTTACCAATGGGATGGGGGTTTCTTAGCCAGGGTCGAGGGGTGAGGTCCTAGGATGGATGGAAGGGGTGAAGGTGATGAGGGTGTGATTGGTGAGGTTGGGGTATGAGATCTAGGGATTGGTTCTTCTATTTAGGGGCTCCAAGTTAAATTTGGTGTTAGTTTTGGAGGATGTAGCTAAATCTAATTTGATGGGTGGATGAGTAAGGCTAGCCATTGGGATGACCCCTAAAGTAGTAATAGGTTTAGGCAAGGAAGATGATGTAGGTGTGGGTTTGGATGTAGATGCATGTTGGGTTATGGGTAGAGGTGTGAGTTGAGCCATGAGTGGTATCATGGGAGAATTTGTGATAGTTGTGGTTGTGTTTGGTTTGGTCAGCTGAAAACACTTTTGGATAGATAGTGGAGGTGTCAAAGTGACATCTACATTTGTGTTGAGACAGAAGTAGAAGACACCCCCAAAGTAAGGCTCTATCCACATAATCCAGGTGATCGGCTAAGCATGAGAATGAAACTATTGTGGGTGAGGTTGATGTGGATCCAATGGTGATTCCCATAAAATGTGTTTTAGAAATGGGGAAATCACTAGCTTCAGCCTCTGTGGGTAAGAGAGCCGAAAGTAAGTCAACAGGATCTTGGGTGGCTGATGGAGAATGGTCACCTAGAGGTAACAACATTTCTACTGATCTTTGATAGGTGGAGGAGATGATGGGTGCTCCTCTGTGGGTGGAGGAGATGAACAAGCATCTCTCCATGGGTCGGAGAGGTACTACTGGTGATGGTTCTCTAGGTGGAGAAGCCAAAGGTGAAGTGGTCTCGATGTTAATAGAAGGCTCCTTCACAGTGAGGGAGGAGATGAAGGGTGTTCCTCTGTGGGTGGAGGAATAGGTGAAGTGGGTTCATGTGTAGGTGGAGGACTTTGGGCTAGGATTTCCTCTATGGAAGGAATATGAGGTAATTGGGAAGCAACTGGTGCATCACTGAAAAATAGCATGGACCTCACGGGTATGGCTATCATTAGTTGAGGTCTCTCCAGTTTGATCAGAAGAAGGGGCATGATTAGGAAATGGTTTCTTGAAGATGTGTAGGTTTTGGTTGGCAGGTGCATTTGGATTATCCAAGACTAACTCACTCATTCTCGAGCATTTCCTAGACAATGTTCTTGAAAGTGATGCAATTTCCATCATTATGACCTTTTACCCGATGATAGTTATAGAAGTCATGCTCTTTGTACCACGCAGGTGTGGGGTGAGCAGGATCAAAACCAATGTGTGGTTTTATAGGAGGAAGGGTGATGGCCCCAACTTTAATGAGATTTTCTAAAATAGAAGAATAAGGCTCCCCAATTGGGGTGTATTTCCATTGTTCTCATCTGTCTGAATTGAAAAGTCTGGATAGGGAGAAAGATTAGATGAGGGCTTAGCCTGATTTGATGGATGAGCTGGGCCGGCCTTGAGTACCACTACGTTAGTGGTTCCCTTGGATTTTGAATAATTATTCTATGGTTTTGAAGAAGAAGAGGTATCATTTGACTTAAATGTCAGTTCTTATTTCATAGTTGGATTTTCTTTTCTTCGATGGCCCAAATCTCTAGCTTTCATGCCATGGTGAATGCCTCATCAAGGTTTAGAAAGTCTGCACCTACAGGTCGGTCGAAATATGTCTAGCACAAGCCCAGTGAAGAGCTCTATGAGTTTGGTTTGTGGTAATTGGAATGTGAGTTGATTGATCAGCTACGCCAACGAGTGACAAAAAAATCTGTGATAGACTCATCATCATATTGACGTAGAGTAGAGGTCAGTCATGGTAACCTTCTTAACAACGTTGATGGAGAAGTGATCCAAGAAGGCTTGGGCTACCTGATTAAATGAGTAGATAGAATGTCTAGGTAACCCACTATACCAGTCTAATGCGGGCCCGATCAGAGACATGGGAAAGGTCCTCAGAAGCAAAGCATCATCATGGGTGATCAGATAACACCCATGTTTGAAAGACCACAAATGTTGTTGTGGGTCCTCTTTGCTATTGAAGTGGTTAAATTTAGGCATCTCCCAATGTATGGGATATGGATGAATAGGAATGGATGGGTGTATGGGCTCATTACAAATTTCATCGTAGGTGAGAGAGTTGTGTGAGCCAGAAACCGATGCCTCCAGTGTCTGCATCTTGTCCATCATTAACTTGATGAGGTCATTGGTAGGTGGTGATGGATGGGTACCTCCTGTAGCGTAAGAGGGTTGGTGTTGGACATATGATGGAGGTGGCATTCCAGTATATGGTGATGCCACATAGGTAGGTTGAGAATGAGGGAGTGAGATAGGGGGTATACCCCCAAAATGAATGATGATGAAATGGGAGGCTGCTTGATAGTACGTATATGGAGGTGAGGTGGGGTCGAGGTAACCCTAGTAGTAGTGATGGGGGGCTAAGGACTGTGGAATAGAAAGGACAATGTTTTGAAATGGGGTAGGGGTCATCACACCGGGGTGGTTGTGTTGTTATGGGTATATGTGAGACAATAGGTGTGGATGAGGTTATGTTCTGGGTGGTGGATGAAGGTATAGTGGATGTTGTGGGTGTAATAGATGTGGCAGATGTGGTGGTCATAGTAGGTATAGGGCCTAGCTATGAAAAATGATGGGGCAAGGTAGGTGTGGGTAAAGACGTGAGCTAGAAGGGACTGATGACAGTAGAAGTAGGAATGAGAGTCGGGGGGATAGATATGGGCATGCCATATATCAACTGACCCAGGCATCTCGAGTGGATGAGTGGGAAAGATAGAACTATAAGGTGGCAGGGTTCTGGTCAAGGAGTCATGTGTGAACTCCTCATCACCTGTGGCGATAGTGATAGGTTGGGTAGGATCCATGGGTGATAGAATGGAAGGTGGTGAAGGACTAGGTGGGAGTGGTTGACAACTAGCATGGAATATGAGGGTGTTTTCTTGGCTACGAGTCAGCACCATGTGAACAAGTACTTGATTTGGTAGGACTACTTTCTATAAATGACACAAAATACAACAAAAATAGGAAAAATAGGTAGTGGTAGGTGGATTGGGTAAAAATGTCAGCTAGAAAATTAAATAGGCTAACCGATGCTGGTTAGGTAAACCGACGTCGGTCATAGGTAACCATGGTCACACTGTGGAAAAAGAATAGTTTTCCAAAACAAGGCAAAAGGCTAATAATCTACTAGGTAGATAAGATGTAGATGGATTTTATCAGACAGAGAAGATGATGAGAGTTACAGAGACTCTAAATAACAAAGAATATGAAATAGGTGTCCTTTTGGGTAGGTTAACCAAAAGAACAATAAACCGATGCCGGTTGGGTAAAACCGTGATGGTCAGAGGGTAACCGAACGGTCGGTCACTATGGACCGACACACAATCTTACTGAAATTGAAATAGAGATGAAGAAAAGGTGGTTGTGATTTAAAATCAAGTGTGGAATCAAACCCAAAATTCTGAGAATGATGAAAATGGGGTCCAGGCACACTCAGATGAAGTTGGAATACACCAACTATGATGAGGAGCATGCAAGGAGAAATAAAAAGATGAAGAACATGTCCTCTCACCTCAAAACACAAGCCAAGTAGAAACACTAAGAAAAATATGATCCTAAGAGTGCTCTTTCCTTTATGTTTGTTCAACTTATGCTATTTAGAAGACTAACTCATGAACTTTAGAATAGAGTTTTTGGTGAGGAAGGCTTCCTACGAAGAAGGAGATCTACAAGGAGAGGTTTCAGGTTATGTTATGGTGGGGGCATCCTCTGAGATAATGACTCGACAGAAGTAACGAGCTGGGTGCCCACTATGTGCCATGATCATGTGATCACCTACAACTTCTTCCGGGTGAGATGTTGTTTAAGAATGTGTGTATTTTTCAATTTTGTGATGTTTGGTAAGACTCGAGAGAGAGAAAGAGAAAGAAAGTGCTTTTCTATGATTCATTTGTCAACCATCAACTGGGCATGACTTCCAACATATAGGTTTCCCTCATTTAATGTGAGCTAATGCAGTAAAGTAAAATGAAATGAAGTTGATTTTAAGCCCAAATCAAAATATTGAATTTGATGACACAAAAAGATGAACAGAGAGAGTATGATCTTTCACTAATGCAATAAAATGAAAGAGAAGAAGAATTCTTTTTATAGCACCAAAACATGATTGCTTTGAGACAATAGAAAGAAGAGAAGATTCCAGGGAGAAATTTTAATGTGAGAACCTTTCAGAAAGGAAACAAACATACAAATTTTCACCTAGAAATGAAGAAATGCAAGGAACCCCGAATGGGTCCCACTGGCATGCCAAAATGTTTCACCTGATTCTTAGAGCATTTCTTTGAATGTGACAAAATAGATAAGGGTAAAAGGGCTAGGAGGAATACCTATTAAAGCTTGGTTGAAGGTTGTTGCACATGTGTATGACTTCTTGATCCACAACTGATCATGAGAGCTTCCTTTTGGCTAGGAGGAACTACCTAAATGAACAACAAGACCACCAAAAGAGATTAAATAGCATATGATAGTGGACTGCCTAGCGTATGCTAGTTCCTGGGAAGTGTGATACTCCCTAGAAGGTTGTCAATCCACTATTTAAAACAATTCAATGTTAACAATAAATGAAATCCTACTGTAGTTAAAATGATTTAGGTATCTCATTCGACTACAATAAGAAAATTCATTCACAACAAGCTAAGCTATGATTGAATCTGAAGGGCAAGGTCTCTGTCGAGTACGTACTGTACTAGTCAGGGTCTGGTTTTGGGTTGTTTTGGGTATTTGGTGGGGAATTTAGGCTCTTGTTCTTGGTCTGAGGGTAAAACACAAGAGACCGACGTCGGTCTAGTGTATGACCGATGTCGGTTTAAGTGAAACCAATGATGGTTATGGGTAACCAACATCGATATGGTCGGGGGTAGAGGAAACTTATTAAAATCTTGGTGTAGAGGACAGATCTGAGGCTAAATGGAAATGGAGAGGGTAATGGAAAGGTCTATGGAGATCTTAGGTATACTCAGAGGTGTTTAACAGTTAGGTATGGGAAATTTAATGGTGTGGGTGAAGGAATGATCAAACTTGCATGAAGGTAAATGGTGGGAGAATGGGAGTGCAAGTAGAAATTGATAATAGAGGTAATAAAAGCCTACTAAAATGAAAATAGATGAATGTTGGTTAACAAAATACTTACTATTATATGAGCTTGATGGCTGGATGGAAATGGTAGTTGATCAGATGGATGGAATTTGATGTGGTGATGGTGCTTCCCCGATGCTCCCATGAATGCAAAATGGCTCTGTGATCACTTCTGATGTTGGTTGTGGATGTTTGGATGCGTGTGTGAATGTTGGTTCTGCTTGCATGCAGCTCTGGTTTCATCTTCTTTCTCTCTCTGATGTGCCAACCTCAAAATAAGGTTGTTTTGGGGAATAAATGGTAACCGAAATGGTTTCGGGTTGACCGGTGGTGGTTTAGGGTGACCGGCGTCGGTTAGGGTGGGATTTTCTAGGTTTACTAAAATGGGTAGATCCGCTTGATTTCTTGGATCTTGTTCATTTTTTTTTCGTGGATTAGAATGGAAGCTTCCTTTCTAACGGGTGGGAATGTGGTTAGAGGGAATGTAGGCTTTGATTTTTAGGGTTTAGGTAGGTCTTAGTTAGTTATGGCAACATACTAAGAATAGATTTAGTTTGGGGTGAGGTGGCTAGGTGAGGTGGTGGTGTGAGAATTATCTTAATTAGGATATTTAAATAATAAATATTATGAGGACATGGATTAATTTAATATCCTTATGTATTCCTCTTAAAATATTTCTTGAAAGTTTTAGAGTAAATTAAGATTATTTAGGGACTCAATTTGCAAACCCTAGCTCTGATATGATGGAATTCCTACCATTGTCCTTCAAAATTGTCATGATTTACTAATAAATAATAAGTTCTCATGGATTAATTATTCTTACATCTCTATTTGGGTCCCAAGTATATGATTTATACAAATATACATAGTTATTTTTGGCTATTTGACTCTTCTTTCCTTAGGATCTTGATTGCAAAATAGACTTACACTGTCACCTACAGGTTAGTCTTTGGATTATTAGCATTATCTTAGTATTTGAAACCCTTCAAGGTAAAATTATTCTAGAATATCATATGGGATTGATGTAGATGATTAATTCCAACTTTGGGTTTTAAAAATTATATTTCCTCCTCCAATATGCCAAACTCCTTAACTTTTCCCTCTAATACCATGCTACATGCTTAGGATTGAGATTTCCTTTTCAAGTACCATTGAATGGAAATTATTAGTAATCAAAATCTTGATCATTATTGAAGTTCAACCTTCATAGTTTGTTTCTTCACAATTATTAAAGCTTATTTCAAATAGAGAGCCCTTTAAACACCCATGTAAATTTAAAGTTTGAGACTTCAAACCATCATCTATAGGAAGAGTATATGATTATCACCAATATCCATCTAATGAAGGCCTTTAAAAACATAATTCTTCTTCAATATTATTGAGGGACCTAAGAAGACGTATTGCTCAAATTTTTAGATTTTAGAAACACTTGTAAAATTTCTAATAGCCAATTCTTTTAAAACCCTCACTAGGGTTCTATCTTTCCCGAGAAGTTTCCTTTCTCTTCACAAAATTCTCAAGGATTAGTTTTAAAGATCAAAACTTGTCTCAAAGGTCTGTAGTGATCTCTTCTTATAGTATGTGTAGTTATTAATAAAAAATAAGACACGTGACTTCAACATTTATCCCAACTCCTTTATACTAGATTGTGTTTAGCAGTGGCACAATCTTAAGACTCTTAACTCCACAAAAATTTTGATCTCCACTTAAGTAATTAGATCTTCATATGAGATATCATACACATTCTTAAAGAGAGAAATCATTTATATTGTTCAAATAACTTGCACAAATAATCACCAAGTCCTCTTCCTTAAACTGACATAATTTCAAGTGATTAAATCAGTGACCTAAATACTAAAACATAACACTCCACAATGTTAACTCCAATTTTTTTAGATAAATTACCTTCATACATATCTTAACACTCAACTGTAATAAAAAAAATTAAAGGGAATGAGTAACAATCATTCATGGAAACATATCAATCACAGACATAGAAAATAATATATCGGATCACATGAAATAGAGTATTTTATAATACCATTACAAAATCCTTCTCCATGCCTTCCCTTGGAATCCTTCATTTGTACCTATCCATCCATAACTATCCTCCTCTTCGAGATTCTTCCCATTTTGTACATTTTCAACAAAACCTAACTGTTTTTCTTAACTTCTAGATGGTCCTCATATGTAACTTATGAATTATTTTGAGGATTTTACACTCATTTCTCAATTTACAACTTAATGGGCTCTTAATGATCATAATGAGATGTTTATGATGTTCCCTTTTAGACTTTAAGACCCCTAACTCTTTTTAAAAAATCCCACAATGGGTTAGACACACTAACAATTCAAAATGTCTCTTTTGGAGGGAAATCATTATTTTGAATTTTTGAAAGCTTGTTCTCAAACAAACATATTAATATGACTCTAATGACCTCCTAAAACACTTAGGACACCTTCACATACCAAAATTGAACCAACACACCAAAATGAGCACCTTGGAGAGAGATGCTCCTGCATCACACTTCCACCCTTTTCTCTCCATTATCTAACCTTCAATCCCTCCTTGACTTCCACCCTTTTCCATCCATCATCCAACCCTCCAAAAAAATCACTTCCACTCTTGTCCCTCTACCATATAACTTCCAACCCTCAAATCCATCAAATCCCTCCTTCACTTGTATAATTTTCCCTCCATCATCCAACATCCAATACTTTTCACTCCATCATCTAACCTTCAATCCCTAAATCCCTCCTTGAATTCCACCCTTTTTCTTCCTTCATCCAACCCTCGAACCAACTTCACTTCTACTCTTCTCCCTCCTTCATCTAACCTCTAACCCTGAAATTCCTCAAATCCCTCCTTCACTTCCATCAGTGTCCCTCCATTGTCCAACATCCAAAATGTTTCCCTCCATCATCTAGCCTTGAATCCCCAAATCCCTTCTTGACTTCCAAACTTTTTCCTCCATCATCCAACTGTCCAACCAACTTCACTTCCACTCTTCTCCCTCCATCATCTAACCTCCAACCATCCAACCCCTCTAAACCCTCCTTCACTTCCACCATTATCCCTTCATTGTCCAACATACAAGCCTTTTTCCTTTATCATCTAACCTCTAACCTCCAAAACCCCATCCTTCACTTCCACCCTTTTCCCTCTAGCATCCAACCCTCTAAGCCCTCTTTAAATTCCACCCTTGTTGCACCATCATCAAACATCCAAATACTTTCCCTTGATCATCCAACCTCCTACCCCCAAACCCTCCAACCCTCCTTCACTTCCACCCTTGTTGCTCCATCATCCAACCTTCAAGCCCTTTCCCCCTTCATCCACCTCAAACCCCCAAACCCTCCAAGCCCTCCCTCACTCACACCCTTTTCCCTCCATCATCATACCCTTAAATCTCACTTCCTTCACATCCAACCTTTTCCCTCCATCATCTAACCTCCAATCCTCAAAGCCCTCCTTCACTTCCACCTATGTCCATCCATCATCTAGTCTCTAACCGTGAAACCCTCCAAACCTTCCTTCACTTTAGCCCATTCCCCTCCATCATCCAACCTCCAACCCCCAAACCCTCAATCCTCCTTCACTTCCACCCTTATCACTCCATCGTCCAACCTCCAAGCCCTTTCCCCTCTCATCCAACCTCAAACCCTCAAACCCTCCAAGACCTCCCTCACTCACACCCTTTTCCCTCCATCATCGACCCTCAAAGCTCACTTCCTTCACATCCAACCTTTTCCCTCCATCATCTAACCTTCAATACTAAAATCCCTCCTTCACTTCCACCTGTTTCCCTCCATCATCCAATCTCAAGCCTTTTCCCTCCATCATCCAGTCTCCAACCATTAAACCCTCCAAACCTTCCTTCATTTTATCCCATTCCCCTCCATCATAAAACCTCCAACCCTCCAATCCCTACTTCATTTCCATCCATTTCCCTCCATTGTCCAACCTCCAACCCTTAAAATCCTCTAACCTTACTATCCCTTCATCATCCAATCTTCACCCCTCCAAGCCCCCTTCACTTCCACCCTTTTCCCTCCATGATCCAACCCTCCAACCACCTTCATTTTCACTCTTCTCCCTCCATCATATAACCCCAACCCTTGATCCCTCCTTCACTTCCACCATTGTCACTCCATCATCAAACATCCAAGCCTTTTCCCTCCATCATCTAACCTCTAACCCTCAAAGCCTCTAAACCCATATTCACTTCCACCCTTTTCCCTCCATCATCTAACCCTCTAAACCATACTTCAATCATACCCCTGTACTTCCATCACCCAACCTCCAACCCCCAAAGCCTCCAACCCTCAAACCCTCCTTGATTCCACCATTTTTCATCCATCTTCCAACCTCCAAGCCCTACTCCTTCACTTCCACCCTTTTCTCTCCATCATCTAACCTCCAACCCTCTAAGCCCTCCTTCACTTCTAGCCTCATACTTCCATTGTCCAACCTCCAACCCCAAACCCTCCAAGCCCTCTTCCTTAAATTCTACCCTTTTCGCTACATCTTCTAGCCTCCAACCATCCAATCCCTCCATTAGCACAAGCATCTCTCTACCACCCAACATTGAAGCCTTTTCCCTCCATCATCCAACCTCCAACACTAAAACCCTCCAAATCCTCCTTCACTTACACCCTTTTCCCTCCATCATCTAACCTCTAACCTTCCAAGCCATCCTTTACTTCTACCCTTTTACCTCCATCATCAAACATCTAACCCTCTAATCTCTCCTACTACCACCCTTGTCCCTCCATCATCCAACCTCTAAGCCATTTTCCCTCTATCATCAAGCCTCAAACCCTATAACCCTCGAAGCCCTTTTCCTTCCATCATCAAACCTCAAACCCTCCAACCCTCTAAGCCTCCATCATCTAACCTCCAATCCCTTTTCCCTCTATCTTCCATCCTCCAACCCCCAACCCTCCAATCCTTCCATGACTTCCACCCTTTTCCCACCATCATTCAATTCACAAACCCTCTAATCCCTTCTTCATTTCCATCATTTTCCCTCCATTTTCCAACCCCAAAATCCTCCAAGCCCTATTACTTATAATTATGTCCCTCTATCATCCAACCTAGAATCCCTTTTCCCTCCAATCGTATACCCTTCAATCCTTCCTTTACTTTGACCCTTTTCCCTCCATTGTCCAACCCCAAAACCTCTAAGCCCTTCTTCAATTCCACCATTTTCTCTCCATCTCCAAATCTCCAATCCATTTTCCATCCAGCATCCAAACCCCCTAACCCTCACAACCCTAATACTTCTAACCATGCCCCTCCATCGTCCAAACCCTCCTACTTCTAAATTTGTCCCTCCATCATCCATCATCCGTCCTCTAACCCCTAAACCCTCTAAGACCTTCTTCACTTCCACCACTTTGTCCCTCCATCACCTAACCTCCAATCCATTTTCCCTCCATCGTCCAACCCCCACAATCCTCCAAGCCCTCTTACTTATAACCGTGTCCCTCCATCATCCAACCTCTAATCATTTTTCCTCCATCGTCCAACCCCAAAAATCCTCCAAGCCCTCCTACTTATAACCATGTCCCTCTATCATCCAACCTCCAATACGTTATCCCTAGAACAACCAAACCCTCCAATCCTTTACTTACACATTTTTCCATTCATCGTACAACCCATAAACCCTCTAAAGCCTTTCTTCACTTCCACCATTGTCCCTTCATCATTCAATCTCTAATTTGTTTTCCATCCATCATCTAACCCCCTAATACTCACAACCCTCATACTTATAACTATGTCCCTCCATCGTCCAAACCCTCCAAGCCATCCTACTTCTAGCCATGTCCCTCCATCATCCATCCTCTAACCCCCAACCCCTCGATCCTTATTTTACTTCCATCCTTTTCCCTTCATCGTTCAACCCCCAAACCCTCTAAACCCTTCTTCACTTCCACCATTGTCCCTCCATCATCCAACATCTAATTTTTTTCCCTCCACATCTAACCCTCAAATCCTCCAATCCATCCTACTTCTAACAATGTCCCTCCATCGTCCACTCTCCAACCCCTAAACCATCCAATCATTTATTTAATTCCACCCTTTTCTCTCCATCGTCGATCCCCAAATCCTCCAAGCCATAAACCCTCTAAGTCCTCCTTCACTTCCACCATTGTCCCTTCATCATTTAACCTCCATCGTCAAATCCCCAAACCCTCCAAGTGCTCCCTTGCTTACACCCTTTTCCCTCCATTGTCAAACCCTCCAAGCCCTTGTCCCTCTATTTTCAGCCTCTAACCCCCAAACCCTCCAATCCCTCCTTCACTTCAAACCTTGTCCCTTCATCATCCAACCTCCAACCCTCCAAACCTTTCCCACCATTTCCCAACTTCCAACCCTCTTGATGGGTCATCATATGCTTCCAATAATTTAACCGACATAATCTTGGTCGGTTTCATTCTAAACCAAGGCATGTGTCTGGCAATATGCAATGGAGTCTAGGAGAACCAGTTATGCATTGGGTCTATTGGGGGGTTGCTTAGGTTAATGACTATTCTACGGAAATGCAATTAAAATCTACGAAATTAAATACAAGCCTACGGAACTCAACTATTTACAATGAAAGGAATTTTAGCAACTAATCTTCTATTGTAAAATAAAATACGCACACATGTATTCTTAATAAATTAAATCACAACTGCATAAATGGAACTTTTATCAAAAGAAAGAATATTTGTTAACTAGATTTTCATAACAAAAGCATCTATTCTAAGTGAAAGTAGTAATGGAGAAAGTAGATATAGTTAATCAAAGCATGGATGTAAGATCTATCAAATGATAATTGCAGTAAATCTAATCAAAGAACTGTATGCATGAACTCAAAGTAACCTCATATCTCCTCGGTTGAGTGGGCCCTTGCTCTTCCTTGGGATAGAGGGATTAACGACTTCTGATCCTCAAAATGTCGTGGCTTTAATTAACTTAGAAATAAGTTCATAACATAGAAAAGATATCTAGAACCGTATGCTAATAATCTCCTTCAATAATCAAATAGTGGTACTACCTAGTTCTGAAGACGAAGTATTCATATAGATAATGTTGGTTACAAGATCCGCCATATCAGGTGACATTAAACACTATCCATCAAATATCAATTAAAACACATAGATTCCTATGGGCCGTTAGAATCAAGCCCAAGCTAATAGGTCAATTTGATGGAAATAGTCTTCAGCCACATGCTTTGAACTCGGGATTCTTATCCACCAGCAACTTCCATCATTCCCTGCACACATCATCATGTTTGATCTCACAAAGATAGTTAGTAGGAGGTTCATGTGATAATTGGTTTTCATAAATAATAGCAAGGAAAATGCATCAAACCTACTAAGATATAACTACACAAAACATCCCCATATACTAATAAGTCATATCACAAAGATTATTTCTGTCTCAAGAAAAATGATATTAATGAGCCAAACAATGCACTTATCATTTTCCCCTGACTTTACCTTGCATGCCCCAATGCAACTCATCTCGCACTACTGCTCATTTTCCAAGTTATTCAGCCATGTCATACTCCTCGAATTGATCAGCGTATTGCTTTGTGGTATTCTTATAGCCCTGAGTATTGGAGGTAATTTCCACCCAGGTAGTGAAACTATCATGGGCCTGTGTTGCATTGTTCTTCCAGGTCGTGAGAGGGCTCAAGAGGAGTGGTGGCCATACTTGGAGGCCTGCCCATTCATCAGTGTATTGCTGGCTGGTTTTCTCTGTAGTTTGTTTGATAATGGTGATGAGGGCATCACCCCTGCACATGCTCCAGCTCAAATTCTGGGGAGAGAGAACCTCCCTACGTTTCAAAGGTAGGCTTAAAGTATCCCATCTCCTATCACAAGCTTTCCAAGCAGCCCCAAAATTCTCTCGATTGTAATTGTAATAGATTTATATTGTTATAATCTGAACGACTCTGTGGAGTCGATTGAATGATTTATATGTATTTGAACCACTGTTCAAGTTGAATATAATTGAATATTGGAATTTGATGTGCCAGCGACTTAAGGGAATAACATGTATTTCGTCCTCTGTTATTTTGTAAGAATACAGTCGTGTCGCAAGGATCTTGTGGTACAGATTCTTTGGGTGTATTTTTACGTCTCCATTCTGTGCAATCTTGTGCGAAAAATATTGGTAAGGGTACCGTTGGATTCCTTGTTTTGGAAATTCAGTATTCTGATTTGTTCTGCCTGAATTTAAATGTTGCCATTGATGGCACCGATGGATTCATCATATTTTATTATTTTGTTTACTATTGTTTAAACTCAGTGGAACTTGATAATTAAACAGTGTTATTGTCTCAATTTAAGCCTGTTGGTTTACTATTGTTTGACGCCGTTGAGTACCGTGAGTATGGAAAGTTATCTTGTATGTCGGCTTTTGGGAAGCTAAACTGTGAACACTGGTTATGGACTTAGTTTTAAATCCTCGAATGGTAATATATGTCACTGTTGCCTGTAGAAGCCCGAGTATGAACAGGTAATGTTCTTGGATTTGTTGGCTTTCTTTAATAGCTTGACATCATGAATTATGGCTTCTATAAAGTAGGTTGTGAACAACATACTTTCAGTTCTGATTGCGTTCAGAAGTGACTACGATGTCTCATGTTATATTTTCTTCTGGTTGCACACCCGTTTAATGTGACTGTTCATGGTGCGTGGTTTTCGTTTAAAAATCTCTTGCTTAGCCATAGGGAAATGTCATGGCTTAACGTTTTCAAGTCTCTTGTCGACTGCGACAATAAAGGAGACCCCTTTTGAACTCGACCTTGGGTCTAAAAACCCTACACAGTAAGAAAGGCTTGAACGGGCTGTAGGTTGTTATTGGAATTGAAGACGTGATACGTTTTCTTCGCATTGTTATCCATTCTTTTGTTGATTGAATGTTAGAGTTGTTGACTGTACCTAAGCAGGTAATGGCTGTGTTTATCTTCTTGTCCGTCACTTCTTGCGAAAGGTCATTCTGAGTCTGTCTGGTAAAATGAACATGTTGTTCGGCATGGGAACTACTGTGCTGTAGTTGCTTAATTGTAAGTTTTAACAAAACAGTGTGCTGTTTATGGACTTGACTGAATTACTTGCATGTGTATTAAGTGAATGCCTTGCTTTTGGACAGAAGGTATAGTTATGAGCTAGTTCAGAGGGCATCATGTTCAATTTGTTTATTTCTCTTCTGTTGTAAATATTAAGATGAAATAATTGTCCAGCTAGCATCTGTAATTGTTTTTACATAATGACAGTATCAGGATTGATATGATATTCCTCCTTTAAGTTGAATATAATGAATGTCTGATGTTTGTTCATCTTGGATTTACGATGAATAATTGCTTAGGATACTTTTGTTCTTCTTGATCCCTAATATTTTCGATGAAATAATTGAGGAGCATATAGGACTACTCTGTAACGAAAATTATTATTACACGTTATAGACATGATATATTCCTAACGTTTGGTTTGAATCATGCTTACTTGATTGATGATTTTATATCATTTAAACAGGGTGTTTAATGAAAACAATTGATGATTGCAATTGTTTTAAAAGTTAGTGCTTATCATGCTCGGTTCATCGAATGACTCGTGTTGACTATTTTTGCGGATGGTTGCCGTAAGTGGTAAAAGCATGCGGATCGACGGGATGATCAGATTGTTTAATTTGATTTATAATGAATTACAACTTGATTTTCTAAATGTTCTATATGAGGAAAGATGTTCTTTTTCCATTAAGCGTTGTATCAAGTATGCTGCTTGCATAAAATGTAATTGTATAATTCTGAAAGGAATGGAAATAAGTATTTGTTACTTATGTGTTGTATTCTTAATTCTGTTAGTTGACCTTCTTCGGTTTATATACCGGAGTGGCAATGTTATCTTTGTGTAATTTGGATGCTTTTGTGATTGTCAATGAAAGCATATATGAAAATGTGATTGAATTCTTATGAGTGCTTAGTAGTTCTAATTTGTTCTATCGAAAGCTAAATTGAAATTTAAATCATTATCTTTCTAAAAGATAGGGATAAAATGAACCTAAGCAGAACGCTAATCAAGCTGGATTAAATTACTAATCCCTAGTCCTGAGTATGACAGGACAACATTAAATTGGATTCTTAATCATTTATATCTTTATACTAGTAAGTATGATATAAATTCAGTTAGGAGAACTGATATAAATCTAATGGGATTCAGATGGCAATCTCATGTGAAGGTTATGAGTTTATTGTTCAATTCTGTTGTTTTAGAATCATGTATATTCTAAGAACTCCTCGATGAGACCTTGACCTTGATAACTCCTCTGAGTAATGGGTTTTATTGAGAAAGGTCATCCTAGGATGAGGAATTCCAGGGATTGGGAAAGGCTAACCTTAGGGGAAACGTCTTTAATGTAATTAAACTCAATGTGCGTAACGCATATTAATAAGTGGATCTTTTCGAGGCGGATTTAAAGGTTGACGGCACAAGTCAACTGCAGGGTTGTACCTCCGAGAAGATTAGGATCTTCTCGAAGTTACAACAATGCGGGTGACTTATGACGACACCCCTTGCATTGATCGCTAAGATTTACACTTTGATCTCGTACAAGTTACTTTTGGACCGATTAGCTATGTGGTCACATTATATGGCTGCCTAGGAGACTCGGGGTATCTTGACACACTGGTTTAATTAGGATTGACCCAGTATGTCATCTTATCCCTAGTCTTCGGGAGCATCCATATAACGTGGTTACCTTACTAATCCGTTCCCGAGTGATTAACTGGATAAAAGGGACTGACAGAAGTCGGTATAAGACATTCTACATAACATGAGAATGGGGTGAAGGACGTATTCCAGATTGACGAGTATGCCGTTAAGGAATACGAGACATAAGTAGTATGTTTCAAATCTTTGGCCAAAGTATCGCAAGCTGCTGATTGCGTTGTCCTAATTCACCTAGTCTAAGGGATGAGATGCCGATGAATAATAGTAACAATTATTCAGTTAGGTTCCTTGGACAGAGCATTCTGAATCCCAGAATAGGGAAGAGAACCACAGGAGTGAAGTGTTAAATAATAACGCCAACTCTTATTACTCATGAATAGATCGGTAGATTACCGAGTCATGAAATGAATAGATCGGAGGTACTCCGAGTCATTACAGCTGCATATGGTTATCTGTTATATGAATGGTTATTTGATTTGTGAGTTCTAAATTATGTATTTAGAACCAGGATGCATTTATCAAAAAAAAAAAAAATTGACTTGTTCTATTGTCTAAAATGAGGATGTTACGAGAAATTTTCAAAATCAATAACACACTCGAAGCAAAATAGAAGTATTCACCCCAACCCCTACCTAATAGTAAAATGATCAAAAGTTTTTACTGGGGTGACATCTATATGATGAGTTGGGTGAATATGAAATCCGATGGACTGAGCAGTGTTATTGAAACTGTCTGTTTGCTACCCCCAAATTATCTGATTCTGCAATACCGACTGAAAGGATTTAATTTGAAAATCACCCACAAATAGGTTGATCAAGAAATCAGGGACATTGGTCACTATCATGTTAAGTTGATAAAATTCACAGAGCAAATTTTGAATTTCCGGAGTACTGCATTTGTACACTGATAAAAAAACTAGAGCCATCGGGAATTTCGTGAGGGGCTTGAGAACACAATTAAAATAACTACCAAGAATAAAATTGTTCTTGGACATACATGCTTTGTAGGCGAGGAGGGTTTCCTACGGGATAGTAGTTTGATGGCCAAAGGACAGACAGAGTCTAAAATAGATGTTACTTTTTGTTTTTCATCTTCTATAGATTCTTTTTCTTTTTTTAATTTTTGATTTTCCTTCCACAATTCCCTTTCCTGAAGGGACAACTATTGGAAACTATTCAAGAGGGTAAGACTCTTATCACGTTGTCACTTTAAACAACTCACTTCAAGCTGCAGGGCAGAAATCTCCTGAACTTTTTCTACTGTCTTTTGTGTAAATTCAGCTTGTAATAAAAGGTTGGTTTCTTCCATACCTTGTAACTGAGATTTTAGCAGTGCAATTTCCTCCAGATAGTTGTGAGAAGGTGCCACTTGGGTGTCAAGCATTTCAAGAGTCACAGTGTGAATTTCCGTAGATGATGGAATAGCAGATGATGGAGTAGTCGGGTCACCTTCCTTATATAGTTCCTCCTGAATGTGGGTGGTATCATCAAGAAAGGACTCCGATTGGAAACGCCTATCTCAAAAGCCGAGCTAAGCCGTCGGGACCATAGTTGCATGGAGGAAGATGGGGCCATGGCACACTTTCCTTTTAAATCAGAAATGGATGGGGATGGACCCTCAGGAGTACCAATGTGTCTGCATGCTCAAGAACATCATCTGCCTCTACTTGGCTATGTGAATGGCAAGGGCCTGCGATGCAAGGGTAGACCGAGGTGCAAAAGAGAGACCAGATTTTAATTTCTTTGGCCTGGACCCTTCACCACCAACACATCCCTTGAGCCTCCACTTTGGTCTAAGGAAGACTTGGTGTGAACACAATAGATGAATCAACCCCGGGTGTTTAATCATAGACTTTCCTCCACTGGACCGGTGTTTCTAGCATACTTTAATGATGGATTCTGTGAGGTACTCTGGCAGATTTACCCGAAGGGCCTAGTTGACATGTCCCTTTTTAAGGTGAATGAGCATTTTGAGTGCATCACCACCCAGAACAGAGGCCTAACCATCGCATATGAAATACTGGTTGACCCATTTTACAATCTCGCCCCAGATTCTAGGTAAACTTGTGCACTTAACACCCTTCTGGACACCCAATGGAGTCAGGATGACCTCCAGGAGTGCCTCTCCTTCGTCATGGAACTGAGTAATCAGGTTTTGTAAAGGGGCATTCGTCATAACCTTTAAACAAAAGTTTGGCAGGCTAGATAGGTCATAAATGACCTGACTGGTAATTTCAACTCATCTTCCACCAACTTGTGAACATGTGGACTCAAAATTGTTTAAAAACTCTTCCACAAAGCCCTCATCAAAACATTCAAATTGCCGAATGAAATCAAGCCATCCAAAATATGAAATACACCTGAAAGGGTGGAATTCGCGGAGTAAGGCATCCGGTGAAGTAAGTTAGGTTACGATGTAATTTAGCAAAAAAACGCGAGTGTCCTTCCACTTCCGTCATGTTTGAAGCCAAAGGTGAGAAATAATTGGTAAAAAAAACCAAAGCAGAGTGTCTCTTCCACTTCCCATCTAGTGTCCGATAAAACCACTTGATGTTTGATGTGCATTCAACAATGGGAAGAAGCGATTGTAGAATCATTAAATTTCAAATGACACCATATTCCTTGGGTAGCTGATCTTTAACTAGCAATTGTGCACACACACTTTTCTTGCATTGTATTGATTTTCGATTTAAATTTGTGCATTATTTCTTTTTGTATTTTTAATAAAAGAATAAAAACTGCAAGATCTTGTGCAAAAACAGAAATAAATGAAGAGAATTCACCAGAACTGTGACACGAGAATTGATAACGGAGTTCGGCGCTTGAGGCCTACGTCTCTTTTTGAATGGGACCGATCTATTAAAATCTTGAAAATAATCCTTTACAAATAATTCTACAAAATTTAGACCTTCTCACAGCTTCCTCTATCAAAAATAACTGGGTTGCCTTTTACATCTCCTTCAAATTCCACCGTTAGCTCAAGATATGAGCAATACTATTTTACACACGGTCAATGCCATTACAAATAAAATATTACCCTTTTTATCTTGTTTGTGCACCTCCTGATTACGATGGCTGGGCGCATATCCTTTTACCACCTCCACCCGAGTTCCATTCCCCTTGGCTGATCCTTTGGGAATAAAATCCCACATTGGGCGCTTGGGAACATATCTTATGGTTTAAAATAGGTGGAGGGGCGCATTTAAAGTGGCAAGTAAGCCACCTAAGCCTATATAATAGGCGCTTTGACCTTGGGGCGCATTGGGTGGCGCATAGCATGTATTTTAGGCGCCTAAATCCCTAAAAAGGTGGACAGTTCCAAATGTGGCGTGGGTAATTTAATGTATGCTTGGACAGTTTGAATAATGCGTGGAAAATTTAATATATGCTTGGAAATGATTAAATATAGGCGTGGAAAAAGCAAGGAAGTTAAAAAGGGCGTGGATAATTTAAGTCAAGCATGCCCAATATCCCACATGCATGGCGCAATAGAAAATATAGAGGTTTATATACACAGTTGGTTGAATGGTTAAATGAGAAGGAGGCCAAGGCACCCCTCCTAAATCGAGTGTGTCGAACCTGGCTGAGGGCCCCCAGCCAGAAAATAGCGGGGTCCATTTGTCCGAGATCGAGTGTCCAAGACCGGCGTTCCAAAACCCATTTTTTTAATACGTCACACAATTTGTCCACGTGTCGCAATACGATCGCAACACTTGGCGAGCGTGCACACGTCCAACCTGCACAAAAACCCCAAAATTTGCCAGTTGCCCAAAAATTTCAGCGGGCTATAACTTTTGCAAACGAGCTCCGTTTCCTGCAAACAAGCTGTCGTTGGAGTCGTATAATTTTTCCCCACGTTTTAAAAATGACTGCAACAATTTCTGAGAAGATCTTAGATCGGTGTTTCTCTGTGAGGATCCTCTGGATCATTCCTCCCCACTGAGAAACTTTTGGACCCCAAAAGTCAACCTAATTGGTGAATAGGTGAGGGTATTTCTCCCTCACCTTTCCGGTTTCCATCCATTTTGCCTTGTTCGGATGCATGCCTTTGAACCCAACACGAAGATACTCAATATCACCTCTTCGCGAAGTTCTTTCTTTCCTGTCCAAAATGATGTCTTCCTGCAACTCATCAAGATACTCAGGAGCAAAATCATCAATGGAAGGCATTATGTTAGAATCATCATGATCAATAATCATAGGCGGTTCATACAATCTTAAATTCTCAACATTTACAACTGAGTAGATTTGCATATATGGAGGTAAATCTAACCGGAAAGCGTTGTTACCAATTTTTTCCAATATTTGGAACGGACCATACCGTATAGGTTTCAATTTTTTACCTTCACCTGTCAGTCTTTCTTTGCTGATGTGAAGCCAAACTGAATCACCAACTTTGAACTTGTGATCAGTTCTATGTTTATCATGCCTAGCTTTGTACTTAGCTTTGGCTCTTCTCCAATTGTTCATGGACATACTGATGAACCTTGTTGTATTCTCTGCACAAATCTTTTAGCCTTGTCGAATCACTTGCACCATTAACAACGGTTTCATGTCCATAATATATATCTAATGGAGAATTAGGTAGATAACCATAACAAGTCTCAAATGGAGACTTCAAGTAGAAGAATGTAAGGCACGATTATAAGCATGTTGCACATAATATAAATGTTCATCCCACAATTTAGGATGTTTTCTTTACTATAGCCCCGAGTAATTGTACCAGCATGCGGTTTCTGACCTCTGTTTGACCATCGATCTGTGGATGAAAAACAGTGCTTTTTTTCGCAGTTTTGTGTCCATAAGCCCCACAATGCTTGACCAAAATTCCCCAAGAAATCTAGAATCCCGATCAGATATGATTGAAGTAGGTAAACAAAATGAACCCAAACAAACTGAAAGAATAAATGTGCGGTTCCTCACCGATTATTTGTTTAGTACATGGAACCAACACACACATTTTGCTAAATCATCCACTACCACATATAAGTAATCATGTTTTCTCCGTGTCATGGGCAAGCCTCCTACAAAGTCCATGGAAACACTTTCCCAAGGCCATGTTGGAGCAGGAAGAGGAGTGTAAAGTCCTAATTTCTGTTACTTGGCTTGCTTGTGTACAAAGAACACACCCCTTAATATAGCGGTTTACATGTTCATGCATTCTAGGCCAATAGCAATATTTTTGTAAATGTGCAACTGTTTTACTTACACCAAAATGCCCTGAAATAAGAGAAGTATGTGCTTCCCTAATCATATGCACACGCTCATTTTCTCGGAATACAAAGTTTTCCAGAATGATATAACAATCCTTCATGCAAATGATAATCTTTTTCTCCTACTTGTTTCCCACTTACTAAATCCTCATACACTTCTCTAAAATCAACATCATTTGCATATTGTTCCTTGTAACTAACATGAGCCAAAGAACTATGTTGTAAAAGGATAGATGCTACTACCACTGGTGGTCTGGACAACATGTCGGCAACCTTGTTTTGAATACCTTTTTTATACCTGATTACAAGATGAAATTGTTGCAAAAATCCCATCCACCTGAAATGTCTAGACTGCTGCAATTTGGTTTGTGTTTGTAAATATTGAAGCGGTTGATGGTCAGTATGGATTATTGTTTCTTTTCCCATTAAATAATGCTTCCATTTTTTAACACTTTGAACCAAAGCATACAACTCTTTATCATAAGTTGGATAGTTTCTTACCGCACTTGTAAAGGTTTCTGAATGGTAACACACTGGTCGTTTGTTCTGCATCAAAACTACCCCCATTGCGTAGTCACTAGCATCCGTCTCAATCTCAAATGAATGTTGTAAATCCGGAAGTGCCAAGATCGGAGCGGTACTTATCTTCTCTTTCAGTGTGTCAAATGCTTTTTGTTGTTTTCCTCCCCACTGAAAGACCTGTTTAATACTTGTCAAAGCATGCAACGGAGATGCAATATATGAGAAGTTAGCAATAAATTTCCTCCAGTATTGAACTGCACCTAGAAAACTTCTAACTTCCGTCACATTTGTGGGTCTAGGCCATTTCACAATAACCTCTATTTTTGCAGGATCAATTTTCAATTCTCCATTTCCTACAATATACCCCAAGTAAATTAAAGATGTTTTTCCAAATTCACATTTTGACATCTTCAAATACAATTTCTCTCTCCTTAGTGCATCTAAGACTTTCTGGATGTGTTTAATATGTTCATCCCATGATTTACTGAAAATAAGAATATCATCTAAGTAGATAATAACGAAATTATCAATGAATGGTCTAAAAATTTCATTCATAACTCTCATGAATGTTGCCGGTGCATTGCACAAACCAAAAGGCATCACTAACCATTCAAACAATCCCTGTTTCGTTTTAAAAGTAGTTTTCCAAACATCACCTTCTGCAATTCTTACTTGGTGATAACCACTTCTTAAGTCTAACTTAGTGAAATAAATTGCATTTCTTAATTGATCCAGTAAATCATCTATTCTAGGAAGAGGGTAACGATTCTTTATAGTAATCTTGTTTAAAGCACGGAAATCAACACACATTCGCCAAGTGCCATCCTTCTTGGGAACCAATATAATTGGTGAACCACATGGGGATGTACTTGGACGAATTATACCTTGAGCCAAAAGTTCCATTACCTGTCTCTTGATTTCCTCGTTCTCTACTACTGACAACCTGTACATTCCGATATTGGGAAGAGGTGCATCCTGAAGCAACTGTATCTCATGTTGAACCCCTCTTTTGGGAGGTAGACCTTGTGGATCCTGAAAAACATCATCAAATTGAGAAACAATTTTTACCAATTCATCCTTATGTTTTAGATCGCAAGTCTCAAAAGCCATTTCATTTTCTTTTTCCTTGGCTTTGACCACCATGAGCACAAAACTTTTGCTTGAATTTACAAGCCTTTTCATTTGACCTGCAGTCACCAAGGATAGATTATTCTTTTCACGGTGAGCTCTAATAATAAACTCAATTCCATCCTTGACAAGCAAATATTTATTTTCTTCCCTATAGAAGATTGCTTTATGATCATACAAATAAGGACTTCCCAAAACCACCCCACAAATATCCAAAGGAACTACATCCAATTCAACCTCATCAATAAACTTGTCTGTAATGGCAAATCTGAAAGTACAAGTTTTAGTTACCTGCAGCTTTGCATCATCACAAACCCAGCCCAAAGGATAAGGCTTAGGATGTGGTGTAGTTTTGAGTCCTAGTTTTTTAACAACCTCCTCTGAAATCAAATTAGCTTGAGATCCACTATCAAAAAGAGTATCAATTTTTGTATGCTTTGAAATTACTCTAATGTGGAAAAGCTCATTTCTTTTCTTATCGTCCGGTGTACTTTGTTTACTAGAAGAAGATGCAACATCTGAAACGCTATTGTTGGAAATTGAAAGAGTGGACTTACCTTGTAAACCCATAGCTGTGATTTTGGTTTCATCACCTGAATCAGAACCAAGATCATGCACTACAGTGTTTGTTTTCTTTTCCTTTCTTTTCTTAACCATCCATTTGGGCTTCTTTTCAGGATGTAATTTCCAACATTTAGACTCATCATGGTTTTTTTGATTGCAAAATGGTTTTCATCTTCCTTCTTAACAATAGAGAGTTTGTTTTATGCTTACCCTTTCCTTTTCCTTGTTCTTTCGAACCTTTTCCTTGATTGCTTGTTCTTGATTAAAAGAAGAGAAAGAGGACTCCTTTGTCATTTTCCTCGTGCTTCCAAATGGGTTGCTTGAACACATCATCATCAAGATTAGTAGTACCTAAAACAAGTATCATATGCCTTAGATAACTATGCGATCCACCAATATATTTGAGCGGTGTTTCTTACGTGTTCGGGAAATTCCCGAGTTAGAGCCCTTTTCCTAAATTCTTGTGTGTATTCTTGAACACTTTGTCCCTTAGTTTGTCTTAATGTTTGCCAATCCATCATAGCTTGTTGCTTATAACCAAGAGGATAAAATTGTTGCCTAAGATTTGAAACAAATTCAGACCAAGAAGTGATTTCTTTACCTTTGTTTTCTTCCACTTCTGAAGCTTACTCTCCCACCAAATGAGTGCGGTTCCACCCATCCGAAGAGTTGCGGATGAATCTTTGCTTCATCATCAACAATTTTCTACGAACCTGCAATATACTTCTATTTGCTTGACCCAGTTATCCAATTTCTCTGCATTTAGCTCTCCAGTATACATAGGCAATTCAAACTTGATATCTAACTTTAATGAAAGAAAATCAGATTTTAAGGAGTCTCTTTTTGGAATGTCAGAACTAGAGCTTTCTTCTTTCTTACCTTCTCTAGTCCCCTTTTCCCTTTTCCTTTCTTGGTACATTTCTTCCACCATTTCCTTCATCTGTTGGAAGGATTGATGAAAATTTTGTTCCACTTCCTCTCGATCCTCCATTGTAGGACTTCGAGATCGTCTGGTACCAATTTTGGGATCTCCTTCAACTAATTCTCCTTCACCCTTCTTAGATCGAGACCTTGTTATCATCCAAAACACACAACTTGCAATCCAAAACACGTTAAACTGAACCAAAAATCAGTCAAAACCAGCTCTGATACCAATGATCTGAAAACCAAATTTAACTAGCAATTGTGCACACACACTTTTCTTGCTTTGTATTGATTTTCGATTTAAATTTGTGCATTATTTCTTTTTGTATTTTTAATAAAAGAATAAAAACTGCAAGTACTGTGCAAATACAGAAATAAATGAAGAGAATTCACCAGCAACGTGACGCGAGAATTGATAACGGAGTTCGGCGCTTGAGGCCTACGTCTCCGGGTCCGGTTGAATGGGACCGATCTATTAAAATCTTGAAAATAATCCTTTACAAAGAATTCTACAAAATTTAGACCTTCTCACAGTCTTCCTCTGTCGAAAATAACAGGGGTTGCCTTTTACATCTCCTTCAAATTCCACCGTTAGCTCAAGATATGAGCAATACAATATTTCTTACACAGTCCGAATGCCATTACAAATAAAATATTACCCTTTTATATTGTTTGTGCACCTCCTGGTCTGATGGCTGGGCGCATATCCTTTTACCACCTCCACCCGAGTTCCATTCCCCTTGGCTGATCCTTTGGGAATAAAATCCCACATTGGGCGCTTGGGAACATATCTTATGGTTTAAAATAGGTGGAGGGTGCGCATTTAAAGTGGCAAGTAAGCCACCTAAGCCTATATAATAGGCGCTTTGACCTTGGGGCGCATTGGGTGGCGCATAGCATGTATTTTAGGTGCCTAAATCCCTAAAAAGGTGGACAGTTCCAAATATGGCGTGGGTAATTTAATGTATGTTTGGACAGTTTTGAATATATGCGTGGAAAATTTAATATATGCTTGGAAATGATTAGACATAGGCGTGGAAAAAGCAAGGAAGTTAAAAGGGCGTGAATAATTTAAGTCAAGCATGCCCAATATCCCACATGCATGGCGCAATAGAAAATATAGAGGTTTATATACACAGTTGGTTGAATGGTTAAATGAGAAGGAGGCCAAGGCACCCCTCCTAAATCGAGTGTGTCGAACTGGTGAGGGCCCCAGGCCTAGAAAATAGCGGGGTCCATTTGTCCGAGATCGAGTGTCCAAGACCGGCGTTCCAAAACCCATTTTTTTAATACGTCCACAATTTTCCACGTGTGTAATCAATACGATCGCAACACTTGGCGGCGTGCACACGTCCAACTGCTGCAAAAACCCCAAAATTTGCGATTGCCCAAAAATTTCAGCGGGCTATAACTTTTGCAAACGAGCTCCGTTTCCTGCGCAAACAAACATGTCGTTGGAGTCGTATAATTTTTCCCCACGTTTTAAAAATGACTGCAACAATTTCTGAGAAGATCTTAGATTGGTGTTTCTCTGTGAGGATCCTCTGGATCGATGAGCGCAACATCAAGTGAAGGTGATGGCGAAAAATAGTGATGAGACCGCCACCTGTGAGTTTAATATTTTGTGATGGCACATATCCCATGGTTTAGGAGCGAGCTCCACCTATCTTGATGTTGGAGAGTGTGACACATCAAGGCATGTGGTGATTATGAGCCATTACTCATTGTATTTTGTCATTCATATATCCAGGTTTGAAAAGAGATCTGAAATGACCATAGTAATCATTTCATGATGGCTTAGTAATGACAAATGCATACATGGGGAAATGTTTTGCATGTAAATATCATTAGCAATTTAAAATTCACTTAGCCATGCCACATTTAGTTAGCCGATATCCATAGATTCCTATGTCCTATAGTTCGGGATGAAACGTGATTAGCGGCAGTAGAAATAATGAAAATTCCTACATTTATTGGAAATTACAATAAGAAAAACTTCTAAGGGAAGAAGATCGAATGAAGGATCATCTTCCTTTATTGAATTTGCAAGATATTGATTACTCCTTGCTTGAGAGGCAAAGAGCCTCCTCAGCATGCATGTCTGTTCGTAACAGAATGTCATTGGTGAAAGTCTTCTTATCCAACTCTTGGTGATAAACTTGGATCCTATGCCCATTCACCAGAAGAGTCCATTTGTCTCCATCAATCGGTATCAATCGAACAGAGCCATTATCAAACACTTGATTTACCTGATAGGGACCTAACCAACATGTACACAACTTACCTTTAAACTACTGATAGTGGGAATCAAAGAGTAAAACCCACTTGTCCCTCATGAAATTTCCTTTTTTTGATGTGAGCATCATGCCAAGTTTTCCACTGATGTTGTAGAATTTATGTCTGATTCTATGCCTCCATCCAAATTTTATCTAATTCATTCAGCTGCAACACTCGTTCACACTTGTGCTTCATCCAAATTGATCCCAACTTCCAACGCCATTCACTAGGTACGCAACTTGAACTCAACAGGTAATAGTGGATTCTTCCTAAAGACCAGCTCATAGGGAGAAAAAATAGTAGTTGTTTTCCAAGTCATGTTGTAGGCCCAGACGGCCTTAGGAAGCTTTGGTACCCAATTCTTTCTATTGGCGTTGACCACCTTAGTTAGAATATTCTTGAGTTCTTGATTGGTTACCTCCACTTGCCCATTGGATTAGGGGTGATATGGTGATGATTTTTGGTGCCTAATTCTATAGATTTCCAAGAAAGCTTCAATCATATTTGAAACAAATTGAGGACCTTGATCAGATACAATGGCCCTTGGTGCTCCAAATCACAACAATATCCAATTATAGAGAAAATCAGCAACAACATCTTCATTGGTAGATGCCAATGCTTGAACTTCAGCCCATTTGGTGACATAGTTTGTGCATACCAAGAGATACTCCTTCCCAAAAGATGGAGGATCAAATGGTCCAACAAAGTCAATACCCCATTTCTTAAATGGTCCTAGAACCAACTGAGGATTCAGAGGCATTTCCATAGAAAGTGTAGGTTTTCCCATTCGTTGGCATGCATCACACTGCCACACATACTTTTTGACAGTATTATGGAGGGAAGGCCAATAGTACCCTGCTCCAAGGATCTTGTGAATTGTTTGTTTCACTAAATAATGTCCACCTCCTGGCTCATCATGACACGCTCACAGTATGTCATGTACCTCATCCTCTCGAACACAGCTATGAAGAACCATGTCAAGAAAACATTTAAATAAGAAACCGTTACACCATTTATATGTTTCACTATTTCTAACCAATCACCTTCTTTCCTTATGAGTAAAATAGGTAGGAATCTTCCCTGTTGTTAAATAATTCACAAGATCAGCAAACCAGGGAGTCTTAGTAGAGATAGCAAACAAGTGTTCATCAGGAAATTGGTCTTGGAATGCTTCAACGTCACCCGAAACATTTATTCTAGAAAGAAAGTAAGCAACAACGTTAGATTTCCCAGGCTTATCTATAATAGTGAGATTGAATTATTGCAACAAGAGTAACCAATGAATAAGCCTTCCGCCAACCACTGGTTTGTTCATCAAATATCGAATGGCAGAGTGGTAAGTGTAAACAAAATTTTTATATCCAATGATGTAATGATGAAATTTATTCAAAGCATAAACGATAGCCAAAAAATCTTTTTCCATAGTAGTGTAATTATTTTCTCGTAGGATTCAGATTTTCTTTGATAAAATAAATTACATACATATGATCTTCTAAGTCTTTTTGTCCAAGGAAGGCACCCATGGCTGTATTAGAAGCATCAGTGTGGATATGGAAAGGTTGTCCCCAATCAGGGCCACGTAAGACAGGGGGATGTTGTCGGCTTTTTTTGATAGAATCAAATAGCTATTGACAATGAGGAGACCATTCAAAAAGACAATCTTTGGTTAGCAATGAAAACATTGGGGTGGTGATTTTGCTAAAAGCTTTTATGAATCGACGGTAATAACCTGCATGGCCAAGGAAACTTTTGATGTCAGTCTGATTAGCTGGTGTAGGTAATTGGGTGATGACTGATATCTTTTTGGGATCCACCTATATACCTTGGGCTGAAACATGGTGACCTAAGACAATTCCTTGATCAACCATCATTAGACATTTTTATGACTCGAGATAGTTAGTGTTGTTCACATCGATAGTACTTTCTTAAGATTATTCAAATATTATTTAAAAGTGGATCCATGGACAAAGAAATAATCCATGTAAAACTCAACACAGTGTTAGTAAGATCTACAAAAATGGCCAAGACTACCCACTTGAAATGTAGCGGGGCATTAAAAATCCCAAAAGGTAAGACTCTATAAGCGAATGTACCCCAAGGGCACGTAAAAGTAGTCTTATCCGATCAGCAGGCAATAATAACTTGATTATACCCAAAACCCATCCAAGAAGGAAAAATATTTCTTACCATCCAAATTTTCGAAGACTTGGTCAATGAAAGGCAGGGGAAAATAATCCTTCTTGGTGGCTTTGTTAAGTTCCCTGTAATCAACACATATTCGCCACTTACCATTCTTCTTGGGAATAATAACTAATGGGGAAACCCACTGACTATCAGATATAGGATAGATGAAACCTACCTTTAGGATTTTTTCAATCTCAGTTTTGACTATGTCTCTCAATGCTGGATTGATTCTTCGTTGCGGCTACCTTATAGGTTTGATGTCATCGGTGTAAATATGATGTGTATAGATGCTAGGATGAATTCCTTTCATATCAGTGTAATCCCAAGCAAAAGCATGGGAATGTTTCTTCAGAACCTCAAGCACCCTAGCTTCTTGATTGACCTCCAAGTCACTACCTATAGTCAGCTCTCTACCCATACTGACAAGCACCTGCTTGGTATCATTCACAAGAGCAAGCTCTGTACTAGTGATAAAATAATTCAATGGGAAAACATGGGGCTGAAGCATGTGTAGGATGGATATGTTGTCAAAAGACAGAACCTTGGTTAAAGGACAATAGAAATCAGGAACTAAATGTTTAGAATTATAAGCATAGAGTTTCCTACCGACTCAGAGGTAATGTCTAATGTTGGTATTCCGGATTCCGTAGTAGTAGTGCTGATTTCCATAGTCGCAGAGTCCTTAGAATCAGTCAGTGTATATGACTCTGTAGCTTCCACCATATGATTGTGTACTACAATAGTGGCCAGAAAAGAAGAACTCAAAGAGTTAGCATCCAAAGAATCCACCCATACCTAGTCACAATTGTTCGTATAAGGCTGGGCAAGAGGATATAATGAAATGTGTTTGGATTTCTACCCATTTAGAATTGTCATGTTGCCTAACCTACAGTCAATGTAAGCAACAACTATAGCCAACCAAGGTCTTCCCAAGATGACTGGATATCCCAACTTCTGAGCTTTAGGCTACAAAACCATGAAATCAACTAGGTACTCCCATGATTCAATAGTGACCATTATATCTTCAACCACACCATCAGGTACAACAATGGATTGATCTGCTAACTGCAAAACAGTGTTGGTTGGTTGAAGTCCTATTAAGGATAGCAGGTTAAACATTTATATTGTGATGACATTAATAGTAGCACCAAGATCCACCAAAACATTAGATATTGACTGGTTGTTTATACAAATAGTAATGATAGGGCTCCCATGATCCCCATATTTTGGTGAGATAAGGGTGTCAGCAACTAAATCAACCAAATTCCCTTCGACTCTGATAGTCTTTGGGTATTTATTTTTTCTTCCTGGTGTCTTTATACACTCATTTCTAATGGTTTGGTTTAGTTCAAGGATGTCCCTAATTGTACGCAACATTGGAACCTCAATATGTACTTTTTTCAATTCTTGAACTAGTTTTGTTTCATCTGCAGTTCGAGTGTCCTGTAATCACTCAGGAAAAGGGGTTGTAGTCTGTTTGGGTATTTGATCATCCTGTTTATCTGGCATTGGTGAAGAACTAGTATTACCCTCAAGGTTTCTTCCTTATCGGCATCATCGGCAGTTCTGTGATAACAACAGGAGGGTTCAATATTTTTCTAGATCGTAGTCATAAATTACCAATAGTGTTAACCTGCATGGTGTTACCTAAGTCTATGTCATCAATCAAAGTTGTTTGTTGATTTTTAGGATTGGATACTGGTTGGGCCGGAAGTTGTGTTTGTGTTGCTTGTCCTTGATTTTGGTAGGCTTGAGGTGGAGGCATTAAAGCTTGTTGTGGCTATTGGAACCTGCGTTGTTGATTACCGTTTTGTGGTGGTGCCCAAGACTGATTTTGGCTAAAATTTTGTTAAGGACCCCACTGCTGATTGTGCCAAGGATTGGCTGCGGGTGGTGGAGCCCAACCCGGCTGAGTGTAGGGATTTTTCCAAGGTGGTGGATATGGATAAGTCATCTAGTTTGAGTTTTCCCACTCAGGTTGTCCCTAAGAAGACTGAGAGGCTTGATTTGGCCATGGCATTCTCTAGGGATTCTGAGTTGGTCTAGATGGAAACCCACCTTGATTGTTTGGTCTTTGGACAAAATTTAAATCAGCACTTGTTTGAGAGATGGCATTCAAACCTCCCTTCAACTATGGTAGAAGTGTGCAATGCTTAGTGTCATGGTCAGTAACTTCGCAGATTAAGCACGTGTCTATGACATCCAAAGGACATTCTCTCAAGGGGTGTCTCTTCCGACATTTAGGGAAATAAATGTCCAATGGTTCTTTAGTAGGGGTGGCTTTTTTCTTAAGTCCATCTATGGTGGATGTTAATCAGAGAGAATGTTTGTTTTCATGTTGGCCATTTCTTCTAGAATTTTAGAGGTACCCAAATACTTGGATGTTTTTTTCTTTGTATTCCTCTGCGTGTTCTAGAATATCTTTTACTTAGCTCGTGATTTGTTCCATGGTGAGTTTATGCACATATCCTCCTCCCATGCAATGGAGAGAGTCCTTAGTTTCTTCATCTAGTCCTTTTAGAAATATTGTTTTAGTGATGTCTACATGTAACTCATACCCACTACATTTATGGAGAAAGAGGAATCTATCCAGATAATGCTCTAGATTCTCATCTTCCTTTTTCGTATTTGGAAGAACTCTTCCTTCCTATCCCTTCCCCTACAATAGTCTTGGTATTTATCCAGAAGGCAATTTCCTGGCTTCCCAGAATTAATGGAGTTAGACGATAACCCCATAAACCATCTCATAGCAGAATCTTTGAGAGTGGAGGGAAATAGTTTGATTTTTTGATTGTCAGTTTGGTAGTCATATGTCTGGCACAGGATTTTAAATTCAAACAGAAACTGATTAGGGTCTTCTTTGGTCATTCCTCAAAAGAGAGGGAGGATGGATGGTGAGATTTTTTTCAAGGGTGCATCCTCATCTGCATCGAGGACAATGGGGTATGTAAAGGGTTCGTCCTAAAGGTTGGTCTTCAGCATTCCCAAGGTCCCCCATTGTAGAACGGTGTGAAGAGGATACAAAATGCTCATAAAAGGTTCTAAGTGTTGAGTTGGAATCTATATCACTCTCAGTGTTTCTCTCTTGTGAAGTGTCTAAAGAGATTTGTTGAATATTGCGTGCTATAAATCTCCCTTGGTTATCTCGTGACCTATGCATCTAGGTTGGTTGGTTTAAATCGAGGTCCGAGAGAACTACTGGTTTCCTATATGAACTCCATTAACACCCATAGCATATGGAAAAAATAATGGAGCTTATGGTTATGTCCCCAATGGCACAAAATATGATGGGTTGTCGTATGCTTCCAATCATTTAACTAACATAATCTTGGTCAGTGTCATTCTAAACCAGGGTTGTGTCCTAGGCAATATGCAATGGAGTCTAGGAGAACCAGTTATGCATTGGGTCTATTGGGTGGTGTCTTAGTTTAATGACTATTCTACGGAAATGTAGTTAAAATCTATAGAAATTAAATACAAGTCTATGGAATTCAACTATTTTCAATGAAAGGAATTTTAGCAACTAATCTTCTATTGTAAAATAAAATACGCACACACTTATTCTTAAAAAATTAAATCACAACTGAATAAATGGAACTTTTAGCAGAAAGCAAGACTATTCGTTAACTAGATTTGCATAACAAAAGCATCTATTCTAAGTGAAAGCAGTAATGGAGAAAGCAGATATAATTAATCAAAGCATGCATGTAAGATTTATCAAATGACAATTACAGTAAATCTAATCAAAGAACTGTATGCATGAACTCAAAGTAACCTCGTATCTCCTCTAGTTGAGTGGGCCCTTGCTCTTCCTCGGGATAGAGGGATTAACAACTTCTGATCCTCAAAATGTCATGGCTTTCATTAACTTAGAAATAAGTTCATAACATAGAAAAGATATCTAGAACTGTATGCAGATAATCTCCTTCAATAATCAAAAAGTGGTACTACCAAGTTTTGAAGACGAAGTATTCATATAGATAATGTTGGTTACAAGATCCACCATATCAGGCAGCATTAAACATTGTCCATCAAATATCAATTAAAACAAATAGATTCCTATGAGCCGTTAGAATCAATCCCATGCTAATAGTTCAATTTGATGGAAACAGTCTTCAGCCACATGCTTCAAACTCGGGCTTCTTATCCACCAGCAACTTCCATCATTCCCTACACACATCATCACGTTTGATCTCATAAAGATAGTTAGTAGGAGGTTCATGTGATAATCGGTTTTCATAAACAATAGCAAGGAAAATGCATCAAACCTACTAAGATATAACTACACAAAACATCCCCATATACTAATAAGTCATATCACAAAGAGTATTTCCGGTCTAAAGAAATGATATTAATGAGCCAAACAATGCACTCATCACCTCTAAGCCATCCTTCACATCTACCCTTATCCCTCCATTGTCCCACCTCCGAATTGTGTTTTACCTCAACCATTTTCCCTTTATCATCCAATCTTTAACCCTCTAAGACTTTCCCTCCATTTCCCAACTTCCAATCCTCTAGGCTCTCCTTCACATCCACACTTTTCCTCCATTTTACCATCTCTAACCTACATTTCACCTCAACCCTTTTCCCTCTATAATTTATCCTCCAAGCCCACCTACTTCCACCCTTGTCCCTTCATTAGCCAATCTCCAAGTGCTTTTCCCTCCATCATCCATCATCAAACCCATAAAACCTCCAATCCTTCCTTTACTTCCACACTTTTTCCTTCATTTTCCATCCCCAGATTGTCCCACCTCTAACCCCCATTTCCCTAAAACCCTTTTCCTCTCATTTCCTAAACTCCAACCCTCCAACCTCCCATTTGCTTTAACCCTTTTCCCCTCATCATCAAACCTCCAAAATCCCATTTTCCTTCATTCCAACCCTTTTCCCTCCATCATCCCATTATAATCGTTTGCCTCTATCATTCAACCTATAACTCACATTTCACCTCGACCCTTTTCCTTCCGTCATCCAACCTCCAATACTCCAACCTCCCAAGCCTTATAGACTGTAATATCCCATTTCCTTTAACCATTTTCCTCGCATCATCCAATCTAAAAATGATCTTTTCCTTTCATATTCTAACCTCAAACCCTCTAAGCCCTCCTTAACTTCTACCCTTGTTCCTCCATTATCCCACCTCCAACCGGCATTTCCTTTAACCCGTTTACCTCCATCATCCAACCTCACGAACTCACCTTCTCATCCAGCCTTTTCCCTCCATCATTCAAACTCCTCAAAACTTCCAACCTCTCCTCCTCCTCAACTATTTACTCCCTTCATCATTCTAATTCCAAACCCCCACCTCCCCTTCCAATTAACCCTTACCCATCCATTTCTTAACATTTCGAACTCCCCTTCTTGTCCATCCTTTTCCCTCCATCATCCAACCTTCTCAAAATTTCCAACCTAACCTCCTCCTCAACCATTTACTCCTTCGTAATTATAACTCCAAACCCCCAACCTCCCCTTCCTCTCAACCCTTACCCCTCCATTTCTTAACATTTATTAACATAAAATCCTTCAAGACCTCCAAACTCCCTTCATGTCCACCCTTTTCCCTCCATCATCCTACCTTTAAGCTTCCAACATCCCCTTCTCTCAACCCTTTTCCCTCTGTCATTCAACATCCCATTATCCTCAATCCTTACCCCTCCATTTCCTAACCTCTAAGGCTTCAAGCCCTCTAAACCCCCTTCACATCCACCCTATTCCATCCATCATCCTACCTTCAAACTTCCAACCTCACGTTCTCCTCAACCATTTTCCCTTTGTCATCTAACCTCCCCTTCTCCTCAACCATTTTCCCTCCATCTTCCAACCTCCTAACTCTCTAAGCCCTTCTTAACTTCTATCCTTGTCCATCCATCATCCCACCACCAACCCCCATATCCTTCAACCCTTTTACCTCCATTATCCAACCTCTTAAATCCCCTTCATGTTCACCCTTTTCCTCCATCGTCCAACCTCCAAAATTCCAACCTCCCCTCCTCCTCAACCCTTTACTCCCTCCATCATTCTAACTCCAAAGCCCCATACCTCCCATTCCCGCAACCCCTTACCCCTCTATTTCTTAACCTCCAAACCTTCAAGCCCTCCATCATCCAACCTCAAAAATTCCAACCTCCCCTCCTCCTTAACCCTTTACTCCCTCCATCATTCTAACTCCAAAACCCCATACCTCCCATTCCCGTAACCCTTACCCTCTATTTCTTAACCTCCAAACCTTCAATCCTCCAAACCCCCTTCACGTCCACCCTTTTCCTCCATCATCCTACCTTAAAACTTCCAACCTCCCTTCATCTCAACCCTTTTCCTCCGTCATCCAACCTCCAAAATTCCAACCTCCCTTCTCTCTCAACCCTTTTCCCTCCATCGTCCCAACCTCCTAACTTCTACCCTTGTCAATCCATCGTCCCACTTCTAATCACCATTTCTTTCAACCCTTTTACCTCCATTATCCAGCCTCTGAACTCCCATTCATCTCAACCTTTTTCCCTCCATCATCCAACCTACAAATTTCCAACCCCCTCAAAACTTTCAACCTCAACTTGTTACTCCCTTCACTATTCTAACTCCAAACCCCAAACCTCCCTTCCTCAAACCTTACCCCTTTATTTCCTAATATCCAAACCCCCTTCACATCCACCATTTTCCCTCCATCATCCTTGAACCTTCCAACCTCCCCTTCTCCTCAACCCTTTTCCATCCCTCATCCAAGCTCTAAACTTCCAACCTCTCCTTTTACTCAACCCTTTTCCCTCATCATCTAGCCTCTAAACTTCCCCTTCTCCTCAACCCTTTTCCCTCGATTGTACAACCTCCTAACTTCCTACCTCCCCTTCTCCAAGCCTTCAAGCCATCTAATCCCCCTTTACCTAAACCCTTACCCCTCGGTTTCCTAACCTCCTAACCCCCTTCACATCCACTCTTTTACCTCCATCATCCTTCAACCTTCTAACCTCCCCTTCTCCTCAACCCTTTTCCCTCCATCATCCAACCTCTAAACTTCCAACCTCCCCTTTTCGTCAACCCTTTTACCTCCGTCATTCAACCTCCAAAGTTCCCCTTCTCCTCAACCCTTTTCCCTCCATTGTCCAACCTCCTAACTTCCAACCCCCTTCTCCATGCCTTCAAGCCCTCCAAACCACCCTTCACCTAAACCATTACCCTCCATTTCCTAACCTCCTTTCCTTTAAGCCCTTCAAACCCCCTTTCACATACACCATTTTCCCTCCATCATCCAACATCCCCTTCTCCTCAATCCTTTTCCTTCCATCGTTTAACCTCCAAACTTCCAACCTTCCCTTCTCCAAGCCTTCAAGCCCTCCAAACTTACCCTTCTCCTCAACCCTTTTCTGTCCATTTTCCAACCTCCTAACTCCCAACCTCCCCTTATCCAATCCTTCAAGCCCTAAAACCCCCTTCACCTAAACCCTTACCCCTCCATTTCCTAACCTCTATGCCTTCAAGCCCTTCAAACTCTCTTTCATGTACACCCTTTCCCCTCTCATATCTAACCTCCCCTTCTCCTCAATCCTTTTCCATCCATCATTTAACCTCCAAAATTCCAACCTCCCCTTCTACAAGCCTTTAATCCCTCCAACCGCCCATTTCCTTCAACTCTTTTCCCTCAACCTTTTTCCTTCCATTTTCCAACCTCCAACCCCATTTCCTACAACCATTTCCCTCAATTGTATAACAACTAAGTTCCCCTTCACATCCATCCTTTTCCCTCTATAATCCAACCTCCAAAATTCCAACCTCTCTTTCTCCTCAACCCCTTTACCTTCATTATGTAACCTCCAAACTCCCCTTCACATCCACCCTTTCCCCTCGTCATCCAACCTCCAATCTTGTAACCTCCTTCCCCTAAACCCTTTTCCCTTCCTCCATCATCCAAAATCTAAACCCCACAAGCCTCCCCTTCACCTAAACCCTTACCCCTCCGATTCTTAACCTTTAATCCTTCAAGCCTCCAAATCCCCTTCATGTCCACCCACTTCCCTCTATCATCCAACCTTTAAACCGACAACCTCCCTTCTCGTCAACCCTTTTCCCTCCATCATCCAATCTCCAAAATTCTAACCTCCCTTCTCCTCAACCATTTTCCTCCATCATCCAACACCCCCTTCTCCTCAACCCTTTTCCTCCATTATCCAACCACCAAAATCCTCTTCACGTCCACACTCTCCCTCCATCATCCAACCTCAAATTTTCCAACCTCCCCTTATTCTAAACCCTTTTCCTTGCCTCTATCATCCAAAATCCAAATCCCACAAACCTCCCCTTCACCTAAACCCTTACCCTCCAATTCCTAACCCTCAATCCTTTAAGCCTTCTAAACCCCCTTCATGTCCACCCTTTTCCCTCTATCATCCAACCTTCAAACTTCCAACCTCCCTTCTCCAAACCCTTTTCCTCTCACATCATCCAACCTCCAAACTTCTAACCTCCCTTCTCCTCAAGTATTTCCCCTCCATCATCTAACCTCCCCTTCTCCTAAACCCTTTTCCCTCCCTCCATCATCCAAAATCCAAACCCCACAAACCTTCCCTTCCCCTAAACCCTTACCCCTTCATTTCCTAACCTTCAATCCTTCAAGCCCTCTAAACCCCCTTTACGTCCACCCTTTTCCCTTTATCATCCAACCTTAAAACTTCTAACCTCCCCTTCTCCTCAAACATTTTCCTGCCATAATCCAACCTCCTTCTCCTAAAACCATTTCCCTCCCTCCATCATCCAAAATCCAAACCCCACAAACCTTCCCTTCCCCTAAACCCTTACCCCTCCATTTCCTAACCTTCAATCCTTCAAGCCCTCTAAACCCCCTTTACATCCACCATTTTCCCTTCATCATCCAACCTTCAAACTTCCAACCTCCCCTTCTCCCCAACCATTTTCCCTCAATCACCCAACCTCCAAACTCCCCTTTATATCCACCCTTTTCCCTCAGTCATCTAACCTTTAAACTTCCAACCTCCCCTTCTCCTCAACCCTTTTCCCTCCATTAGACAACCTCCAAACTCTCCTTCATGTCCACAATTTTCCCTCAATCATCTAATCTCCAAAATTCCAACATCCCCTTTTCCTCAAACCTTTTCCCTCCCTCCATCATCCAACCTCCAACCCCCAACCTCCCCTTCCGTTTAACCCTTTTCCTTTATCATCCAACATCCAACGCCTATTCTAACCTCAACACTCCCGACCACATCCACCCTTTTCCTCTCGTAAACCAACCTCCAAAATTCCAACCTCCCCTTCTCCTTAACCCTTCTCCCTCCTTCCATCATCTAACCTATCTTTACCTTAACTCTTTTCTCTCCCTCCATTGTCCAACCTCCAAACTTCCAACCTCCCTCTCTCATCCAACCTCTAATGTCTAACCTCCAAACTCCCCTCACATCCACCCTTTTCCCACTTTCAACCAACCTCCAACTTCCAACCTCCCTTTTCCTTAACCCTTTTCCCCCTTCCATTATCTAACCTCTCTTTCCCTTAACCCTTTTCCCTCTTGTCATCCAACCGCTAACATCTAGTCTAGCCTCCAAACTCCCCTTCACATCCACCCTTTTCCCATCATAAACCAACCTCCCCTTCTCCTCAACCCTTTCCCCATTTCATTATCTAAGCTCTCTATCCCTTAACCATTTTCCCTTTGTCATCCAACCTCCAACATCTAGTCTAACCTCTAAAATCCCATTCACATCCACCCTTTTCCCGCCATCAACCAACCTCCAAACTTCCAACCTCCCCTTCTCCTCAAACCTTTTCCCTCCTTCCATCGTCTAACCTCTCTTTACCTCAACTCTTTTCTCTCCCTTCATTATCCAACCTCAACTTCTCCTCAAACCTTTTCCCTCTATCATCCAACCTCCAACATCTATCCTCCAAACTCCCCTTAAAATCCACCTGTAAAAGGATGTGCTCCTTTGATTGTGAAGTCATGCTTGATATGGACTGTATCTTCTTTGAAATTGCAGATCTTTGACTGAGTCGGAACATAATTGGACTCTTTTAATTCTTTCATTTTAAACCTGAGTTTAATCTGATCTCGGAATGAATATGGAGTTATCCATCTATAAGACCCAGCCTTGGATCAGTGGCATTGATCCAAGTAATGCTTTAAGTTTATTTGGGATGAACTAAAATTATAGACCTTTCGCAGGTTGCAAGGTCTGAATGCATCGAATAAACTGTTCCAGAGTCTAAATCAGGCTGATCGTGTTAAATAAATTGGTTCCCGATATCGTAATATCAGGAAGGTCTTGATCGTGGACCAGGTAATAATTCAGATACATTTATTTCACTAGCCTATTGGCAGTGCAGGAGTGAATCCTGTTCGTGAATGTATGTTGTAGGTTCTTTTTCTGAGCATTTGAAATGTTAGACCTAAACTAGATTTATTAAGGTTAGTAACCTAAAACTAAACTATAACCTAGGGGTTAGATTAGTGTTAATCTAACCTAGGCCTAGGCTATAAGCTAATGTTCTAAGTTAGTAACTATGTGCTATGAGGTTAGACTAAGTGTTATCTTAAATCCTAACCTAAGTTACTAACCTAACTAATGAACAAGGAAGAAAGGGGACCTATGGAAGGGTGCGAACCATGGGCGGCAGTTTCTATGGCATTAAATGGATGGATAAGTATGAAGGACAGGTAATTTGGTAGAAGTTTTAAACGGCTAGCTAGAGCCGACGTGGCAGGTCGCCAAAGTTGGAAATGGTCTTCGAACTGGTTTTATCCATCGCCAACTATGGCGGTCGGTGGCAATGGAAATTGAGTGGGAAATTTGGAGTAAATGCCATTTATGAACTCGGTCTTCGAGCTCGGGTTTCACGGGAAGGCATGCAAAATGGAAAATTAGTAGTTTGTTTGGTTTTTCATGCGCTCCGGTTTTCCCTCTGTCTGATCACTGGTTCTTCGCACCAGTCTTCTTGGAGTTGCATGGCAAATATGAGTGTAACTCGCTCTTTTCTCTGGCAAGGAAAATTTATAAGTCATGGAAATAACAAATTTTTGTTGGTGAATCTAACTTGGAAAAAGAGGAGAAGGCTCGAGCTCTTTCAGTGGTCTTCTTCGGATTTTTAAGCAAATAACCAGGCATGTTAGGCCCTAACCTTTAAAAATCTTGCTCTCTTTCAAATGATTTCATTAGAACAACTCTGTTCAGATGATTTTTGGGTTCAGATGGTTTTTATGGTAGCTTTGTGTGATTTTTGTTACTGTATCTTCTTGCTGGTTCGATTTTTCAATTTAACCCTTGATGGGTGTGTATTGTGTTTCAAACTGTTGCACTATTTCGTTGTGTTTTGCATTCCGGCTTAAGTTTGTGAAATGCATGCAAGAAAGTATACTAGACCTGCTCTGTGAGAGCCCATGAATTGTTCCCTTGTTGGGTTCAAGCTACAGTGATACTTGTTGTTGATACTTGTTGTTGATGCTTGTTGTTGATACTTGTCGGAAAGGATACTGATGGACTTTTGTTTGAATGTTCAGTTTAATTGGACTTCTTTGTAAGTTCTGTCATGGTTATTATAGGTGGTGGTTACTGAATCTTGTTGGGTTTCGCTATGATACTTAGGTTATGTTGAACGGATAACTGGCTGTGTTTCAGTATTTAATGCGACCCTGTAGAAGTTGTTTTTCCCTCCTTGTGTTGCAATTACGGGATTTAACCCGTTGATGGTTTGCATTATATTTATTTATTTACAAGATGACTCTGTGGAGTCCTTGGATTGGTTCGTATATTATGGACTACTGTATAAGTCATGTATGTGAATACTGGTAGCATGATTCTGTCGGAGTCCTGGAGGGGTAACTAGTAATACGACTTCTGTTATCTTGTAATGAATACCTTCGTTTAAGTAATGAATTTTTGGTACAGACTCAGTTGGTGTACTTTTTACGTTTCCTATCTATGTAAGCTTGAGTGAATAATGTTGTAGAGGCTCAGTTGGATTCCTTGTTACGAAATCAGTATTTAGCTTTTGTATAAGCCTGATTTTGAATATTTACCATTGTTGGCACGGTTGGAATCATTAACTAATATTTATCTTGTATATCGGCTTCTGTAGAAGCTTTATCAAGTATATATGTTGTTCGGATTCAGTTGAAATCCTTGATAGGTAACCAGGTATCTACCTCTATATAAGCCTGATTTTGTACACTTGTTGTTTTTGGCTCTGTTGGGTTCCTTAAGTATAGATAGATATCATGTATCTTGGCTTCTGTAAAAGTGGGTCGTGATTACCATACTTTTCAAACTCTGAATGAGTTCAGATGTGAATACAGTATGTTATGTTTCCTTTCTGAATAATTCCAGTTAAATGAGGCTGTGCATGTTGCGTGGATTTTGTATGAATATCTCTGCATAGTCTTAGGGAAACATCATTTGCTTTAATGTCAAGGAGTCTCTTGTTGACTGCGATAAAAGAGAAGTTCTTTGATTTCGACCTTGGATCTAAAGCCTTACAGTGTTTAGTAGGGATTAGAATGAGCTGTAGGTTGCTGAGAGGGATTGTTGTCGTGTTTGAGCATGATTACGTCTTCTGTTGCATGGATATCTAGTCTTGAGCTTGATTGAACTAAGGAGTTGTCGACTGCACCTCGACAGGCGATGGCAGTGAATATCTTCTTGTTTGTCGCTTTGTGTGGAAGGTCATGTGGAGTCTGTTTGGTAGATAGTCATCACTGTTTGGCGTGAGAGCTACTGTACTGCTAGTAAACTACAGTAGTTTGTTATATTTTAAACTTTAACAAAACTGTGGTGCTTTTGTGGCCTCGTCTGATTTATTCGCATGTGTTTAAGGTGAATGCTTTGCTCTTGGAAAGACGGTACAGTCATGAGCTAGTTCTGAGGGAAATATGTATGATTCGTTTATTTCTCTTCTGTTGTAAAGTATAGGTTGATATAATTGTTTATCTAACTTTTGGAATTGTTCTAACATGCTGATGGAATCATGAAAGGTTATGATATTCATTTATTATGTTGAATATATTAGTCCGTCTGATGTTGTTGTCCTTGGGATTCAGATGGATAGTTGTTTAGATGCATTTGTCTTCTTGGTCACTAACGTTTTGATGAAATATTTGAAAGGTATATGAGACTATTTAGTGACTATAATATGAGCTACGCGTTTATAGTCATGTTTGTATTACAAGAGCATAGTCTGAAATATGTTTACTTGTTTGGTGAAATGATCTCATTTAAACAGGTTGTTTAATGAAAATAGTTGGTGGATTGCAATTGTTTTAAGAGTTAGTGCTTATCATGCTCAGTTCATCGAATGACCCATGTTGACAATTTTTGCGAGATGGTTGCCGTAAGTGGTAAAAGCACGCAGATCGATAGGATGTTCAGATTGTTTAATTTGGTTTTATGATGAATTTCAGCTTGATTCTCTAAATGTACTATATGAGGAAAGATGTTCTTTTTCCGTTGAAGTATTGTATCAAGTAAGCTGAAAGCATAAAATGTATTTGATTAGCCTGAAGGGAATAAAGTGAGATATTTGTTACTTATGTGTTTGTATTCTTATCTGGATAGTTTGACCTTCTTCGGATCAAATGATCTTGAGAGCTTGTTATTATTGTTTAAATTGGAGACTTTTGTGATTATCAATGTAAGCTTGCAAGAATATGTGAATGAATACTTATGATTGTTTAGCAGTTCTAGTATGTTCTATCTAAAGCTAAATTGAAATTTAGATCACTGTCTTTCTGGAAGCTAGGGTAAAAATAAACCTAAGCAAGATGCTAAACAAGCTGGATTAAATTATTAATTCCTAGTCTTGATTAAGCCAGGACAACGTTTAATTGGATTCTTAATCATTATATCTTGATACTAATAAGTAAGATATAAATTCAGTTATGAGAACTGATATAAACCAAAAAAGGGTTTGGTTAGCAATCTCATGTGAAGGATGGGAGTAATTGTCCAATTTCGTTGATTTAGAATTATGTATATTCTATGAACTCCTTGATGGGACCTCTAGTCTTAATAACTTCTCTTGTGTATTGGGTTTTATTAAGAAAGGTCATTCTAAGGTGAGGAACCCAGGGGTTGGGAAAGACTACCCTTAAAGGGAGCGTCTTATGGTATAATTTAACTCAACGTATGTAACACTTTTTAATAAGTAGATCTTTTCGAGGTGGATTTAAAGGTTGACGGCACAAGTCAACTGCAGGGTTGTACCTCCGAGAAGATTAGGATCTCCTCGAAGATACAACAATGCAGGTGACTTATGACGACACCCTTTGCATTGATCGTTAAGATTTACACCTTTAACTCGAACAAGTTACTCTGGGACCGATTAGGAATGTGGTCACGTTATAAGGCTGCCTAGGAGACTCGGGGTATCTTGACACACTGGTTTAACTAGGGTTGACCCAGTATGTCATCGTATCCCTAGTCCTCGGGAGCACCCATATAACGTTGTCACCTTACTAATCCATTTCCGAGTGAATAACTTGGGATAGGAGGGACTGACAGAAGTCAGTATAAGACATTCTACATAACATAGGAATGGGGTGAAGGACGTATTCCAGATTGACGAGTATGCCGTTAAGGAATACGAGACATAAGCAGTATGTTTCAAATCCTTTGGCCAAAGTATCGCAAGCTGCTGATTGCGTTGTCCTAAGTCACCTGGTCTAAGGGATGAGATGCCGATGAATAATGGTAACAATTATTCAGATAGGTTCCTTAGACAGAGCATTCTAAATCCCAGAATAGGGAAGAGAACCGCAAGAGTGGTGTGTTAAATAAAAACGCCAACTCTTATTACTCATGAATAGATCGGTAGATTACCGAGTCATGGAATGAATAGATCGGAGGTACTCCGAGTCATTACAACTGCATATGGTTATCTGTTATAAGAATGGTTATTTGATTTGTGAGTTCTAAATTATGTATTTAGAACCAGGAAGCATTTATCAAAAAAAATTGACTTGTTCTAATGTATAAAATGAGGATGTTACATCTTGGTATCAGAGCTGAAGGTTGCAGCTCTTGGGCCTATTGTGTCCATAATCTGATGAGAACCTGAATTTTCTTGTAACAGAAAATGGTTAGAACAAGGGGGAACGTTGCGAATAATGCTCCACCTGATGGAGGGGCGGCAACAACCCAGAAACTTGATGAGATCCTTGCTGCCCTGTTGGACACAAGAGATCGTTTAGCTGTACTTGAATAGCAGGTGATGGGAAATGAGGAGGATGAAGAAGCTGGTAATGACAATCAGCCACCTCCTGAGGACAACCCCGATATGGGTGTTGATGTTAATGCTGGGAATGCACCGTCCAACCGAGAAAAAAAAGGCCAAGTTGGCGTGAGAACTCACTAATGATATAAAAGGATAAGTCCACCTAAGTATGATGGCACCACATTAGGAGATGGAGCTGAGAACGCTCAACGAAATGGAGAAGTACTTTGCAATAAGAAACTTCTCGAGGAAACCAAAGCTATTTGGGAGCCTATCGGCTTTCCCATGAAGCATCTTCGTGGTGGGATAGCCGTAAAAGCTGAACTAAATATTGATGAGACCAACGTTACTTGGGATCAATTTAAAGGCTATTTTAGGCAACGTTGGCTGCCACAACTTTTCTATGATCAAAAAATGACAAAATTCCAGAACTTAGCTCAAGGGAAGCTAACGGTAACTGAATATTGGGAGCGGTTTACAAAACTCCTCAAGTATGTACCGTAGTATCAAACTGACGAGAAGTTCAGAATACGGAAATTCATCATGGGATTGAATCCCGTGATAGGGGGAGAGGTCGATGTTCACAGTCCAACCACTATGGAAGGAGTTGTTGAAAAGGCCATAAGGCAAGAACAGAAATTAAAGGCTATTTCTGCTCATAAGGAGGAAGTGCGGAAGAAGACTGCAAACCCTTCTTCAACCTCTCTTGCACCCAAAAAGGGACCATGGAAAAAGTTTGGAAACAAAAATAAGTTTCCAGGGGATAACAGTAAGAAAGCAGTAGTAAATAAGCCTGCTGGAAATGTAAGGGATAATTTTGCCAAAAATTATAACAATGGGCAGAAGCCCTATGGAGGACAACGTGACAATTACAAGGCTGGAGGCAATTTTGAGCCTAAAAAGGGACCTGTAGGAGGCTGCTACAATTGTGGCAAAGACCACTACATAAATCAGTGCCCTTTGAAGAAGGATGATCGTAATCAATAACATAAGATACATGCTGCAGTAGCAGACAAGCAAGCTGAAAAGCAAGTGACACCTATAGAAGTTCCGGGTAAGTTATTTGGCATACCTGTCACTATTCTTTTTGATACAGGAGCTACTGAATGTTTCATTTCTAATAAACTTGCCTCTAAACTTAAGAGAAAAGCTGGAAAAATGGATAAATCTTGGACTGTACAATATGGTAATAACTCTGTTCATACAGTGAGTATGTGTCTTTTTGGGGCAGTCCTTGACTTACCTAATTTCTCCACGGAAGTTGACCTCTATGTTACACCTTTGGGATCGTATGACATTGTCATCGGTGTCAATTGGTTAGCTGACCATAAAGCAAAGGTAGACTACTATGAAAAGAACATAAAATGTTTAGATGATCAGCTGGAAACAACAGAGATTCAAGGTGTGAAACGGGAAATTTCAGTTAGAAAACTGTCAGCTATGCAGCTTAAAAAGGCTAAAAATAAAGGATGTACCCTTTATGCAGTAAAGATATCTGAATTTTCAGAAGAAGATGGTGATTACATGAAACGATTTCCTCTGTTACAAAGTTTCAGGGATGTTTTCTGAGGAATTACCGGGTTACCACCTAAGAGGAATTTGACTTCACCATCGAAATCAAACCAGAATGCAGAACCTATTTCCAAAGCACCTTATCGGATGACTACTACGAGTTAGTAGAGCTTAAGGCACAATTGCAAGAACTTATGTCTAAAGGTTTGATTAGACCAAGTGTTTCACCTTGGGAGCGCCCGTAATATTTGTGAAAAGAAGGATGGAACACTTAGGCTGTGTATCGATTATCGGATGTTGAACAAAGCAACAATCAAGAACAGATATCCACTTCCAAGGATCGACGATCTATTTGATCAAATGCGTGGGGCAGCGGTTTATTCTAAGATAGATCTTCGATCTGGTTATCATCAGTTAAGGATTAGAGAAGAAGATATTCATAAAACAACTTTCCGAACAAGGTACGGACATTATGAATTCACGGTTCTACCCTTTGGATTAACTAATGCACCCGCAGCCTTTATGAACTTAATGAACAATATTTTTCAAGAATATCTGGACAAGTTTGTACTTGTATTCTTGGATGATATTCTCATTTATTCTAAAAGCGTTGAGGAGCACAATGAGCATTTGAAGATAGTTTTGGGAATTTTGAGAAAAAGAAAGTTGTATGGTAAGTTATCCAAATGTTCTTTCTTTGATTCAGAAGTTCACTATTTGGGTCATGTCATTAGCAAAGAAGGAATTGCTGTAGATCCTTCAAAAATAGTGGCAATAACTGAGTGGCCTGCACCAAAGAATGTGCACGAAGTAAGAAGCTTCATGGGTCTTGCTGGTTACTATAGAAAATTTGTAAAGGATTTTTCTAAAGTAGCTGCACCAATAACTTCATTGCAGAAGAAGGATAAGAAATTCATATGGAATGATAAGTGCGAAGTGGCTTTCAAAAGTCTGAAAAGCCAGTTGACTTCCGCACCTATATTAGCTGTACCAGACCCTAATGGGAGCTTTACTGTTGTAACGGATGCTTCTGGGGAAGGCCTTGGAGGTGTTTTGCTACAAAATGATCAAGTCATAGCATATGAAAGTAGAAAACTTAAATTACATGAGCTGAATTATGCTCCTCATGATTTGGAGCTTGCTGCCATTGTTCATGCACTTCAAGTCTGGAGACACTATTTACTTGGGAAACCTTTTGAGTTGAAAACTGATCACTTAGGACTGAAATATATTTTCACTCAGCCTAATCTTAATGCTAGACAGAGAAGGTGGTTAGAATTTTTATCACAATATGATTTTGATATTAGCTATATCAAAGGGAAGGAGAATAGAGTAGTGATGCTCTAAGTCGTAGGAGGCACATTTACTGCTCTTATAACATTAAGAACTCAGTTTAAGGATGAGGTAAAAAGTGCCTCAGAATCTGATATTTACTTTCAACAAGTAAAAGCGCTTGCTGCAGAACCTAATGATGAAAGGTATAAAGGTTTTCATTTTGATAATGAAGGAATCTTGCGTTATGAAAATAGAGTATATGTACCTATGCTGAATGATTTGAGAAAGAAGTTGTTAGTTGAATTTCATAATTCACCTTTCTCTGGACACCCGGTATCACAAAAATGCTTGCTGATCTGAAAACAACAATACTTTTGGAAAGGTATGAAAAAGGATGTCATTAATTTTGTGACTCATTGTTTGGAGTGTCAGCGGGTTAAGGCAGAACATATGCACCCTGCTGGACTGTTATATCCTCATAGCATACCGCAGTACAAATGGCAAGTAATAACCATGGATTTTGTACAAGGATTACCCATGTCCAGGAATAAACATGATGTTATCCTGGTAGTTGTAGATAAACTGACTAAGGTAGCTCATTTCATCGCTGGAAATCTAAAGGATGATTCACCAGTGCTGGCCAAAAGATTCGTACACAAATTTTTAGATTACATGGTGTACCAGAATTGATTATATCGGCGAGGATCCAAGAATGACGTCAAGGTTTTGGCAAACGCTTAATACACTCTTGGAATGAAACTAAACTTCATTCGCATATCATCCGAAACGGATGGACAAACCGAGAGAGGTAAATCAAGTGTTGGAGGACATGTTGCGAATGTATTGCATGGATCAACAGGTATAAATGGGAAGAGTATCTTCCATTAGTTGAATTCGCATACAACAACACTTATCACTCATCTCTTAAAATGGCACCATTTGAAGCACTTTATGGAAGAAAGTGCGAAACTCTGTTAGTGGGATAGTGTTGAGGATAGAGTGGTAATTGGACCAGAGATTCTCACGAAATGGAACAGGCAAGTTAAGCTGATTCGTGAACGATTAAAGGAAGCAGCGGATAGGCAGAAGAGCTATGCTGACCTTAAGCGGGTTGATCGAAGGTTTGAGCTTGGTGAGAAGGTTTTTCTTCGTGTTAAACCCAAAAAGAGTTCTATAACTTTTGGCAAGGCTGCCAAGTTGTCACCTCGATTCGTGGGACCTTTCGAAATTGTCAAAATAATCAATCCTGTAGCTTATCGTTTAGCATTACCACCTGCTTTATCTCGCATGCATGATGTTTTCCATATTTCTTTGCTTAAGAAATACGTTTCAGATCTGTCACATGTTTTAAATTGGAATTCCTTGCAGGTCCAAGACCCAGGAATAATCGTGGTTAAACCCACACGAGTGCTGGAAACTCACCAATTGCATTTGAGAAATCGTGAAATACAACAATGTAAGGTCCAGTGGGACCAGTTTAACGAAGAAAGTGCAACTTGGGAAAATCTGGAAGAGATGAAAATTGCTTTTCCTTCTCTTTTTCAACAGAATGAAATCTGTTGACAAAACATTTCTTTTATGAACTTATTTTTTTTTAAGTTTATATGAAAGCCAGATGGAGGCAAACATTATTCAGGCTGAATAAAATGTGTTGTGACATTGATTTCTGGAACTATTAAGTTGGAAAATAGTCGCATTGTTTTGTGAACTAATAAATTGGTTGACCTGAAGGTTAATCGAATATGTAATCATCGGGACGATGAATCTTTTAGGAGGGAAGCATGTAACACCCTGAATTATTGTTACTTCCTCCTGAGCATTCAAGTGTTGATATGTGATTTCTTTTGTAAAAGGATGTGCTCCTTTGATTGTGAAGTCATGCTTGATATGGACTGTATCTTCTTTGAAATTGCAGATCTTTGACTGAGTCGGAACATAATTGGACTCTTTTAATTCTTTCATTTTAAACCTGAGTTTAATCTGATCTCGGAATGAATATGGAGTTATCCATCTATAAGACCCGACCTTGGATCGGTGGCATTGATCCAAGTAATGCTTTAAGTTTATTTGGGATGAACTAAAATTATAGACCTTTCGCGAGGTTGCGAAGTGCAGATGCATCGAATAAACTGTTCCGGAGTCTAAATCGGTGATCGTGTTAAATGAATTGGTTCCCGATATCGTAATATCGGGAAGGTCTTGATCGTGGACCGGTAATAAATTCGAGATACATTTATTTCCACTAGCCTATTGGCGGTGCGGAGTGAACCCCTGTTCGTGAATGTATGTTGTAGGTTCTTTTTCTAAGAGCATTTGAAATGTTAGACCTAAACTGGATTTATTAAGGTTAGTAACCTAAAACTAAACTATAACCTAGGGGTTAGATTAGTGTTAATCTAACCTAGGCCTAGGCTATAAGCTAATGTTCTAAGTTAGTAACTATGTGCTTTATGAGGTTAGACTAAGTGTTATCTTAAATCCTAACCTAAGTTACTAACCTAACTAATGAACAAGGAAGAAAGGGGACCTATGGAAGGGTGCGAACCATGGGCGGCGTTTCTATGGCATTAAATGGAGGATAAGTATGAAGGACGAGGTAATTTGGTAGAAGTTTTAAAACGGCTAGCTAGAGCCGACGTGGCGGTCGCCAAAGTTGGAAATGGTCTTGAACTGGTTTTATCCATCGCCAACTATGGCGGTCGGTGGCAATGGAAATTGAGCGGGAAATTTGGAGTAAATGCCATTTATGAACTCGGTCTTGAGCTCGGGTTTCACGGGAAGGCATGCAAAATGGAAAATTAGTAGTTTGTTTGGTTTTTCATGCGCTCCGGTTTTCCTCTCTGCTCGATCACTTGGTTCTTCGCACCACTTTTGATCTTCTTGGTGTTGCATGGCAAATATGAGTGTAACTAGCTCTTTTCTCTGCAAGGAAAATTTATAAGTCATGGAAATAACAAATTTTTGTTGTGAATCTAACTTGGAAAAAGAGGAGAAGGCTCGAGCTCTTTCGGTGGTCTTCTTTGGATTTTTAAGCAAATAACCGGGCATGTTAGGCCTTAACCTTTAAAAATCTTGCTTTCTTTCAAATGATTTCATTAGAACAACTCTGTTCGAGATGATTTTGGGTTTAGATGGTTTTTATGGTAGCTTTGTGTGATTTTTTTATCTTGTATCTTCTTGCTGGTTCGATTTTCAATTTAACCCTTGATGGGTGTGTATTGTGTTTCAATCAGTGTTGCACTATTTCGTTGTGTTTTGCATTCGGCTTAAGTTTGTGAAATGCATGCAAGAAAGTATACTAGACCTGCTCTGTGAGAGCCCATGAATTGTTCCTTGTTGGGTTCGGGCTACTGATTGATACTTGTTGTTGATACTTGTTGTTGATGCTTGTTGTTGATACTTGATACTTGTCGGAAAGGATACTTGATGGACTTTTGTTTGAATGTTCGGTTTAATTGGACTTCTTTGTAAGTTCTCATGTGTTATTATAGGTGGTGGTTACTTGAATCTTGTTGGGTTTCACTATGATACTTAGGTTATGTTGAATGGATAACTGGCTGTGTTACAGTATTTAATGCGACCCTGTAGAAGTTGTTTTTCCCTCCCTTGTGTTGCAATTACGGGATTTAACCCGTTGATGGTTTGCATTATATTTATTTATTTACAAGATGACTCTGTGGAGTCCTTGGATTGGTTCGTATATTATGGACTACTGTATAAGTCATGTATGTGAATACTGGTAGCATGATTCTGTCGGAGTCCTGGAGGGGTAACTAGTAATACGACTTCTGTTATCTTGTAATGAATACCTTCGTTTAAGTAATGAATTTTTGGTACAGACTCAGTTGGTGTACTTTTTACGTTTCCTATCTGTGTAAGCTTGAGCGAATAATGTTGTAGAGGCTCAGTTGGATTCCTTGTTACGAAATCAGTATTTAGCTTTTGTATAAGCCTGATTTTGAATATTTACCATTGTTGGCACGGTTGGAATCATTAACTAATATTTATCTTGTATATCGGCTTCTGTAGAAGCTTTATCGTGTATACTGTTGTTCGGATTCAGTTGAAATCCTTGATAGGTAACCAGTGTATCTACCTCTATATAAGCCTGATTTTGTACACTTGTTGTTTTTGGCTCTGTTGGGTTCCTTAAGTATAGATAGATATCATGTATCTTGGCTTCTGTAAAAGTGGGTCGTGATTACCATACTTTTCAAACTCTGAATGAGTTCAGATGTGAATACAGTATGTTATGTTTCCTTTCTGAATAATTCCAGTTAAATGAGGCTGTGCATGTTGCGTGGATTTTGTATGAATATCTCTGCATAGTCTTAGGGAAACATCATTTGCTTTAATGTCAAGGAGTCTCTTGTTGACTGCGATAAAAGAGAAGTTCTTTGATTTCGACCTTGGATCTAAAGCCTTACAGTGTTTAGTAGGGATTAGAATGAGCTGTAGGTTGCTGAGAGGGATTGTTGTCGTGTTTGAGCATGATTACGTCTTCTGTTGCATGGATATCTAGTCTTGAGCTTGATTGAACTAAGGAGCTGTCGACTGCACCTCGACAGGTGATGGCAGTGAATATCTTCTTGTTTGTCGCTTCGTGTGGAAGGTCATGTGGAGTCTGTTTGGTAGATAGTCATCACTGTTTGGCGTGAGAGCTACTGTACTGCTAGTAAACTACAATAGTTTGTTATATTTTAAACTTTAACAAAACTGTGGTGCTTCTGGTGGCCTCGTCTGATTTATTCGCATGTGTTTAAGGTGAATGCTTTGCTCTTGGAAAGACGGTATAGTCATGAGCTAGTTCTGAGGGAAATATGTATGATTCGTTTATTTCTCTTCTGTTGTAAAGTATAGGTTGATATAATTGTTTATCTAACTTTTGGAATTGTTCTAACATGCTGATGGAATCATGAAAGGTTATGATATTCATTTATTATGTTGAATATATTAGTCCGTCTGATGTTGTTGTCCTTGGGATTCAGATGGATAGTTGTTTAGATGCATTTGTCTTCTTGGTCACTAACGTTTTGATGAAATATTTGAAAGGTATCCGAGACTATTTAGTGACTATAATATGAGCTACGCGTTTATAGTCATGTTTGTATTACAAGAGCATAGTCTGAAATATGTTTACTTGTTTGGTGAAATGATCTCATTTAAACAGGTTGTTTAATGAAAATAGTTGGTGGATTGCAATTGTTTTAAGAGTTAGTGCTTATCATGCTCAGTTCATCGAACTGACCCATGTTGACAATTTTTGCAGATGGTTGCCGTAAGTGGTAAAAGCACGCAGATCTGATAGGATGTTCAGATTGTTTAATTTGGTTTTATGATGAATTTCAGCTTGATTCTCTAAATGTACTATATGAGGAAAGATGTTCTTTTTCCGTTGAAGTATTGTATCAAGTAAGCTGAAAGCATAAAATGTATTTGATTAGCCTGAAGGGAATAAAGTGAGATATTTGTTACTTATGTGTTTGTATTCTTATCTGGATAGTTTGACCTTCTTCGGATCAAATGATCTTGAGAGCTTGTTATTATTGTTTAAATTGGAGACTTTTGTGATTATCAATGTAAGCTTGCAAGAATATGTGAATGAATACTTATGATTGTTTAGCAGTTCTAGTATGTTCTATCTAAAGCTAAATTGAAATTTAGATCACTTGTCTTTACCGGAAGCTAGGGTAAAATAAACCTAAGCAAGACGCTAAACAAGCTGGATTAAATTATTAATTCCTAGTCTTGATTAAGCGAGGACAACGTTTAATTGGATTCTTAATCATTATATCTTGATACTAATAAGTAAGATATAAATTCATTTATGAGAAATGATATAAACCAAAAAAAAGGGTTTGGTTAGCAATCTCATGTGAAGGATGGGAGTAATTGTCCAATTTCATTGATTTAGAATTATGTATATTCTATGAACTCCTTGATGGGACCTCTAGTCTTAATAACTTCTCTTGTGTATTGGGTTTTATTAAGAAAGGTCATTCTAAGGTGAGGAACCCGGGGTTGGGAAAGACTACCTTAAAGGGAGCATCTTATGGTATAATTTAACTCAACGTATGTAACACTTTTTAATAAGTAGATCTTTTCGAGGCGGATTTAAAGGTTGATGGCACAAGTCAACTGCAGGGTTGTACCTCCGAGAAGATTAGGATCTCTCAAAGATACAACAATGCGGGTGACTTATGATGACACCCTTTGCATTGATCGTTAAGATTTACACCTTTAACTTGAACAAGTTACTCTGGGACTGATTAGGAATGTGGTCACGTTATAAGGCTGCCTAGGAGACTCGGGGTATCTTGACACACTGGTTTAACTAGGGTTGACCCAAGGTATGTTAGTGTATCCCTAGTCCTCGGGAGCACCCATATAAATTGTCACCTTACTAATCCGTTTCCGAGTGAATAACTTGGGATAGGAGGGACTGACAGAAGTCAGTATAAGACATTCTACATAACATAGGAATGGGGTGAAGGACGTATTCTAGATTGACGAGTATGCCGTTAAGGAATACGAGACATAAGCGATGTTTCAAACCTTTGGCCAAAGTATCGCAAGCTTGCTGATTGCGTTGTCCTAAGTCACCTAGTCTAAGGGATGAGATGCCGATGAATAATGGTAACAATTATTCGATAGGTTCCTTAGACAGAGCATTCTCAATCCTGAGATTAGGGAAGAGAACCGCAAAGTGGTGTGTTAAATAAAAACGCCAACTCTTATTACTCATGAATAGATCGGTAGATTACCGAGTCATGGAATGAATAGATCGGAGGTACTCCGAGTCATTACAGCTACATATGGTTATCTGTTATAAGAATGGTTATTTGATTTGTGAGTTCTAAATTATGTATTTAGAACCAGGAAGCATTTATCAAAAAAAAAAATTGACTTGTTCTAATGTATAAAATTAAGGATGTTACATTATCCAACCTCTAAATTCCCTTTCACATCCACCCTTTTCACTTTTTCAACCAACCTCCAAAATTCCAACCCCCTTTCTCCTCAAACCTTTTCCTCCTTCTATATTCTAACCTCAAAACCCCTTCGAGTCCAAACTTCCAACCTCCCTTCTCCTCAAATCTTTTCCTCCTCTATTGTCCAACCCCAAACCCACCAACCTCCCCTTCCCCTCAACCCTTTTCCCCTATCATCTAACATCAAAATCCCCTTCACATCCACCCTTTTCCTTCACAACCAAATTCCAAAATTCTAACCTCCCCTTCTCCTCAACCCTTTTCCCTCATTCCATCTTGTAACCTCCCTTTCCCTCAACCATTTTCCCTCCAATCCTTCAAGCCATCCTTCCATCATCCAATTTCCCCCAAACCCCAACCTCCTCTTCCCTCAACCCTTTTCCTCTCGTCATCTAACCTCCAAAATCCCCATCACATCCACCCTTTTCTCGTCCAAATCAACCAACCTCCAAAATTCTAACCTCCCTTCTCCTCAACCCTTTTCCCTCATTCCATCGTCTAACCACCCTTTCCCCAACCATTTTCCTCTCAAGCCTTCAAGCCATCCTCCCATCATCCAACTTCCAACATCCAACCGTTGAACTCCCCTTCATATCCAACCTTTTCCATTTTTCATCAAACCTCCAAACCCCCAACCTCCCTTCCCTCGACCCTTTTCCCTCTTCGTGATCTAACCTCAAAATCCCCTTCACATCCACCATTTTCCCTCTATAAACTAACCTCCAAACTTCCAACCTCCCTCTCCTAAACCCTTTTCCGTCATTCCATCATCTAACCTCCTCTCATTAATCCCATTCCCTCTATCATCCAACCTCCAACATCCAACCTCTAAATTCCCCTTAATGTCTACCCTTTTCCTTTGTCATCCAACTTTCGAACTTCCAACCTCCCCTTCTACTCAACCCTTTTCCCTCCTTCCATAATCCAACCTCCCTTTCCCTTAACCCTTTTCCTCCAAGCCTTTAAGCACTCCCACCTCCAATTTCCTTTAACCATTTTCCCTTCATCATCCAACATCTAAACTATGCTTGACAAACACCCTTCCCCCGTCTTCCAACCTTAAAACTTTCAACCTCCCTTCACATTCCCACTTCTCCCTCCATCATCCAACCTTCAAACTACCAATCTCCCCTTCCTATCCACACTTTTCCATTTGTTATCTAACCTCCTAACTCCACTTCTCTTTAAACCTTTTCCCTCTTTCATACAACCTTCAAACTCCCTTCTCATCCACCGTTTTCCCTCCATCATCCAAATTTTCAAACTTCCAATCTCCTCTTCCCTCGACCCTTATCCTCTGTCATCTAACCTCAAAATCCCCTTCTCATCCACCCTTTTACCTTCATCAACCAACCTCCAAACTTCCAACCTCCCCCTCTCCTTAACCCTTTTCCCTCATTCCATCGTCTAACCTCCATTTCCCTCAAACCTTTATCCCTCCAAGCCTTCAAGCCCTCCTTACATCGCCTCTAACCTTCCTTTCCTCTATCATCCAACCTTAAACTCCCTTCATGTCCAACCTTTACCCTTTGTCATCCAACATCCAAACTTCCAACCTCCCCTTCTCCTCAACTCTTTTCCTCCATCATCTAACCTCCCCCTTCTTCTCAACCCTTTTCCTCCTTCCATCATCCAACCTCCTTTCCCTTAACCTTTTTCCCTCCTTCCATTATCCAACCTCCCTTTCCCTCAACCCTTTTCCCTCCAAGCCTTTAAGCCCTCCTTCCATCATCTAACCTCCTTTCCCTTTATCATCCAACCTCCAATGTCCAACTAAACACCCCTTAATGTCCACCCTTTTCATTTTGTCATCTAACTTCAAAACTTCCAACCTCCCCCCTCAACCCTTTTCCTCCATCTTCCACCCTCCAAACCTCCTTTCCCTCAACCCTTTTCCCTCCAAGCCTTTAAGACCTCCTTTAATCATCTAACATCCCTTTCCCTCTATCATCCAACCTCCAACATCCAACTAAACTCCCTTCATGTCCACCCTTTTCCTTTTCTCATCCACCTTAAAAAATTTCAACCTTCCCTTCTCCTCAACTATTTTCCCTCCTTCCATCATCCAAACTCCCTTCACAACCTCCTCCTTCCTCAACCCTTTTCCCTCCAAGACTTTTAAGCCCTCCTTCCATTGTCTAACCTCCCTTTCCTCTATCATCCAACCTCCAACGTCCAACTAAACTCCCCTTCATGTCCACCCTTTTCCTTTTTCATCCAAATTCCAAATCCGCCAACCTCTCCCTTTCTCCTCAACCCTTTTCCCTCCTTCCATCATCCAACCTCCTTTACCTCAACCCTTTTCCTCCAAGCCTTTAAGCCCTCCTTCCATTGTCTAACCCCCTTTCCCTATCATCTAACCTCCAACGCCTAACTAAACTCCCCTTCATGTCCACCCTTTTCCTTTTGTCATCCATCTTCCAAACTTCCAACCTCCCCTTCTCCTCAACCCTTTTCCTCTCCATTGTCTACCCTCCAAAACACCCTTCACATCCACCCTTTTACCTCCATTATATAACCTCCAAAATTTCAACCTCCCCTTCTCCTCAACCCTTTTCCTCCTTCCATCATCCAACCTCCATCATCTAACCTCCAAATTTTCAACACTTTTCCTCCTTCCATCGTCCAACCCTTTTACCTCCAACCTCATCTAACCCTTTTCTAAAATTTCAACCTCCATTCTCCTCAACCCTTTTCCCTCTCTAAGCCTTTTATCCCTCCTTCCATCATCTAACCTCTCCTTTCCCTCTATCATCCAACCTCCAACATCCAACCTCTAAACTCCCATTCATGTCCACACTTTTCCTTTGTCATCCAACTTCAAACCTTCCAACCTCCCCTTCTCCTCAACCCTTTTCCTCCATCTTCCACCCTCTAAACCTCCTTCACATCCACCCTTTTAGCTCCAAAATTCCAACCTCCCCTTCTCCTCAACCCTTTTCCTCCTTCCATCATCCAACCTCCTTTCCCTTAACCCTATTCCTCCAAGCCTATAAGACCTCACTTTCCTCTATCATCCAACCTCCAATGTCCAACCTCTAAACTCCCCTTCATGTCCACCCTTTTTCCTTTGTCATCCAACTTCTAAACTTCCAAGATCCCCTTCTCCTCAACCATTTTCCTCCATTGTCCACCCTCAAAACCTCCCTCCATCATCTAACCTCCAAACTTCCAACCTCCCTTTCCCTTAATACTTTTCCTCCAAGCCTATAAGACCTCCAATGCCCAACCTCTAAACTGCTTCTTTCATTTCCACCCTTTTCCCTTTGTCATCCAACTTCCAAACTTCCAACCTCCCCTTCTTCTCAACCCTTTTCCCTCCATCGTCCACCCTCCAAACCTCCCTTCACATCCACCATTTTACCTCCATCATCTAACCTCAAAATTCCAACCTCCCCTTTCCTCAACCCTTTCCCCTCCAATCTTTAAGTCCTCCCACCTCCCATTTCCTTTAACCCTTTTCCTTCATCATCCAACATCTAAACTACCCTTGACATCCACCCTTCCCTTCATCTTCCAACCTTCAAACTACCAATCTCCCCTTCATGTCCACACTTTTCCATGTGCTATCCGATCTCCAAAATCCCTTCTCTTTAACAATTTTCCCTCTTGTTGTATAAACCTTCAAACTTCCTTTCGCATCCACCCATTTCCCTTCATCATCCAACTTTTCAAACTTTCAACCTCCCTTTCCCCTTCATCATCCAACATCTAAACTCCCTTCATGTCCACCCATTTCCCTCCATCATGCAACCTTCAAACTTTCAGCCTCCCCTTCATGTCAACACTTTTCTCTTCATCATCTAGCCTTCAAGCTCCCCTTCTCATCCACCCTTTTCCCTCCATCATCCAAATATTCAAACTTCCAACCTCCTCTTTTCCCCTTCATCATCCAATATCTAAACTCCCTTCACATCCACCCATTTCCCTCCATCATCCAACCCTTAAACCTTCAAAATCCCTTCTCATCCACCCTTTTCCTCAAAATCCAAATTTTCAAACTTCCAATCTCCCATTTCCCCATCATTATCCAATATCTAAACTCCCCTTCACATCCACCCATTTCCTCCGTCATCTAACTTTTAAAATTTCAACCTCCTTCTCATCCACCCTTTTCTCTCCATCATCCAAATTTTAAAACTTCCAACCTCCCCTTCCCCTTCATCATCCAACTTTCAACCTCCCTTCACATCCACCCATATCCCTCTCATCATCGAACCTTCAAATTTTCAGCCTCCCTTCTCATCCACCCTTTTCCTCCATCATCCAACTTTTCAAACTTCCAACCTCCCGCTCCCCTTCATCATCCAACATCTAAACTTCCTTCACATCCACCCATTTCTCTCATCATCGAACCTTCAAAATTTCAGCCTCCCCTTCACGTCAACACTTTTTGCTTCATCATCTAACCTTCAAACCTCCAAACCCCCAAACTTTCCCTTCCCTCGACCCTTTTCCATCCATTATCTGACATCTAAACCTTCATTCAAGCCCTCCAACCTCCCATTTCCTTAAGCCCTTTCCTCTCCAGCCATCCAACCTCTAAACTCCCCTTAGCGCCCACCTTTTCCCTCCCTCCATTATCTAACCTCCCATTTCCTTCAACCTTTTCCCCTTCATCATCCAACATCTCCAAACTCCCCTTCACATCCACCTTTTCCCCTTCATTATCCAACCTACAAGCATTCAACATCCTTTTCTCCTCAACCCTTTTCCCTCCATCATGTAATCTTCAAACTCCCATTCACATCCTCGTTTTCACTATGTTATGCAACATTCCCTTCTCCTCAACCCTTTTCCCTTCATCATCCAACATCCAAACTCCCCTTCACGTCCACCTTTTTTCTCCTTTGTTATCTAACCTACAAACCCCCAACATCCTTTTCTCCTCAACCTATTTCCCTCTCTCACCCAATCTCCAAACTCCCTTTCACGTCCACCCTTTTCACTTTGTTAGCCCACTTATCTCTACAATTATCTCTACTATCCTTTTTCACACTTACTATTTATGTACATCAATAATGTAAAATTACAATTATCTTTCATTTTTTCAAAGTATCTAATTATTGTCAATAATTAATTATTTATACATATCATACTAAAATAATAATGGTAAAAAAACAATGTGAAATAATCTAATTATTAATAAATTAATTGTACTATTGTTATCCATTATTGGGAAAACCAAAAACAGTCAAATAATCAATTTATTATTGATTTTTAATAAGCATTTGTTTAAAACATGTTACTTAAATTTAGAATAATTGAAAATAAAAGAAAAAATCATTAACAAACTCCCTCTTTTGTTAGTATTGATATGCAATTACAAATACCTCATTTAAAAATAAAAACATATCTCGAGTATTTTAAAGTGGGCCAATAGAAGTCAACTGATAATATCATATTACATGATGGAAAAGTAGTCAATGGAAAACTATTACCAACAAAATAAAGATAAATTACTAATGAATGCAGATCCACCATGCACACAGAAGAGGCCTAAGCGACCCCATCTCGGTCATATGGACATTTAAGGAGAACGTAATAAAGGGCTTCTCTGTACATGAATGAATTTTTGACATTGTGGAAGGAATGTGAGAGATAAATAAAGAGGATTCCTATCAAGAAATAATTCATCCTCTTTGCTTTGAATTCCCTCTTAAACTTACACAACACCCCTTCTTTATTACTTAGACCTATGCTTTGTTTCCTATTTCTTACATCAAACTGGCATACAAAGAATAGTTTACCCAAGTAGGCTAGTGGATTATAAAAAAACATAGCATATGACATACTTTGCAAATATTACTTTTGACAATTTTCAAATTAGGTTGTAAAACAAATCTTATCTTTTACTTTCACTAATAATCAAAATTAATATGAATAATATGAAATCGTGAGCTTTTGAAAGATTCTTACCACCCAATTTATAAAACACCTCTTCCGGTAGAGGTGTTTTATAAATTTCACTAACGATAATATTTCTACCAATATAAATCACAACATTAACCTTATCATCTCTGTCTAGTCAAGTCTTACTAATAAAACCTAAAATCAAGAGTTCCATCTCGAAAGGGAATAATTGTCTAGTGTTTTATAAATTCTCTTCTGTTCTTAGGTGGTCATCTTTTTTCGCTTATTTTTACATGTTTCACCCAAAAGATACAAATAGATAAAAATGTGGCAACATAAACAATCTGTAGCTACAAACAATAAGGAAACCACCTTTTGAGGATATAAAATCTTTGACCCAATTAGTTATATTAAGTTAAACTACACAGATCTTGTAAATGCGAAAAATGAATCGACTACTCACCCTTAAAAGATAGAAATTTCTGACGCAGAACAAGAGTCCACTAAATATTAGTAGGTCATAAATCATTAAAATTAAGTAGTCTAACCCTATGTTACCACAAAATGTTGGTTCCACTATACTCAAGGATGTTATTCCCTTTCCACAAAATCCCCAATAAGTAGAACCATTCCTAAATGGGATGAGGAAAAAGATGCTCCAAATATATAAATGGATTTACACCTCCAAAAGTTATGGTTGATACAAATACATCTCAATAATACCTAACTTTAATTAAAATGATAGAAATATAAAATAAAATGAATAGACCTATCCAATAAAAGATGATAATAAAATAATTTAAAGCCTAAATTGCAATATTAATCCTTTGTATGACATTAAAATAGTTCTAAAGGTAACTATAAATCTTAAAATTAAACACTGACTTACTAAATATGCTTATTACACCATTAGCTCGTGAATTTTCCTTTAAAAATTCTAAACCCTATTCCTAAGAAGAGGTTTGGCCATGAACAAAAAAGGCCATTGAAGATAATAGACAATGAAATTAACCAAAATAGAAAGACAACAAAATAATTTTCACTACTAACCACTTTTAAGGAAGATGGACTCTGTGGAACAAAGCATAATCTCCTTATTCCCAAGCGGTTTAAATTTTCTCTCCACGACGTCTCTTTTCTATCTTCGATATCCGTAAAACAACATAAGATTTGTTCACATTAAATGTTTACGGTGTTTTTTATTTTTCTTAATTTTCTTAAATATATTGAAACAAGAAAATAGAAAGATGGAATAAAAAGATATCGACTCATTGTCCAACAAAGGACAACATGGTAATGATTAGTTGTAAACACATCCCACAAAACTAAGTTTGTGTCTTTCACATAGAAAGTGGTTTCCACAATACCCACCACTACTAATAAAAATATGATAGTATATATACTATCAAGGATATTTCAAGTAAACAACAAATAGATAGAAACAATTGGAGTTCTTGATAAGAACAAAAATGGCCATTGAAGATAATAGACAAGGACATTAACCAAAATATAAACAAGATATGAGCCTTGAGCACTTGTTGTAGAAAAGCCCTATAGTGGAATTAACCTAGCAACACACATCTAAAAATTTTGCAATCTTAACAAATGTACACAGCTCACAAGCAACTTTGAGCCTAAAATTGTGTCTAAACCAAGAAATAACACCTACCTTTCATTAGAATGGTAGAAATACCATAGAAGGAACAAATAGATCAAAGAAAATTATTAAAATAATAAAAATTAAAAGCCTAAATTGCAAAATTAACCCTATGCATAACATTAAAAGGCTTCCGAGTAAAATACAACTATAATCTTAAAAATGAATAGTAATTAATTATATACCCTTCTCTTCTCCACTGGGATGTGGATTTACCTTTGAATTTTTTTACAAGCTCTATCCTAGGCAAAGGATGGGTTGGTCATTGAAAAGAACACAAAATGCCATGTAAAAGAGAAGACAAGGCCATTAACTATAATAAAAACAAGATACAAACCTTGTGCACTTTCTACGGAGAAGCCCTACAAAGGATCAATTATTAGATTTATAAACCCTAACAACACACAACTAAATAGTCTACTACAACCTTAAAAATGTACAAAGCTCATAGACAAATTGAACCTAAAATTGTAATTAAACCTACAACACATAGATGACATTCATCTCAAATTTCTTGTTATACTAGGGAAAAATTTAATGTAATGATAATGGGAAATTTGATCCTCTCGCATTTACTTGAAGGTCCATAGATTATTTTAGGCTAAAAAGGAAGGTTCCTTCAAAATACCTAGTCCTATTAGTGAAGAATTAACTAAAAATGTAGTGATTATCTATAACTCAGAATAAAAACAAGAAGTATACTTACTAGAATCCTCCATTGTCCATCTCCTCTCGCTCTGGCTCCGCTCTTCTCCTTACGCCATTTTCTTCCTCAAAATTACAAAAACAAATACAGACTCAAAAGAAATCTAAACGGAAAAAAATTATATGACACACAAATACAAACGAAACAACATGGTGATGCGACATAAACTACATCGCCGCCATAAAACACAACAAAATGAAATTAAAAACCAAAAACACATTGAACAACATGAAGAAATCTAAACCAAATGGGTAGAAGTTTTATTTTATAATGCCATTTAAGCAACGGGTCTTTCACCAACTATCACCTCCTCCGCTTTCTAGTTTACTATTTTTAAGAGAAACTTCTAGATGCGAGTGCCTTCCAAACTATTTACCATTTTAACAGCTATATTACTAAGATATTTTATCGTTTAAATATAAGTAGCATTCCTATTCCATAAAATGCTTTAAATAATTTAGTAGCTCCTAATTTCCAAATCTTTCCTCAAGGTAAATAGTTTGAGAAAATAGGTTACTCTTAATTTTTAGATTCTAAACCATTTTTTTGGGATGAGAAGGGAATGTTAAGACCTAATATCTACTTAGAGACTCACAACCCCTCTTTTTTAAAGAAAGGTACATGTATTTATTGTTAGATATACCATAAATAAATATATTAATTTCAATGTTTATATTTTAGAGTTTTTATATATTATATTGATAAATAATTATATAATATTTTCAACTTCTTAATGATTGGTGACAAATATATAATCGTGTCAGAGAAAAATTGATGGGTCCCAAATTTCAATCAATAGTTAAGATATTGTTATTGATAGATTGATTTCTCTAAAAATAAAAATAAAAATTAGGAATATTAAAATGGTTTTCAAATTTAAGGTAGAAATATCTTGTAATGATCAAATTAAAGTGAACGTGTTTATGCTATTATACCCCGCCGCCTATCCTTGGCGTCATTCTAGGACGAATCTAATCATAATTACTTGTAAATTACATTATTCTAGTATATTTGTGTGTTTGTAGATTATTGGTTTAGATGAGGTTTTTATTAACATGTTTTTATGCCATTTGGTTGTATCCTCTAAAAAATTCTCTTTCACTTCTTTATATTTCTCTTATGTTATGATGTTTCATCAAGACCCATACAATTACACTTATGGGGTGCCTAAAATCGTAGTTATATTGTCTTAGTTCACCAAAATGGTGTTATTTGTTGTGTGGGCCCCTTTCGACCATTATTTGTGTCCCTTAGAGTTTTTGAACAATCTTTATTTATTTTCTCATCTATTTTGTAATAAGGTCCTAATTTTAGTTCAATAAGTCTATAATTAGACATGTGCATTTATACATTTAGGACACTTTGATAAGAAATAAATTTAAGAGTACTTCATTGTGAATTCAATGTATTTAGAGTAGGTTCATATTCAAATCATTCATTTCTTTAACAATAATTAGTTATGATGATCGCACTTGCCTTTGAGTTGAATTGCATTACACTTGTGTAACACCCACATTTTACACACACAAAAACAATAGTAAAAATACCAAGATATTTTTTTGACTTACATTGCTCACTTCACAATGCCACAAGGGATCCATTTAAAGAAAATTTAAAGATGCATACGACACTTACAAGTCAAAACTCACATAGACACATGAAAACACCATAGGCATGTCGATGCCACACTTTTCTCAAAGAATGAATACTAGTAATGACCCAACCACAAGAAAAGGACTAAAGGATTGGAAAATCCACAACACATAATTTATTTAATTGCATCTTAGTTATGATTAACATTCCAAGGACATTATTGTGCAAGGATAATTTTCTCCTTTTTCCACCTACAAATTCTTAAGTTCATTCCACATTTAATTTACAGTTCGACCATTTTAAGTTGGCTTTTTTATCCTTTTAAAAAAAATCCATAACTTACATACTTATTTGGCATAATTCAAATTACATATAAATTAATTATCTTAATGTTTTTTTATTTGTAGTATTATGTTAAGAATGTGCTTAAGCTTAAACATTTATAACAATAAACCAAGTGTACATTTTTCCTTGCCAGCAGACACAAAGAAAGAATAAACAATCACTCAAGATGAACATCATCTGACTTGAATGTCCTTTAGGGTAATTTGTTTTTCTTTTTTGTTAACTGACCCACTGCTTTCTCACTGAGTCTCCACTTCTTTGAAGGAGGAGCAATATTTCTCCTTAGGATTTCCCAAATGGGATAGTGGTATATTACTTTCCGTGTTACCCTCAACAACTTGATTCAAGATATTTTCAAAGAGGGTTTTCCCATTTGGATATACATTCTTTTTGATTCGATCCCTTTTACATAAAAATTAGGTGCTCTGGAGTGCATCTTTCCACCATTCCACTTTTCATGTTGATTTTCATCCCACATTCCAACAAAAACATTTTTCCCTTACAACTCAAGTGAATCTACTTGATGTCCAATATATATATATTTAAGGGGGTGGTATAGATTCATACCATTTTCCAAAACATTCTTCGATCACGAATCTTTATTTTCTTCACATTCAACAAAAGTGAAATTGGATATATATAATATATATATATATTTTTTGTTTTTCTCAAAGTTTGATCTCACCATCATATTATTTGTAACATGAAAATGTTTAATTGAGTTATAAGGACTCCAAGAGTGGCATTATTCCTAACCTCAAATCTTTTTTTTTCTCTTATATGCTTTAATTTTACATCGCATTATGGTCTCATTATTAACATTGTTTTGTAATAGGAGTTATGGAAGTAATTTTCTAACATCTTGAAGATGTATATGATTGGAAGCCTTGTAACTACACATGAACCCCAAGTTAACCTCCTAATCAACTGAGGTTTAGATTAATTTCAAATGCACCTAAGGATCTATGCCTCAACTATATATGATTTTAAGGTAAGAGGACATATTTATGCTAAACCACCTTCAAGAAAAGTCCAAGGTGTTATGTTGATAGAAACCAAGGTAACACATTTAGCTGAGAGGAACTAAAGAGTTCATTAACAAGATTTTAAGTCATAGAACAACTATTTCAATCTCTCCATTTGTGTTGTTTGGGGGTCTCACAAGGAATTTATTCGATGAAAAGAAAATCCTAGATCTAACTTTGTAAGGCTTATTAGTCCACTAGGATACCAAGGGATTAATAGTTCTACTTACTCCACAGATGGTAAGGTTACACCACATAGTCATTGCTTCAAAAAGGAATCTTAAGGTGACTTCCAAGGTGGTCTTCACCACACAACACGGTGTCAGACATGAAGAGAAGACATTCTCCTTGTGGTTACCAAAACTTGACGGAAACCACATACTCCGGATAAGGTTGAACCATGTTGTTCCAAAAAGATGGGTTCATGACAATGTCGCTAAACATAATGACTATGACGGTAAACTCAAACTAGGGGTTTTATTTAGCTAAAGTAGGAGGTTCCATTGAGTGTAAATTTTAAGTTCCTTCTACGGTTTCAATTTCTTCTATGGTAAGAAGGATCACACATGAAGACATGTTATGCACGGATATACTAGGGTTGAGAGTTTCAATTAAATCTCTTTATTATATTTACAAGATAATAATACAACACGCTAATTAATTATTCATTTATTGGACACTAAAAATGCACTAGAAGATATTAACTTCAAATTCAACTACCATATATATATCCAACCTTTTTTACCATATGTAACTATGAATCAAATTGAATCTATGATTAAATGCACATTTCATAGATATCCCTAAAACTAGCATCTCATACATATTAGCAAATTTCAAATATAAAATTTCTATAGCATGAGACTACATTATACATATATTCATTTTACAATGACCTATAAAATTTACAATAATAAATAATGAATTACACATCACCTTTTTGCCATCATTCTTGCATCCTGCAAAACCATATGAGCATGAAATCAATGATAAATCGCTGGCATGGAATCCACCCTAATCTAACATAATTAATGTCTTTAGTTTCTCATTTACATATAATAATAATTATAATTTGCATTCGAAAGAAAAAGGTTTAGAAACATGTATTCATTTCACTTCATTTTGTAACCAAGGAGAGAGAAAGAGAAAGGAAGAGAGAGAAACACCATTTTTTCAAAAGTTCTATTTCACACAACAAGTTACACTATAGAGAACAAGTTACACTATAGAGTTTTCAAACAGTTATTTACATGTGTCAAAAGTTTCCACGATGGTTTGGCAACCCAATAGGGGTCCTATAACTTTCTTTTTACATTTTCCTGCTAGCTACAAAAATGTTCAAAATAGGCTCAGAGGCTAAGAACCCACTTTCAAACGTTGTCTTCCGATGAGCAAGCACTCCACGGTTAAATTTCTACATGCCCACATATAGACCATGAACTCATAAGAATTGACATAATCTAGAACTATTGAATACTTTATGATTAGTGGCTAGTTTTCCTGGGGCCATCGGTCATAAATGAGCTAGTTGTTAATGATAAAAAATGAGCTCGAGGGCTTAGAAAACCACGTCCAAAACTGACGTTGGATGGATGAACACACAATGAAAAACTTCCTACAAGTTCCCTATATATGGAGAATTCATCAGTGAGTCAACGGACTCGAGAACTAGAAAACAATTTTCAAACGATGACATGCTTTATGGAGCGAAAAGTCGTAATTGGTTCAATTTGACCTCAAACCGTGATCAAGACCTACAAAATGCCTTTGCCAAACTAACTTGGAATGTGACTTTTTTAAACCAAAGGTTTTAGGTAAGTGTCTAGTAAAATTACTAGAGGTTTGCGGCTGGCGATAATAATTTCTCTATCTAGGTTTCAAATGGTGGTTCAAAATGAAAGCCAACTTTTTTAGATTTAGCATCTTCCTACTGCTGCAAAAATAGAGTAACAAGGCTTCTATAAGGGCATTAAAAGGGTCACAAATATTCATTTGAGGTTGATCCAAAGATTAAAGTGATACCTCACAAAACAAGGTACACGAAGAAAGCTTAAAATCCCCCTTCCGGAGTTACGAAGGTTATTTTGTGAGTCCCTAGAAATTTCAAATTTATCTAATTAAACCGGGAGATGGTCAACATACTTACCAGAAGTCAACTGATATGACAATAACTGAGTAACATAACTTGTTGATAAGACAATAATGTAGTGATCTAGTTTGGTCAAGTATTTTTCTGAATCACCTCAAAATGAGGGTTGAAGTTCATGGTTGACTACAAAATGGTTATTTTGATTACATGAGTTACAATACGACATTTTATTATTGTGCAACAAGTTATTATAAAATAATTAAATGTATATTTTAAAATTATATTTCATTACAAAAGAAAACTAAAGTACGATAATTATGAAGGATATGGAGAGATGAACCATGCCTAGAGGAATGAAGTCGACCAAATTTCTTTTCTCCCGGGGTTCGGTTCATCTCACTAAGGTCTTTCATCAAACAGGTTCACCGCCATGAGTGTAACTCCATTTTTCTTAACAAGGGTGTGGTTAAAGGAGTAATAAAAATAAGATTCATTGTCCTTAGATGGATTTCCATACAACAACATGAAAAGGGACCCATCATACATAGACCCAAAAGATGCCTTCAAAAGTTGTGCACCGGACATCATCCCCACCCCCAAACTCTCATTCTTCACAGACTAAGGCTTTTGGATCTGTAACATAGGGTAAGGGCCTCTACACAACCACCAAAATCTTTAAAAAATACATATTTGAAGGTGAATTTCAAATTCTTCCCTAATATGGTTGGGCGGCCAACAAAAAAACACACCCCAAAGATCATTACATATCCATATTTTGTATTTATTTTTCTCTTTACGCATTAAAGGTTTCCCACGTCCTTAATCTATGACAACAAAACTAAGCTAATAAATCCAAAATGAAAAATTATACAAGATAACTATACAGATGAAAATAAACATGTGACCTTCAACCGCACTCAACCCCCGAGGTTGCACCGAGTAGACGATGTGGAACAAGTGTGGCTAACTATATGAGGATAAGTGACTTAGATATGGTAGTGTGATCTCTTGGTAGCGTAGCCGAGTTGGAAAAGGGGAGATTTAAAGGCTATGAATGGGTAGCATAAATTTAATATGGTTTGTTTACCTAACTTAGATCTAAGTGTTAAACTAGTTTGAAGTGTCCAAATTAATCAAGATGAATTTAACAATCTATGCTACTATTGAAAGGAAAATAATCTAAACAAGTCACAAAACTGAAATATTATAATCATAAACAACAATTCTATTCTATTCTAAATAGTTAAAATATTTCTACACTAAAACTAAATGAGCGAGATAACCCGGTGTGGTCATTCACCCGTGCTTTGAGTGTATGGAAACTAAACTAAATTAAAACAAGAACTTTTCCAAATGATCTACGATGTGTAGACAACCTCCTACAAATATTCTCTTCTTCATCCACGGGATGGGAAGAAGAGGATCCATTCATCGGGATTGCTATGAAGTGTTCAAACCCTCTTGAAATTAACTATTTACTTGCAAATGAAATGACATTGATTTCTACTCTATTTGATATGCAATTGAAATTAACAATTCGTAATTGACAATTTGATAAAAAAAAAAAAAAAACACAACTCCAACCTGGAAGAGTAATAACCTTAGCAAATCTAGTAGTATCGATGTCTGTCTCCTCAGTTATTTCCTTTCTTTCTTTGAGTGTTCATGTGAGTCCAAAGGATTGCGAATGCAAAGAACAACAACAAGAGGATGACACTTGAGAAATGGTAGCTTAGAAGCAATCTAGGTGCAATGTAAGTAGAAGAGAGATAGCACAAGAGATCTGACCTTGGCTATGTAATTCCTAGCAAGATTATGGAAACACAACAATACAAGATACACAAAATTCTCAGGCCTTTTGCTTGAATACAAGCATGGAATATATAGGAATGAAGGATAGAAGGTTACTTCATGCACAAGGTAATGAAGAGGTAGTTCCACTCATTAAATCTATTTAAAAATAGAAGGAATAAGGAGAACCAAGTAAACAATGCTATTTTTAGTAAATTTGGCTCATGGATGCACTCAAAAAGTAAACTTAAGTGAATTGTCACATGTAATTTCTCACATGAAGATTCTGAAAAAATTGATCAGGACCACCACCTACGTAGGGTGACAGTTTCAGACCACCATCCCTAGGCGGGGCAACGGTTTGTAAACCGCCGCCTAGAAAGGTGGCGATCCATCATTGAAGTCCAAAACAAGCACGAAAGAAGGGGAAGATGTAAAAAAGTGTGTAAAGGCTAAGTAAGGATGTCTAGGGTACAAATATACACTACAAATGGGTTTTAGAGCTCAAACACCTTCTTGAAAGGATTTTGAATCATCATTGGGGAATTTTGTAATCGTTTTCTGATGATGTAGCACATGTAATTTTGGGTGCGTACATATTTCCCCCTTAGAGAAGCATCTTATCCATGAAAGAGGCGTAAAACGTAGAGTCCGAGTATGGCATTCCCGAAATGGGGAGTTAGAAGCTATACCTGACACGCCCGTGTGTTGAAATATCGCCATCCAAACTCCCGCTACCTATAAGAGAAAAAGAAGACTCAAGTGCAAATAGATAAAATATTGAAAAATAAACACTAAATTAAAATGACAAGAGGACTTACCATCTGTGCGGGGATATAGAAATATACCTGCGTGGCAACAATCTCTAGCCCTGTGAACACATACACTCAAAATGAAGTTATAACAACATATATATCTAAGCAAACTCATTTTCAAATTCATTTACGCATACTGACTTGGTGATTTTTGAGCTCTGAGCCCACAATGATCATTTTTCATTTTTGAGTATGGTTGAATTGGAATGGATTTGGGGATGGTATTTTGCATTAGGCTTGGCCCTTTTCTATTTCAATACTTTTGAGAAGAACTCCTAAAAAATTTGTAACTAGAGTAGTCATACAGGGGCCTAAAAGAGGTGGATAGGCAGAGTGCCTTTATTGCTTAGTCTCCATTTTGTGCAACATATATGATGTTTTTGGTATTTCATGCTTATTGTGAGCATTTTGAATGCACACCTAGTGTGTGATGGAATTATAAAACTATGACACACCATGATATGTACAGATATCTCTTTTTGGCTTGGTTTATTCCTTGCATAGAGTTAGCTTACATTGATGATTTGATTCACGTGTGTACTCTTAGATGTTTAGAATTTTTGATTTTCTATGCTTTTCAAAATGTATGCAATGGACATGAATGCTAACAGAATGATTTTTTTTTTTGTATTTTATAATGTTGATATATGATGATGTGAGCACAATGTGATGTTGAACTTTAGTTTCTTTAAGCAATCTTTGATACTTCATATTGTCTTGGAAAAACATGGTGATACAATGATATGATAAGAAGATGTACTTTCCCCACTCTTGACCCCACGCAACTAGTAGGATGCGAGGGCTCAACACCAAGGGTTAGAAAGGGCACAAGTTATGAAAAATTATTGAATGGTAGTGATGAGAGAAAGACAAAGGTTTGGCAGAACCAAATTGAGACGCTACAACCTTACTCTACTCAAGTTACTTCATAGTTTAGAATGTGAATTACTTTCTAGTTTATCTAGACTTAGATCCATAGATGGCCACTTGGTTGACAAAATTTTGGTTTTGAGGTTTTAAACTCTTTTGGAACTTTGGACATCTAACTCACTTTTTTTTTGACTTTTGAACTCAATTTTTTTGAGTGAATTATTTGTAACTTTCAATTTTATCAATGAGACCCCCTACTCCTTGCCCCATGCTACTAGGAGGAAGCATGGGCTCATCACCAAGGACAAGGAATAGGTGAGTAAGGGCATTTCCCTCCTTTCCCAACCTTATGTCACTAGTAAGAGACACAGGATCAACACCAAAGGTTGGTAGGGAAAAGAAATGTGTAAAAATAAAATTTTCTAGTAGATTTGCATTTGACTTACTTATTTAGAAAAATGTTTAGTATGTTCTTATTTCCAAAGATATTTTCATGGGATATATGTGACACCATGAAGCTTCTAGAACAGACTATAGGAAAAGACACCTAACCTAGAAAGAGACTATAAGAAAAAACCAAGTATGTAGGCCTTGGTATGATCACGGTCAAAACTTTTCTTATCTTGTTTGGATCGATGAAATGATTTGAAAACAATTGATGATACTATAAAAATTTGAAGAGATATGATTTGAATTTTTGCCAATGTTTTTCAAATTTTTAGGAGTTGCTATAAGAATAAGTCCCTTGATCACAAATTTTACAAAATGAAATGGAAGATGAAAATGCATTGCAGATGTAGTAATGTACATATGGGAATGTGAGGTGAAACTACATGTCATGATGTCTAAGGTGAATAAATTTGATGAATATCAAATTCTTCACCCCTAAAAGTAAATAGCGAAATGAGAACCATTATCTTCAAAATTTCCGTTCTCTTGACAAGGGCCTACCATTTTGGGTTTAAACTTAGAACCCTTGCTCAGAAGTGTATATGTCCAGTCAAAAATCATTTATCTAAAAGAGGTGTTTGTACACCTCTTTGTCACGTTCTTGAGACATGGTGTGTGGGTGAGCATGACTATGCTGCTTGGCCTCATCTCCTATGTAGAGCATTGTGTTTAATTGTGACTCTTGCTAAATGATGATGAGGCCCCATGGATATAGCCTTGCCCCATGGATATGGCAAGCTTATTTTTAGACACACATGGGTTAAAATCCGGGGTTTAGAATAGAACAACCCTCGAGAGATATTTACCTTCTTCATTTGTTAATTCTATCATGTTTACACCTAGACCTAGGTCATCGGAGGGAAGAGATGCTAAACCGAGAAGACTACCCATCCCTTGTGGCTCAAACGGGAGGAAGATCAGATCATCACTCTCTAAGAGTTTCATAATTTCCACTGTGGTTTTAGTGGACACTATTTCCATAGATATTGATTTACCCTTATCTGTTTTTGCCACCTCAAATGTTTTTGGGTTAATGACTTCAACCTTTGGAACGTCTAGGGTGACCGGGACTAACTCTTTTGTTGGAGGTGGTTTGTTCAATTTGTTTGCAAGAAGTTCATACTCCGTATGGACTCCTTTCTTCTTCTTGAGGTTTTCTAAGTGTATATCAAAGGGCTTAGGATCCCCTTGAGCAATGAAGACCTTCCCCAAATGGAGGAATCTAATCTCCTGGAATAGTGTAGAAGGAATAGCCTTCATTTGATGAATCTAGGGTCTCCCGAGGATCATGTTATAACTTGTTTCCCTCTCGAATAATGTAATATGTCAAGATGGTTTTCGGACCAAGTGTGACTGGAATAACTATGGTTCCAATCAAGGTCGCTTTAAGACTGTCGTACCCCCATAACATGTTTCTTGTATAGGAACAATTTGTCTCTCCATAGCCTAACTTCTGTAAGAAAGATAAGGGAACCACATTTATAGCAGCCCCATCATCAATCATGGCTCTCTTAATGTAATTTTTATAAACCCAGACTTGTAAAAATAAGGTAGGATCACCTCTTTGGGAAATTTTAGCGTCAGATGGCATCTTGTCTATATCAAAAACAAACCTAGTATCCTTATCATTCTATCCTAGAGGATGTATGTCAAAGTCAATATGATTTATTTGAGTGCTAGGAGGTGGTGTAACATGGATTAAATGACCAATACTTAGTGCTTTGAGAAATGCAAAATGATGCACAGTGAATTCTTTAATAAATCTAGGAATGAAATGTGAGAAAAGGTCTTGTTCAAATCCAATATTAAATCATAGGCTCCTACTAGGTTTCACGATTGTGGGAATGTATTCCTATGGAAGGAAAGATTGGGTAGGGGATGTGAAATGTACTCCATCCGATTCATTGCATTAATTTCATGCTCAACCTCTAGCTCAACTAATCCCAAGATTTTTGTGTTATCATTTAAACCAAGGTTAGGAGCGACCCAAGAGTTATTAGAAGTTGAGGATTCATGGTCATTGTTTCCTATAGGAATGTCTTTGTTTTGTTTAGTGAATTCACCTTTAAAATTTTAGGATGTGTAGGGATCAGATCTCGAAATATGCTCACATTAGTGTTCTGAGGAGCTACAGGTCCCGTATAGTCAGATTGTGAGTTTGTTACAAGATTTGCTAGGAACATGTCTATGAAGAGTTACCTTTGGTTTTCAGGAAGTCTTTACAGAAACTTGTTGAAATTGTGATAAGTCCTATCATCATGACCCCGAACCTTATGGAAACCAAAAGATAGGTTAGGATCGTAATCTCTTTGCCTTTGATAAGTGTCTTGTTGTTGTTGATTATAACTTTGGCTGTAATTTTGATATTTATTGTTATAACCATGATTTGTTGCCCCTTGGCCTAAGTTTTGATACTGGTTTGGGCTTTGGGTTTGATTTTTTTTTCAATGGATGATTTACATCAACCATTTTGACAAAAGGCATAGTGTTAGTGCCTCTTTGATTGCCCAAGTTGTTGTTATTGCTAGTGTTTCTAGTTTTTGGAAAACCAATGTTCTTGGCTTGATTAGTAGCACCATTTGTGGTAGCACCATGATTGTGATTCACACCCTTAGGTCCTTGGTTTTTGGCACCATTGTTTTTATAATTTGCATTATTTTGATTTGGGGATACCAATTTCCCATTAGGACCATATGTCTTACACCCACTGTCTATAGAGGCTTGGTCAATCCAAAGCACTCCTTCCAATACTTCCTCATAATTATGAAAAATAAACTTTTGTACCTCTTTCTTAGTCTCTCTATTGAGTGATTGAAGGAAAATATTGCAAAGTTCCATATGGTCCATACTGGGCACACTTGTTGAGGAATAGAGAACTTGGTGCCATCTTTGGATGAAATGGGAAGCAGATTCATTTTTCTCTATCTAATATGCAAGAACTCCCTAATCCTCTGTATGCAATAACTTGTTCATGTCAAATGATTTGATGAACTTGGAGACAAGTTGTTTGAAGGAATGTATAGAAGATTCCGGTATCTTGTAGTACCAATCCAATGTGATTCCTTCGAGATTCTTTGGAAATATCTTAACCACTACAACATCCCAAGGAATAAATTCCCTGATAGTAGTAGTGTAGGCCTTGATATGAGCATTCGGGTCTCCTTCTCCCTTAAATTTTAGAAGATCCGGAAATGGGCATGGAAGCATGACACCATGTATGGTGAAGTCAAGAGGCTCCTTTAAGTACTCAGTGTATGTACCCATTACATAAGATTCCACCATTGAAGATCCTTGATAAGGAGGTGGAGGAGGAGGAGTTGGATAAGCTGCACTATAAGCATTGATGGGAACATATGGGGTCCCTTGATATGGCATGTAGGGAGAAATAATGGTATATGGGTCCATCTGGGAGTTTTTGAATACATATGCATGTAAGGTGGGATAGCTCCAGGATATGGACTAGCGAGCGTAAAACCAAGGAATGTCACATTTCCTATTGTGGTGGCATTCAAGAATGCACTTTCGGCCAACCCTTGCGTAGGATAAGCTTGAGAAGGATGATGACCCATCCCTAGTGTGTCTAACCTTGTGAGGAGATCACCTGGATTTGAATGAACCTGATAACCTTGTTGTACAGGATATTGTGTTGGTTGTTCATTGGAAGGGATGTATCCTTTATTGTCAACTAGATACCCCATGTTCTTCCCTACTGCATGTGTTGGTTGTGAAGTCTAGGCACTTTCTAGTTCTCTAATCCTCCCTAATAAAGTAGAAATGAGATCATTGGGAGAGGATTGAGTCCCTTGTTGGGGTACATGTGGCGTAGGGTTTGGTTAAGCAAGCTCATGATACCCTATCATGAATTTTTCTGTGTTATAATTCTTTTCTTCCTTAGAAGTAAGAATCTCAGGATACGTATTTGAAATCTCAAAGGCTGAATCCTTCATTATATCCAAAGACTCATCTATCTGACAAAGAGGATTAGCTATTCGTGTAAATAGATCATCCTCTATTGATTGCATGGAAATGTGAGGTCTTGACAAGACTCTAAGGTAATAACATGTTCCATTTTTTATAACAACGTGGTTTGTATTGGGTTGATCGTATTGCATGTCTAATGGTTGATCAACCTCCTCCATCCTTACATAGCTAATGGAGTTTGAAGTGTAACTAGTGGAGGTTTGGATGTTGCTTGTGTAATTATTGCCCCCTATTGAAAGAGAAGGGGACTATTATGGTTGCACGTTGGTGTAATATATATCAAAGCCAAATGGCCCACCAAACTCTCTTCCAGACATATTTTAGAAAGTATAAAATACCTACCAAAATAGGGGAAGAAATGGAGAGGTGATGTAATAACAATGAAATAAAAGGAAACAAGAAGGAATTAATTCTTCACGTCGGGTTCACCAATTTGTATGGATGAAAATGAACACATGACCTTCAACCGCACTCGACCCCCTGAGGTCGTGCTAGAGCAGCCAATGTTGAATGTGTGTGGATAACTATAGGAGGATTAGTGACTAAGATCTGGTAGTGTGATCTCTTGGTAGCCGAGTTGGCAAAGGGAGATTTAGAGGCTATGAATGGGTAGCATAAATTCCCTATGGTTTGTTTACCTAACTTGGATCTAAATGTTAAACTAGTTTGAAGTGTCCAAATTAATCAAGATGAAATTAATAATCTATGCTACTGCTGAAAGGAAACTAATCTAAACAAGTCACAAAACTGAAATATTATAATCACAAACAACAATTCACTTCTATTCTAAATAATTAAAATATTTCTACACTAAAAATAAACGAGAAAGATAACCTAGTGTGGTCATTCACCCGTGACTGAGTGTATGGAAACTAAACTAACTTAAAAAAGAACTTTTCTAAATGATCTATGATGTGTAGACAAACTCCTGCAAATATTCTCTTCTTCGAGATCCACACGGATGGGAAGAAGAGGATCCGTCACCGGGATTGCTATGAAGTAGTAAACCCTCTTGAAATTAACTAATTACTTGGAAATGAAAGGAGATTGATTTCTACTCTATTTGATATGCAATTGAAATTAACAATTCGTAATTGACAATTTGATAAACAAAGAAAACAAATACACAACTCCAACTTGGAAGAGTAAGAACCTTGGAAAATCCAGTAGTATCAGTATCTGTCCCCTCAGTTCTTTCCTTTATTTCTATGAGTGTTCATGTGATTCCAAAGGATTGGGAATGCAAAGAACATCAACAAGAGGATGGTGCTTGAGTAATGGCAGCTTGGAAGCAATCTAGATGTAATGCAAGTAGAAGAGAGATAGCACAAGAGATTTGAGCTTGGTTATGCAATTCCTAGTAAGATTATGGCAACACAACAATGCAAGATACACAAAATTCTCAGGCCTTTTGCTTGAATACAAGCATGGAATATATAGGAATGAAGGATAGAAGGTTACTTCATGCACAAGGCAATGAAGAGGTAGTTCCACTCATTAAATCTATTTAAAAATAGAAGGAACAAGGAGAACCAAGCAAACGAAGCTATTTTTAGCAAATTTGGCTCATAGATGTGCTCAAAAGGTAAACTTAAGTGAATCGTTGCATGTAATTTCTCGCATGAAGATTCTAGAAAAATTGATTAGGATCACCGCCACATGCAAGGCGGTGGTCTTAGGACCTCCGTCCCTGGCAGGGGCGGCGGTCCACCATCAAGGTCAAAACAAGCACAAAAAGAAGGGGGAAGCTGGAAAAATTTGTGGAAAGGATAAGTAAGGATGTCTAGGCTACAAATATACACTACAAATGGGTTTTGGAGATTGAACACATTCTTGAAAGGATTTTGAATCATCATTAGGGACTTTTGTAACCATTTTCCGACAATGTAGCACATGCAATTTTGGGTGCATACATTAACTCCCGTAATATTTCCTCTACCTAAGGCGCTTGCAAGAAAACAAGAACCCACACCAGGTTTCTACTCATATCCTTCTCCAAACCTCCTATATCAATGTAGACTAGGAAAATATGTGGTGGCAAGGTGAAGCGAAGTCACGAAAGACACATACTGGTTGTATTTGTGAAACCATTGTAATGCTTCATGTGGATTCCTATTCTACTTCCTATATCCCTGCAAGCTACACTCATTACCATCTTTGAGACCATGTTTCATAAGGTATTTGGTCCAATAGCACACATACCCTGCCCTATGTGTCCACACTTTTTTGAATCTCCAATTTAACGAACTAGTAGGGAGGATGCTGGTGACGGATTTGGTATTTGGATTTACACCTACCAATGCAATGGCATGAGAGTTTCTAATTTTATTTCAACCAATTCCATTCATTACAATAAACCAATTTCTACTAAATGTGCTACGTTGATAGGGGATTCAAGATGGTCTATGCCTTAGATGATAAGTTAAGTGACTGAATTATTAAAAAAAAATGATGGTCTGATTGGACATTGAGGTAGCCCATGTGATCTATTAGGGAGCCTATTTCTCCACACTGCCCGACGCAAACCACTTACACCCAGCCATTCCTCCTTTCACCAACTCCACCCACTAAAATCAATGTATTTAATTTATTTACCCTTTTTTTCAGTTTATTTGATGTGGCACTACAACTTGTTATGTTGTTTTACTCATTTTCCAAACTTAGGTGGTTTATTAGGGTTCAAAGGAAGAAGAACAATTTTTCAAAGAAACACGAGGAATTTTAGAAATATGTGCAAGGTTTTTGGATCCTTAGACTTAATAAAAAGTTTGGTTAAATCATATTTTACTTACACCACAATAATGATAATTGTATAGTTTAAATCAAAAAAAGAGTATATACATGATTATGAAATTGTCCTCTATTCAATATGAGATTTTTGGATTTTCTCTATCCGATCTTGAAACCAAAAATTTGTCACATTTTGTTGAAAAGTATTTCTAGATTTTGTAAAATCATGGTTTCTTATTAAACCTCATATTGTCTTATCTTACACTTGAAATAATTTATATAATTAAGCGTGATTTTATTATATAGATTTAATTATGATGTTTTTTATAGGTGTATGCCATTGATGATGTGAAATCAATTTCTTATGAGAAATTTTTAAAAAAATGATCTTACTATTTTTCCACAAAAAGAAGGAAATAATGGAATTTTGCCGCTACATCCTTCACATTAGGTCCTAACTTAAGAAAACATGAACAATTATCAACATGGAATGAATGTCGACTCAATAAAACACAACTTTTTTTTTGTTGGGGAAAGAATCGTATGTTAAAGAATAATAAATGTTCTTAAGAGTATCTTACTAGTAAGTGCCAAGTATGTGGAAACCAAACCTCTACATGGGTCAAGTATTTGGAAACCTAACCTCTACATAAACAAAAAAAAATGAAAAAACCTTTACAAACAAACCTCAAAAAGTATAGGAATCGACAAGAAACTCATGTTACCTACCTAACATGGAAGTAAGAAGAACCCCTTTAATAAAACACATAAAACAACCAAATAAAAATAAGGTCAACACCTTACATAACTAATGTAAAACCACAACTAAACTTGTTGAACATATCAAGTTGTTGCTTCACATAATTAGAGTATTAAATTTTTTCATTGCTATATACAACTAGCAATCGTACACATATTGTATGATGGAAAAATCGAAGGGAATGAAGGGAAGAATGAAAAAATGAGGAAACAAAATAGAGGCAAATAATTTAGGGTTATTAATAAGGGGTTCGATGGAGGGGAAGGAAATTTTGTTCCAATGTAGTGTCTCTACCTTACATGTATTTTTCACAGAGTTGCTATATGTGTTTGAAGAGGAAAAACTAAAAAATGGGGAAATTTGGAAAGGTTCAATGTTTGAGACCTAATTGAAATGTAAGTATCGCACATTTTCCATAGGTCAAATTGTAAGACCCTAATAATATCATTTATCTGTGTTCCTTTTATTGTGAGTGCAATTTATACTTAAAAGAGGCAAAATAAATAGTGGTAAAAATCTAATAGGTTTCAAGTTCGAAACCCAACTTAAATGCTTGTTTCTTGGAGCACTTTATAGCCACCCTTTATAATACTAAGCTTGAGTAAGTGGAGCTAGAAATATATGAAGTGTAATTTGTACTTAAAGGTGAGAAAATAAGAAAAAGAAAATATCAATACATTGCATGTTCGAAACCAAATTGAAATGCTTGTTTCAAGGCCTCAATACATGGAACACAATCCATTATTTATAGAATCATGGAAAGCTCTAAGAGAGACCACTAATGGTTACATTTATACTATGATTTTCTATTACAAATTGTTAATGCATGAACAAGTATTAATAATCGAGCCCCTCTAGTGATTACTCATACGATGGAGAAATATATTTTATCTCCTAACCAATTTTATGGTGTCATACAATCTAAGGGAAATTTATTGACACTTATCGGGTGGCCTCTCCATATGCCTTACAATTAACACAATACCTTGTTATTCATAAGGCCGATACGAATTTCTATTGCAATGTCTCAAGTTAGCCATTACTTCTTAAATCTTGTCCCAGACCTATTCCATGGCTTAGTATGAATTCTTATGAGGGGAAACCTTAATCAAATTCTTTAAATCCTAAGAGAAACCATATTCATACATGTTCATGAAATCGACAACATAATGAACCCTCCACAAAAATTGTAGTTTTTTCAACATATGTAGACTTTGATATTGAACCAAAAATTCAACTTAAACTTTTAAGTACTCATTGTCAACCACTACAGTCACAATGAAAATGAAAGTATATAGACTTTAGAAGATCTAATAACTATGTAATGCCCTGTTCGGTGTCACTAGCCCCCATTGTGAGTATGTCAATGGACATTGGTGGCATCTTTTGTTGATCCTCCTCCATCGGCTTTGAGTGTAGTTAATTTTTTTACTTGTCTTTCCAAGTAGGATATAATTTATAAGGTATGTATATTACTTTTCCCTGCTTTTTTTTAACATCAACACGATAATTATTAGTGATAATATGATATTACTTATATTGATGAATTATATATTGTTATAAATTGTGTATTATGTTTGTTTAATATTATGTGATTTATAACGATGTTCCAACATTTTAGCACTTACTCTTTATCCTAAGGTGATCTGACTCAACTTCAAATGGTGCATATTTTTTTCACGTTGGTTGATAATCAATATTATATTGTTCTAGCTTGCTTCATTTCATTGAGTTTTTCCAGAGTCCATGCATGGCACTAAGATATTTTTTTTACCACGTGTTGTTTCCACCACGTCCTTGAACAAATTGGTCCTAAACTCCAATATCCGTGGATAACTCCATAATAGCCTGATTATTGATTTAGCTTTAGTAAACACTTTTAACCATAGGGCCAAAACACACCACCAATGATCTTATAAAGTAAGTGGTGAATTTTGTTTTATTCTTCCAATGACCATGCCATTCTTTATTGGCCATTAATGAAAACCTCGTTGTCCTACATTTTTTCTATTTGAGGCACTTAATGTGAAGGGGCGATTTGCTCAAAAAAATATTGTTATTAAATGTCTTCTCTGGCTCCCTTGTTTGGTGACTGCTCACGTCAATTGGATCTTGGCCACATTCACCGTATTGTTAATTATTGATTATTTTATCTACATTTTCTTCATTGGCCTACACACGTTGATAGGGATGTTGTCCATCTTCCCCTTATGGCTTTATTTTGCCATACCTCGGGCTCACGATTGGTTGATTAGGAGAAAACAAAACTTGGATGTCTGGTCACACCTTTCTTTTAGTTATTTTGTTTGCTTTATGAATCTTCTCTAACATTTGTGGACTTCCTATGCCAATCTTCTCTTGCCACGTGAGTGTCTTTGGTGAAGGAATCATTGGGGGTTATAAAAAGGCTTTGAGATTTTTAGAGGAATGTTTCGATAGTCGGGCGCTGTTTTTTACAAGTTTCTTTAATTAAACTTTACGCCTCGCTATTACTATAACCCACTCACAAAATTTTTGGTTGGATGCATGAGAGATTTCAGTGGTTGAAAATTGGCTACACGGGTGTGGTGAAGAGATTTCAACATGGGGTCTGTGGAAAACATGTTGACCTTGCAAGCAAATGATGTTTTTGTAGTTTTTCCACTACCGTGCCTTCATCCTCCCAGCTGTGTCAAAACAAGAGACTTGGAACAACCATAGGCATCTTGCATGCTAAAAGGAAATAAAGTTTCACCATGTGTGGTTGTTGCAAGAGCATGCTATACGTTTTTCTTTTGCAAGTGTTGGAGATACACAAGCATGATAATTTCTTCTCATTTGTCTACTATGCTAACATTAACCATAACATGAAAGGAATTTTCTTTTATTTACTAAAGTGGTTGTTGCTTGGGGTTATTTGTGGTGTTTTATTTTACTTCTCACCTTCCAGGCTATGTTTTTAGTTTCTCTCCTCTGTTAGTTGCTTCTTAGGATGATTCTGGCTAGATTTGGTTCTGCTAAGGGTCTTGGCACTTAATCTTTTACTTTCTCTTGTTGCTGCCTATATGCCAATGGTTGCTTGGATTCCTAAATCCCTCCCTCACTCGTACTATTACACTATTAAATAAATTATTGGAATAAGGGTTTTATTCTTTTGGGATTTTATCGAGAAACATGAAAACTGACTTCTCTAAATCGTTAACTTGTTTATCATATATATATATATATATATAGCTTATGGGGATATGTTCTTCGTTTTATGAAATATTATGTGGTTAAATTGGTGAATGTATGATGAAGACTGATCAATCCTTGGGATTCAGATAATGGGTTGCATGTATTTAGTTTTCAACATGTGTATCTTCCTTTTAAGGGCTTGATTAGAATAGACCTGATTTGTTTTTACTTCTAGAAATGTTGGTTTTCAAGCTCTTGTGGAGGACTATTGTGTGGACTTAAATCCTTGTTTGGAAAACTCTTAGAAGTTTTTTGAATACCAACATGTTTTATTGGACCCTTAAGGAAGGTATATACATTAGGAATATTTGTTCTTGAGACTTGGCTTGCTTGGGTTTTGTAATAACACCATTAGGCTACATGTGTCAAATGTTTTTTTAATATTTGGATTTGTGTTTCAGTTTGTTAGGGTACTTGTCTCAAACGAGGGTGTTGGAATAGATTAAGGAAGATTAGAATTTTTGGTTATCTAATGGAGGAGATATGAATAAGTGCAATTTCATGTAACATCGTCATATTGGTTCCTTTGGGAGGGTTTTCTTAAATTTTATTGATATAGGTTCAAGGGTAATTAATTAATTGGTCCAATAATTTAAATCTTAGTTAGATGGTGGAATTAGATTTATTTTTAATCATTTTCTTTACTCGATACGGGTTATTTCTTTTATCATAATTTTGATCTGTTGAACATAGCATGATAAGATGATCTTATGGTGAATTTTTTTTTTAGAACTAACTCCGTATGTTCCTTTCAAGAAATTAGGTGAAGGCATGTTGTGGGGAAAATTTTCTTTGGAAGGGGCAACTAGTGGTTAGTATGTGATGTTGAAGTCCTAACTTTAAATCTATTAGATCTTATGGCTTATTTAAGGAAATGTTGATTGATGTTTGAGTATAGGGGTTTCAATCATATATTACATACAATTACATGATTGAAATCCCAATGCACTCATCACTTTGTTTGAACTCATTGGGTCATTGACCCTACTACCGAATGATGGTTAGAATTTTGGTTGTTTCAAGAACAATGTTCATGATAACTTTTAATGGCTTCATTATTAATGTGAAAATACTAAATCGTCTAGAATGAGTAAAGAAGTTGTAGAGGATTAGATCTTAGCACTATTTCATTAAATAAAATATTCATTTTATGATATTGTTATGGTAGCATACTATTCATATGTGTAGTCCTTATCATTCTTAGTTATCAATAATCGACTCAGGCTATAAATGTGTAGATGGCCTTCATGGGTAGAAAAGAAAAGGGAGAGTTACATCGGTGTTGCTTTGAAGCTCATTTGTTTGTATGTGCTTTATTTTTTAAGAGACTCTAAATTTCTAATTTTTGGAAAGTTTGAAGGGCCTAGTTTGTTATATGGGTAATGTTGTCATATCATTTTTGAAAATGGAACTTGTAAATAATATTTTAAACAATATAACCAAATTACAACTTCATTTGAGTAATTAATTATAGTATAGAAAATTTGAAAGATAGCTTAGCTTGGATATGACCAATGTTGTTACCTTTTTGTTTTCAAGTCAAAGTTCATTAGAATCCTTCACCACCTTTGGGTTTGTATGTCATGTTGGATAAAATGTGTAACCATGTATAGTTTCATAAAAATGGTAATGATAAACATATCTTGAGTTAAAAATTTGTCTAATAGCTCCCTCTAGGTCATGGCATAAATGTAAACCTAGGCATAATAAGGTGGGTTAGTAATCCTTATAAAAGTATTTAAAAAAAGGATAATGTGGTTGTGATCTACTTGATAACATTTGAGCCATTAAGTGATCAAAGAAGAAATTTTCTTTTATAAAGAAAAATTATATACCTTACTAACCCTATTTTAAACTAATTAACATTTTTCCCTTTCTTGGTGAACTCCTAAAACAACCTTAGGGTGAAATAGATGTTTAGATTTTGGAAGGAAATGAGGTTATATTCGGTATGAGGAAATTGATTAAGAAACCCTTAAATCTATCTCACCTATTTCTAAAATTTAATTTGTATACCTATGTCAATCTCTCAAGAGAAGCCTAAATGAAACCTTTAATCATTAAGGATAGATCCTTAGAAAAAACAAAAAACAAAAAAATCCAGACTAATTACTAATGAGGCCTTAAAGAGGAATCCAATTCGATCACCTTACTCTAGCTTCTTCCAAATATATTTGTAATCTCCTCTTATTTTTGTTGTTTAAATGTTTGATCCTTGTAAGGAGGTGGTAGTTCGAAACTAAGTGGTACCTTCCCTCAAATGGAGCTTGTGCTTGTCACCTATGTTATGGAGGTGTGGAATAAATTTTAGTGGCTTGATTATGATTAATTATCCTTGTGAGGAATAGAAAATGTCTTTTATAATTAACATATTAAGTAAGTTATCAACATATTATAGAAGGTCCTCTTTTAAAAAAGTTGGTCTTAAGATAATTAGGCAATAGTATGAAAGAAAGAAGTCTTTAGTTGATAAATAACCTTCAAGTGTTTTACTATGTGGGATGTCCTTAACTATAATGAGCTATTGTGGATGGCCTATTACGTTGTGCCTTGTCGAAGAGAAAATTGAATTGTTCATGTTGGGTGTTGTATGATTCCTTGTTTCCTATGTGGTCAACGTTGTGTCAAGCTTATTGAGAGTTGGTCGTAGCCCTTCTGGCTACTTGTGTTGATGGATAAACTCCTAGTAAGTCAAAAAAAAAAGTTATCCAAGTTTTTCGGTGTTGTATTTGTGTGTGTTTTAGCGGGTGTTACACTTGGTATCAGAGTAGAGGTTCATGCTCTCAAACCTCTCGAGAAGATTGGGGTTGTGACGATGTTACCGGATGGTGTTGCATGTTGGTGGTAGATATTAAAAGAGTAATGGGACATAAGTGTAATGTCAATTATGTCGTAATTGTGATATTGTGAGGGCACATGTTGTGTATGACACTTAATGCGTAGCTATTAGCATGTTGATGTGTTGGAGGTGAGATTATTCTTCCTCCTTTTCATGAAGAGAATTTGAGTGTGAAACAACTTTGTCTTGTTGTGTGTGGGTGGAAGAAATGTGATTGTTGATTTCAAAGTGTTGGATCCTTTTGGCATTTGTGATGTGTGGGTGTGTTGATATGTTGCACGATAAGGTTGGTGGTAGTGAACTGGATTTCTTAATGATGTCATTATCATTTGTGTAGGAATGTGTGTATTCCCATGTTATATGGTAGTTGACTGTGTTTTGTAATTGTGCTCATCATAAGTAAAATTCATGTAATATGTAATGATTAATGTCATAAATTTGGGACATATGGTGAGTGTATGATCCTTATCATACGGTGAGTGCACTTTGTTAGCAACATGTGGTGATGTGGTATGTTGTAAATTGTGAATGCAATGTATGTGATATACCATGTATCGATACCATGTGTAAGACGTTATGATTAATGTGTGTGAACCACCATTGTGTTAGTGATGTAGTTGCATGCTATGTCATGAACCTTATGCTAACCGATCCCGAGGAAATCGGAAAAATTGTATGTTTAGAGTGAGGGATGTACACAATGGGCCATAACTCAAGTTGGTTGTAGGTTTAGTAGATGATGACCCATGCTCCTCCTTCTCTCTCTCTCCTTGTGGTTGTTGTATGGATGCAACCTAAGTGTAGTTATGACTTTGTTTAGCATTGTCGAAGTGGTGGCGGGATGATTCGGATAGAGACGATGATAGTTGTAATATTGATATGTTATTTTACGTGATGAGGCTTGATATTCGAGTGCTTTGGCAACTTGTTGAGTACCCCCTTGGTGGCCAAATAAGGCCACATATTCTTCATAATGTGTTATTCTTATATGTGTATTTTATTCGTAAATTGAACTTTTTATTTTTATTTTATTTTATAAGGACCAACATTTTTCTTGATTGTTGTGTTTTATATATTTGGGCATTTCCTTGGTTTGTGGTACTAATATGCAGATTTTTGCACTAACTATGGCTATTTGGCCATTTGTTTTGCTTGGATTTCTTTTAAATTTTAAAACTTTACCCTTGCCCCCAAGGCTTGTAATTTGCCACTTGACATTTGAATCAGATTTTGATGTTGGTTCTATTATCGTGATGTGTGGAATAGGGTCATGGGATGCACCATGTAATGGTTGGACCTATGGACCTACTTCATTGTATGGGGGTATGCCCCAAGGAGTTACAGATAACTAGCGGGTTGTTGAACCATGAGTTATTATGTCACTTGGGTTAGGGGTGTTTGGACTCTATGTGCCTAGGGCCATAGGGAAACCAGACCTCTTAATGGAGGCATAAGAGATTGAGGGAGGAATAAGAGACTTGAGGGAGGCATAAGAGATTGAGGGATGCATAAGAGACTTGAGGGAGGCATAAGAGATTTGTGTTGTGTGTGTGTGTGTGTGTGTGTGTGTGTGTGTGATTGATGCTTTCGGATGGTATGCATATTTGTTGTGCTATCTTAGGAGTAGTCCTATGATGTGTGTGTTACTCATGTTAGCTGGATATGTTGTGTGATGTTGTGGATATGGCATTGATACCATTTTTGACACTATGTACTTATAAGTATTATTCTAAGTTATGTGAAATCCTCATCTATGGAATTGTGAAAACTTCTGTTGTTGTAGTACACTTTTGTTCAACTATTATTTGTTAGTCATAGATGTGTGACAAGTAATATGTTATGTGGACCTCGCTTGTTTCCATTCCGTAATTTGGTTAAGATCTTGTGGTGTGGAACCTATTGACAATTTTTACAGATGTGTAAAATGGGCAACTCGAAACTTTGTCATTACGATGGAAGGAATTGGTGAAGTATACCTAAGCTAAGGGAGTTTTGATATTATTGGTTACTAGCTAAATTAGTTAATGATTAAATGAAATATGTAGCTATGTGTGTTGTTACAAAACGTAATAGATCACATAGTCTGCAATTTCATGCTATCTTCAACAAAAGAACACAAGGCCCCAAAGGACAGCTTGTGTTGTCTTGATGAAGACACCAAATTACAGAATAGGTGAAATGTTGAGTTTTGGGACAACAAACATAAGTGCAGATTACAAAAATTAGAGTTCATTACTGAATGTTACAAGTTCTCATTAATGTTCTTTCCTTCATGATTAAGACATTCAATTATATTACTGAGTTGTTTAGTTCATCATACAATCCATACAAAAGATGAAATGTAGAAAGAAATATACAACTCATTTCTAGAATTCAATGTTTTATTCATAAGGAATTTCAAATGTTCCCACACAAGCCGTGGGATGTAACTAAAAGTAAAGTACAACTACTGAAATAAGAGGTACACATGCATGAAAAATAAAGTAAGGAGTATGAGTGAACCCATAATTGCCTTAGGGGTTTCATCATTGTTTGAAGTATCTCCATTCTAGCTTTTGTTCTTTCTTCATCTTCATTGTAGAAGTCATTGTACTTGAAAAGAAGAAAAGATGAACTGTCAGTTATGAGCTCAGAGATCAATTCATATTCCTTACTGTCCTAGTTCGTGCATATGAATCTCTTTAAAATAGGAGATATAATTTACTTGAAGATCAAACTGCATACATGCTTTACTCACTCAAAAAGAAGAAAGAGAAAAGAAAAGAAGAAACATGGACACAAGAGAGGCCAAAAAGCCTAAGTATTTTCTAAACTATTTTCTTAAGTGTGTAGGTACATAGTTGCAGCCAAGAAGAAAAATAGACAAGTCATAAGTACATGCTAGAAAGAAGGATTAATGTAACTCAAACTCAATATTTTCTACAAATGGAAGAAGTTATAGTACAGAAAAGAAACTGGAAAATAGAAGTATACTTTTCAGTTTGCAACTAAAAAAGAATCAGATTTCAAGAAGTTGAAGTTAACTGGAAAGAAAGGGTTACAACTGAAACAGAATGAAAAGAAGGTTCTGGAAAATTTTGACAGGGCTTCACCATGTAAAATGGACATTTACAACTTTCTCATCATGCTGTTTTAGCTACTACATGCTTTAAAATAATTATTTAAATCAAGTAAGTGATACAAAAAATCGAGAAAAACATGCCATGATCAAGATAAACAATTATTATGTTTCAATTTCAAACTACCAAATCAGCTTCAACAGAAAGTGTTATATTCTGTATTTTGAATCAGAAAATACAATTACTATAGCTGAAAAGGGAAGGAAGAGAGAATTCTAGAAAATTTTTGCCAGGATTCACCATGAAAAATCAACATTTCAAGTTTTCCAGCATGTCAGAAATACTACTATCAAAGAAATAAAGCATCTAAATAAAAGAAACAAGATTACAGTATTTCAACAAAGCATCTAAATCAAGGCTTATGCCTGAGAATGGTATTACATGGATGAATAACTACTTATAATTTCCAAAAATCCACATGCAAGGTACAAAGACCTCTTAAGATCAAGAACAGATTACAAAATCAAATGAAGTAAAGTAATTTCCAGTACCCATGGCAAGGGAAAGATACCCAAATTTGGGTTTTTACTATCTCAAACTTTAAATTGAAAAGTACAGATTAGGGTAAGGAAAACATTTTTTCACTAGTAAAATTGAAGTAGGGAAAACCATCAAGAAATCATCAACTTCAGAATCAGAGTAAGAAGCACTTTTGGAAAATTTAAGTACAACCAAATGAACCAAAGAGGAAAAATTCTAAAACAAAGGTAAAAAAGTGAATTCAAAGCACTCGGGAAAAGCCACCAAATGTGGAGTTTCAAAGATCAAAAGGAATGATGGTATAGTGTCATAGACAATGAAGACCAGGATGAGAAAATGCTAAAATATCATTCCCAAAAGGGACAAGAAGGAGCTCCAAATTATTCACAGATCAAGTTAATGGCCGTATATGTAAAGTTCTGGAATCAACCTCAGAGTTCAAAAAGTATGTAACTACGGTTTGATAGATCAACCCAAAAGACCAAATATAAGGAAGCTTAATATCATTGTCTCGAGAATCAAATGGCTCTCAAATCAAGCTCAAGGATCTGAAGATGATCGAAAACCACAAAACCATAAGTTTCTCAAAACTTTCAATACCCAAATGGAGCCATGAAAAAAAATGAGCTCATACAAAGTTATTCAGAGCTACATAGTAGCAAACATGATATCACAGAGTCTTTTCAAGCTCATTTTATCAATGGCAAGCATGAAAATACAAAGAAAACCAAAATGTAATTATAGTGCATGATGAAAACCAATATTTCAAAACTTTTATAGATGTTATCTACACAGGGTTGAAGAATTTCTCAAAACTCAGATCTACGAGTACCCACGTCTTAGAAAGCACAGATCCTGGCCAATAAATGAAGACCCATTAATGGGTAGCAATCAAAATCAGAGAAAGAACAAGTACTTACTGGTATTTGAAGTTGAGTAAATCCTCAAGAAATCATCAAGTTTAGAGAAATAAGATCAAGCTCAAAATAAGGTTCAACTCAAAATGACCAAGGTCGAGCCACGAAATCACATAGAAAATGCATAGGAGAAACGAGTATCAGTGTTTTGAAGTTCAAATGGAAAAGACAAGTAATAATGGTGCTTAAGAGACCAAAACTTACCATTCTTTTCCAAACAATATGATAGATGATACTATCTTGAACTCAAAGTGATAAAAATGATGACCAATTAGAAGAAGCGAGCTCATCAACCCTTGAGACAAAAACCATAATTGTTTTAAAGGGGTAAATTCACAAAGAAATCCACATAACTCGAGTGCCAAGAGACAACACCAAACAACCTTGCAAAGCTCAGAATGGTCAATATACAGTCAAGGGATCAAAGAGATCACAACGAGGAAAGAAACTCAAATCACATGAACCCTTCTATAGAACCCAGAATGGTGAAATAACCCAGGACTCAAAATAATAAAAAATGGTTTCCATTTAACCTTTTAGAGAGTTTAAGAACTGAAATCGATAATGAAATGATCATAGAAAATATATATGCAATACCTATCTATAGTAAAATACAAGCTCAAAGATCATGACAATGGTCAAAAACCCCATGAACACCTCCTCATAAAACTTGAACAAAGCAGAGCCACAAACTATGTAGAGGAACCGAGCTAAGAAAATCGATCTGGTAAGGAAGTTGAGCTTCATAGGATAACAATAGTCTAAAAATTTTTTCCAGGGCTTTACCCATAGACCCAAAAGCTAGAATGAAGTTACCATTGAGGTCGAATGACCTTTACAGACTGAGCCCAAGCATTGGTTTAGTTTGAATGTGACCACAATCAAATATCAACGGTTGGAAAGCAAAAGGACATCATATCAACGCTCAAGGATCGATACCCAAGTTCAAAGAAAACTACCTAGGTAAGTTGCCACCAACCACCTTAATTGTCAGGTTAGAAACCCTAACTACATAGCTAGAAATCGACAGTCTGTGATCAAACAGTTCAAAATCAACGGCCCAAGATCATCATAAATATCAAAGAAAACTCAACCCAGGGTTAATAATTCCACCAACAACATGCTAAGGGTCGACTCATCGTTGAGAAGGGGCCGACCACGTGTAATTAAATTAATCATTAAAATATTGACCAAAGTCTAGACTATAGTGCATACTCAAACATCCAAGTGCTTTGACCAAATCATGCCAACAATGATCACCAAAAGTTGGATTTTAAACTATATGTAAAAGCCAACCAATATACCATGCATGTATTAATCAAAAGATGGTAAGTATTATAGTATGACATGTACATTGTAAAAAAAACATGGCCAACCTTATAATGTGTTAATTCCACAAAGGTGTCCAAACTATGGTGAAGTGCAAAGGTGGTCCCACTTCAAGGAGGTTGAATTTGATTTACAATGATATGTCACCCTTATGACAATTAGAAGCCAAGAGATGTCAACATCAGAACATGTGCACATGGATAAGTGGACCCCACAGTGGATGTCAATATTGCAAGTATTGCAATTATTTTACTCACAAACAGAGAGTTGATTTTTTCATACTTCACAAGAGGACGGAAAAACAAGAAAATGAATTCACATGCATAAGGAAAGAGACTTGCTCAGTAAAAGCAAGCTTATTATTAGCAAATTATTCACCCTTGTTTTCTTAAAAATAGAATAGTCAACTTCAGTTTGATTGTATTGTAATCAAGGCTATTAATTCCTATTTGTAATTACATGTTCTATTTTTATTCCTTTATCTATTATTAAATAAAGGATAAAAATAAGATGCATGGGTGAGTACAAGCCTTAGGCTATTTTTAGGAAGGGGGTGAAATTTATTTTGCTATATATTGTGTGCCTTTGTAAAGCACAAAAGAGGAATTTTGGATATAGGAGTACTAAGCAAATTTTTCCATTTTTCCTTCTGAGTGTGAAGTATTTTTACCTTTCCAATCATTTGTAGCCTTATGTATGTTTCTATTAGCCTTGTAAATGCAAATTCCTAATTAATCATCTTACCCTATGTTACATAATTTAGTAATTTTTACATGATATTAATGTGCATGTTTAGCTTAGCAGTATTGTTGTGATACTTTCCCTCAACACCTCAAAGTGTTTTTCCTTAACATTCTACAGAAAATTGTTGGTTTGTGCATCAAGAATCCTTTCAAATATCGATTGTGCATATACTCAGTCAAAGCCTTCATATAAATTTGGTGTATCACCTTAGTTTTAATTATTTTATAGTCATCATTTCCCCTTAAACCCCAAAAATCAATTTAGGATACATCAACAAGGAACCGGCCTTGATACTAGAGACTCACCTCAAAATAGGTATACCCAAAAACCTGAGGTGTTTCCATTATATCTACGAAAGAGAGAGATCAAATTTTGCAAGCTTAGAAAACACTGCAGCCATCTCTCTACAGGGTGCACTTTCGAGAGATAACATTTTTGGCACACCCAGTGGGACATCAAATTAGATCTGCATGTAAGTTACAAATTCTATATCAAATCTACAAAAGATTTACAGTTACAAAAGTTACTTTCAGGAGAAAGTTGCAACAATTTATTCTAAATATTTTAAGATCTTTTAGCGACTCCGTAAAGCTGATTTTAGACCAGTATTGCAGCATCTTCCATACCTAAAGTGACTACAAGATTGTCGGTAAGAGGAATTCCTCTTGATTTTATTTCTTTACCTTTGAATTTTTCTAGAAGGAGAAGAGTTGGTAATACTTTACCTTATAATAGAACTGGTTTTGACAACCCTCCTCCCGATATTCCTTCACCATATATCAATTTCTCTATTAACATCCTAGTTTTTCAAATGGTTATTCAACCACTAAGGAATTTTGTGACCTTTACTAATGGCAGCCCATTAGTAATCTCGATTTAACACAACATAATATTGGATTGCAGCCAAATTCTAAACCGTTAGACAAAATAGAGGCTGCAAATCCCAATATAGAGCCTTTGATGAGGAAACAATTATCTAAGTTGATTGAATCGGTATTATCTTTCGAGTTAAGAATTCAAGTTGGGTAGCCAATATCGTTCCTGTTAGGAAGAAGAATGGTGAAATCAGATTATGTGTAGATTTCAGAGATCTTAATAAAGCTTCATTAAAATATCATTACCCACTCCCAAATATGGATCAAATTTTAAGAACAGTTTCTGGTGTAGATAGATTATCTCTCCTGACGATTATAGTGGATACAATCAGATTTTAGTCTGAGAAGAAGATAGGTATAAAACAACTTTTACCACCAAGTGGGGTACTTATGCTTACAAAAGGATGTCTTTTGATCTTTCAAATGCCAATGTAACGTTTCAATGTGCAATGGTCATGGATTTCTATAGCTTGTTAAATAAATGCATTCTGGTTTATTTATATGACATTACCATATTCTCAAAAAATCTGAAGAACATCTAATACATCTAAGGGATACCTTTCAGTTATGCAGACAATTTGGGATATCTTTTAATCCGCTTAAGTCTATTTTTTCAGTATATCAAGGTAAATTACTTGGTCATATTGTTTCTAAGAAAGGATTAGCAATTGATCCTTTCAGAATCAAGTGATATCACAGCTATCATTGCCTCATCATAAGAAGGCATTACAAATTTTCCTTGGTAAAATCAACTTTGTTAGAATATTTGTTCTAGATTTTGCAGCATTGGTTAAACTGTTGTGACAACCATGCTATAGAAGAGAAAACTATCTCTTGGACTAGTGAAGGGAGAGAAGGATTTGAATCATCAAAGTAGCTATCTCTCAAGCTCCTACTTTTGCAAATCCAAATTTCGATAAATATTTTACAATGTATGCACTTGCATGAGCTAAAACAATCTCAACTATATTAACTCAAGTCAATGATGAAAATATTGAGTAGCCTATTGCTTTCTTTGGACAAAGCTTGCATGATTATGAAATAAGGTACACATTCCTTGAAAAAAAAGTACTTTCAGTAGTCAGAGGACTAAATAATTTCAAGTACATGCTTTCAAACAATAAAATCCATGTTCTTGTTTCTCATCCAAGTGTGAAATCATTCTTGATAAATAAAGAATTGAATAATAAAAGAGAAAACTAGATAACAAAGGTCATGGAATATGATGTTGATATCCAATTTGTTAAGATGGTTTGAGGGAAAGGCTTATGTGAACATCTAATTAATGATATGGAAAAACAACAAGCTATAGAACCAGATGATTCAAAACAACATGCTGAAATTACGTATCAGCAATCAGAAATCATGGTTCAACTAGAAAATCAGCAACCTGAGCTTACTCATGAGATTCAGGAATCAAGATGGATGACTGATTTGGTTAACTATCTATAGCATGGCACCTATCCGGAAGGTATGGACAAAAATAAATGAAGATATTTCAGATTACAAGTTGTACCTTATATCTTTATTGATAGTGTGTTGTTCAAAAGAGATATAAATGGAATCTTGTTGCGGTGTGTTGACTATGATAAAATTCAGAAAATATTGTCAAAATTCCATGAAGGACCTGTAGGAGGTCATTTTTCAGCATGTACCACAACCTTAAAAATTATGAAAGCTGGTTACTATTGGCCTAGCATATTCAAGGACTATTTTGAATGGATCAGAAAGTGTAAAAATGTGCTTTCTTTGTTGGAAAAGAACGTTTAGCTTCGCTGCCCTTACAACCTATTTCAATTGATCAGCCTTTTATGCAGTGGGGTCTTGACTTTATTGGCATGATAAACCCACCTTCGTCACAAGGACACAAATGGATCTTAACTGCTACAGATTATTTTACACAATGAATGAAGCAATAGCCTTGAAGGATGTTAATGAAGCTTCGATACTATCCTTTTATGAAGGAATAGTTTACAAATTTGGTGTTCCAACAACTATCATATCAGATAATGCTTTAGCATTTCTTGGTGCAAAGATAACATATTGGGTTGTCAACCATGGAATTTACTTAAGTTCTTCATCTAATTATTACCCACAAGGTAATGGCTTAGCTAAAAGTACTAACAAGAACCTTTTAAGGATCATCAGAAGAACACTCAAAGATAATCAAAGAGCTTGGCATCTAATGTTGAATTCAACACTTTGGGATGATAGGGTGACTCCTAAAAGATCAGTTGGCAATTCACCATACAAACTTGTGTACAAAAAGAAGCAAGAATGCCTATTTTAGTTGAGTTACCTACATTGTATTTGCTACATCAAATGGAGCTTCTTGAGAATGAACCATTACAGGTTTGTTATGCAGATTTAATAGAATTACAAGAGCTAAGAGATAAATCTCATTTGAATATGGAAAAGAATCAAAAACAAATGAAGAAGACTTTTGACAAGAAAGTCAAATTCAGAATCTTCAATGAAGGAGATATTGTGTTAAAGTGGGATGTTGATCGTGCAAAGCCAGGAAGACACACAAAGTTTGATACAATCTGGAGTGGCCCTTACATGATTTCAGCTTGCAAATAACACAATGCTTTTCAGCTTTCGAAGCTGAATGGAGAGGAACTTCCCATTCCTGTGAATGGTATGTTTCTCAAACATTGTTATTGAAAAATATTACAGTGATTGTTAGAGTAGGATTTCCCTTCAATAAGTGTAGTTTCCACACATTGCATTATTTTTCAATTCAATAAGTGCATTTATGCATGTGATCTGGTTCACCGGATCCTTTCCCAGTTTTAGTTCATTTTGGAAGGGTTGGAATTTTCAAAAAGGCAAATTTTGGTTACATGTTTGGACTCCATGCCCAATGGACAAGAGAAAGGTGCTAACCTATAACCTAGCGAGTAGTTTTCCCACAGGATCACCAAAAATGTTGACAATTTTTACACTTGCACAAAAATTGGCAACTTGGAAATTCATCGTTACGATGGAAGCCATTGGTGCGAAGTATACCTAAGCTAAGGAAGTTTTGATATTATTGTTACTACTAAATTAGTTAATGATTAAATGAAATATGTAGCTATGTGTGCTATTACAAAATGTAATAGATCACATAGTCTACAATTTCATGCTATCTTCAACAAAAGAACACAAATCCCCAGAAGGACAGTTGTGTTGTCTTGTCGAAGACACCAATTACATAATAGGTGAAATGTTGAGTTTTGGGACAACAAACATAAGTGTAGATTGCATAAAAAATCAGAGTTCATTACTGGATGTTATAGGTTCTCATTAATGTTCTTTCCTTCATGATTAAGACATTCAATTATATTACTAAGTTGTTTAGTTCATCATACAATCCATACAGAAAGCTGAAATGTAGAAAGAAATATACAACTCATTTACAAAATTCAATGTTTTATTCATAAGGAATTTCAAATGTTCCCACACAAGCCATGGGATGTAACTGAAAAGTAAAGTACAACTACTGAAATAAGAGGTACACATGCATGAAAAAGAAAGTAAGGAGTATGAGTGAACCCATCATTGCCTTGGGGTTTTCTTCGTTGTTCAAGTATCTCCATTCCATCTTTTGTTCCTTCTTCATCTTCGTTGTAGAAGTCACTTGTACCTAAAAGAGAAAAATATGAATTGTCAATTATGAGCTCAGAGATCAATTCATATTCCTTACTGTCCTAGTTCATGCATATGAATCTCTTTAAAATAGGAGATATAATTTACTTGAAGATCAAACTACATACATGCTTTACTCACTCAAAAAGAAGAAAGAGAAAAGAAAAGAAGAAACATGGGCATAAGAGAGGCCAAAAAGCCTAAGTATTTTCTAAATTGTTTTCTTAAGTGTGCAGGTACATAGTTGCAACCAAGAAGAAAAAGAATAAGGCATAAGTACATGTTGGAAAGAAGGATTAATGTAACTCAAACTCACTATTTTCTACAAATGGAAGAAGTTACAATACAGAAAAGAGATTGGAAAATAGAAGTATACTTTTCAGTTTGCAACTAAAAAGAAGAATCATATTTCAAGAAGTTGAAGTTAACTAGAAAGAAAGGGTTACAACTGAAAAGAAATGAAAAGAAGGTTCTGGGAAAATTTTGACAGGGCTTCACCATGTAAAATGGACATTTACAACTTTCTCATCATGCGGTTTTAGCTACTACATGCTTTAAAATAATTATTTAAATCAAGTAAGTGATACAAAAATCATAAAAACATGCCATGATCAAGATAAATAGTTATTATGTGTCAGTTTCAAACTACCAAATCAACTTCAATAGAAAGTGTTATCTTTTGTATTCTAAATCAAGGCTTATGTCCGAGAATGGTATTACATGGATGAATAACTACTTATAATTTCCAAAAAAAACATGCAAGGTAAAAAGACCTCTTAATATCAAGAATAGATTGTAGAATCAAATGGAGTAAATTTTTCCAAATTACCCTTGTAAAAAAAATATACCCACATTTGGGTTTTTACTATCTCAAACTTTAAATTGAAAAGTGTAGATCGGGGTAAGGAAAACATTTTTTCTCACTAGTAAAATTGAAGCACGGAAAACCTCAAGAAATCATCTACTTCAGAATCAGAGTAAGAAGCACTTTTGGAAAATTGAAGTACAAACCAGTGAACCAAAGAGGAAAAATTCTAAAACAAAGGTACAAAATTAAATTCAAAGCACTCAAGAAAAGTCACCAAATGTGGATATTCAAAGATCAAAAGGAATGATGGTATAGTGTCACGAGAAATGAAAGAAAGGATGAGAAAATGCTAAAAGATCATTCCTAGAAGGGACAAGAAGGAGCTGCAAATTATTCACGAGATCAAGTTAATGGCCGTATATGCAAAGTTACAGAATCAACCTCAAAGTTCAAAAAGTATGTAACTACAGGTTACAAGAGATCAACCCAAAAGACCAAATATAAGGAAGCTTATTATCAATGTCTCAAGAATCAAATGGATCTCAAATCAAGCTCAAGGATTTGAAGATGATCACCCAAATGGAGCCATGAAATAAAATGAGATCTTAAAAAGTTATTCAAAGCTACATAGTAGCAAACACGATATCACAAAGTCTTTTCAAGCTCATTTTACCAATGTCCGAAGCGTGAAAATACAAAGAAATCCAAAATGAATTTAAAGTGCATGATGGAAACCAATATTTCAAAACTTTTATAGATGTTATCTACACATGGTTGAAGAATTTCTCAAAACTCATATCTACGAGTACCCACGTCTTAGAAAGCACATATCCCGGCCAATAAATGAAGATGCGTTAATGGGTAGAAATCGAAATCAAAGAAAGAACAAGTACTTACTAGGTATTTTAAGATGAGTAAATCCTCAAGAAATCATCAAGTTTAGAGAAATAAGATCAAGCTCAAAATGAGTTTCAACTCAAAAATACCAAGGCCAAATCACACAAAAAATGCAAAGGAGAAACAAGTATCGTGTTTCAAAGTTGAAATGGCAAAGACAAGTAACAATGGTGCTTAAGAGACCAAAACTTACAATTATTTTCTAAACAGTATGACGGTGATATAGTCCCGAACTCAAAGTGATAAAAAATGACAACCACTTAGAATGGCGAGCTCATCAACCCTTCATAAAGAAACCATGGTCGTTTCAAAGGGGTAAATTCACAAAGAAATCCATAGAACTCGAGTGCCAAGAGACAACACCAAGAAACCTTGAAAATCTCAGAATGGTCAATATCCAGTTCAAGGGATCAGAGAGATCACAATGAGGAAAGAAACTCAAATCACATGAACCCTTCTACAAAACCCAGAATGGCGAAGTAACCAAGGACTCGAAATAATAAAAAATGGTTGCCATTTAACCTTTCGAGATGGTTTAAGAACCAAAATAAACAATGAAACGATCATAGAAAATATAGATGCAATACCTATCTAGCACTAAAATCTAAGCTCAAAGATCACGAAATGGTGAAAAACCCCACAACCACCTCCTCATAAAACTTGAACAGAGTAGAGCCATAAAATCTACAGAGAGAACCGAGATAAGAAAATTGATCGATAAGTAAGTGAATTTCGAATTCATAGGATAAAAATGGCGTAAAAAATTTTTCCAAGGCTTTTCCCGCAAACCCAAAATCCAGAATTAAGTTACCATTGAGGTCGAATGACCTTTACAGCTTGAGCCCAAGCATTGGGTTAGTTTGAACTTGACCACGGTCAAAGATCAACGACCGGAAAGCTAAAGGACATCAGATCAATGCTCAAGGATCGATCCCCAAGTTTAAAGCAAACTACTTGGGTAAGTTGCCACCAACCACCTTAATTTCCATGTTAGAAACCCTAACTACAGGTTAGAAATCGATGGTATGTGATCAAATAGTTCAAAATCAATGGTTCGAGATCATCACCAATATCAAAGAAAACTCAACCCAGGGTTAATAGTGCCACTGACAACACGCCAAGGGTCAACTCATCATTGAGAAGGGGCCAGCCCATGTGTCAACCAATTAATCATTGAAATATTGACCAAAGTTCAGACTATCGTGCATACTCAAACATCCATGTGCCGACCAAATCATGCCAACAATGATCACCGAAAAGGTGGATTTTAAACTATATGCAAAATCCAACCAATATACCATGCATGTATTAATCAAAATATGGTAAGTGTTATAGTATGGCATGTACATTGTAAAAAGAAACATGGTTGACCTTATAATGTGCTAATTCCACAAAGGTGGCCAAACCATGGTGAAGTGCAAAGGTGGTCCCCACTTCAAGGAGGTTGAAGTTGATTTGCAGTATGTCACCCTTATGACAATTAGAAGCCAAGAGATGTCAACATCAAAACATGTGCACATGGATAAGTGGTCCCCATAGGTGGATGTTAATATTGCAAGTATTGCAATTATTTTACTCACAAATAGAGAGTTGATTTTTGCATACTTCACAAGAGGATAGAACAAACAAGAAGATGAATTCACATGCACAAGGAAAGAGACTTGCTCAGCAAGCAAGCTTATTATTAGAAAATTATTCACCCTTGTTTTCTTAAAAATAGAATAGTCAACTTCAGTTTGATTGTATTGTAATCAAGGCTATTAATGCCTATTTGTAATTGCATGTTCTATTTTATTCCTTTATCTATTATTAAATAAAGGATAAAAATAAGATGCATGGGTGAGTACAAGCCTTAGGCTATTTTTAGGAAGGGGGTGAAATTTATTTTGTTATATATTTGTGCCTTTGCAAAGCACAAAAGAAGACTTTTTGGATATAGGAGTACTTGAAGCAAAAAATTTTCCAATTTTTCCTTCTGAGTGTGAAGTATTTTCTACCTTTCCAATCATTAGTAGTTTTGTGTATGTTTCTATTAGCCTTGTGAATGCAAATTCCCTGATTAATCATCTTACCTTGTTGTAAAATTCAGTGATTTCTGCATGATATTAATGTGCATGTTTAGCTTAGCAGTATTGTTGTGATACTTTCCCTCAATACCTCGAAGTATTTTTCCCTTAACATTCTTCAGAAAAATGTTGGTTCATCCATCAAGAATACTTTCACATATCAATTGTGCATATACTCAGTCAAATCCCTCATAAAAATTTGGTGTATCACCTTAGTTTTAATTATTTTACAGTCATCTTTTCCCCTTAAACCCCAGAGATCAATTTAGGATACATCAACAAGGAACCGGCTTTGATACTAAAGACTCATCTCAAACTAGGTAATCCCATAGACCTGAGGTGTTTCTATTGTATCTACGAAAGAGAGAGAACAAATTTTGCAAGCTTAGAAAACCTACACCATCTCACTACAGGGTACACTTTCGAGAGATAATAGTACCATCATGAAAGTATGTAAAATTATGCTCATGAATCATCGAGTGTTGTGTATGACCACAGGTAGGGTGTTGTGATAGTAGTTCATGTTGGGAAACCACAAGAATAAATAAACTTAAACTCTACAATAATGAAATTTTAAAGAACTTTCATAGAACTTTAAAAGTTAGGTATAATGATTAAGAGGTAACTATCAATCTTCAAGAACAATTTTCATGAAAATTTTAATGGCTTCACTCTTAATGTGAAAATACTAAATCTTCTAGCATGATTAAATAAGTTATAGAGGATTAGAGCTTAGCATTGTTTCATTAAATAAAAGGTTCATTTTACGATATAGTTAATGGTAGCATACTATTCATATGTGTAGTCCTTATCATGCTCAGTTATCATGAATTGACTTAGGCTATAAATGTGCAGATGGCCTTCATGGGTAGAAAAGGGAGAGTTACATCTGTGTTGCTTCGAAGCTCATTTGTTCGTATCTTCTTTATTTTGTTGAGAGAATCTAAATTTCTATTTTTGAAAAGTTTGAAGGGCCCAATTTGTTCTATGGCTAATATTGTTGTATGTGTCCAAAATAGAACTTGTAAATAATATTGTAAACAATATAACTAGATTACAACTTTATTTGAGTAATTAATTATCTTTGTAGAAAATTTGAAAGATATCTTAGCTTGGATATGACCAATGTTGTTACCTTTTTGTTTTCAAGTCAAAGTTCATTAGAATCCTGTAACGCCCGCTAAAATATCCCACTTGAGACCCATGAACAACCTAGGTTTAGTTACAAAATTATAGAATAATTTTTTTAAAGTATTAACAACAAAAGTCTCAAGGACAATTAAATTCAATTGATAATTTTTCCCATTATAATAATTACTAATTCCACATTATAAAGCAACAAGTGCAATAAGTCCACACCTAGCTCAAATCTCCTTAGAGATTAATTTAATCACCGATTGCATTGACATTTTAGCTAAATATTCCCTAATTTAAATTTTAGGGTTAAGGGACCAAAACAATTAAATACCCAAGGTATTTAATTTCACAAGATCTAAGACAAGAGTAAGGTTTAATTACAGTGGGGAAAAAAATACTTATTTAAAATCATCGAGTAAATTCTTACTTACCCACTCCCAGAACTTGGTTAAAGATTCAATTTTATTTTTCCCATGATTAATGCAATTAAAACTTCCTAAAAACATTTCCATTAGATAGGAATTTCCTCACCTTTCCTAGTGATATAAAGAAGTCCTCCTAACTCCTCATATTTCTCAAGTTATGGACCGGCGGAACTTGGGGTGAAAATTTTCCCAAGAGCGGGCCTGTGGGCCTAGGGAGGAAAATTTTCCCCAACTCGCTGCCGAGACTTCGGGAGAAAATTCACTCGAAGGAGAAAATCGAACCGAGTGGAGTGGGGAAGAAAACATTTCCTAGACGTGGTCTGGTAGAGCGGGAAGGCATTTAGCACTTTTTCCCTTTTGGGACAAAGTGAATTTTACACCCGCACCTCCGTCGCCCAGGGAGGCCATGTGGCAGCTCCTTATTGGGTGGGTCAGCGGGTTGGCGAGGAACATTTGGAAAATTTGACTATTCAAAAGGAAGGGCAAAAAGGTCAAAAGGAACCTGCGCCTCCACCGACGCAAGAAGATGCCACGTGTCAGCCAACCATTAGCTGCGGTTTGGTAGGCGGTGGGGATAATTTGGAAATTTTGCCAAAAAAATTTTTCGAAGCGTTAAGGCTTAAAAAGATTCACTCCTCCGCCGACACCTCGTGAAGCCACATGACATTACCTGATTACCTGCGAGCCGACGCGGGGCTATGGGGAAAACTTACAAAATTTTCAAAATTTCTTTTTGAAAGTGCTTAAGGTTAAAATCGGTCACGAGCCTCCGCCGACACCCAACAAAGCCACATGTCAATCAATGATTGGCTATGGGGTGGCGGGGCCATGGAAGAAAAATTTCCAAATTAACTTTTTGGACTTAGATCATTTTTAGACAAAATGAAGGCTTGTGGATTAGCGGAGCGGCGAGAAACTTCATGACTTTGCACCTTTTGGGAAAAAAGTAAAAAAAGGAAAGTTTTAGCCCGTGGGTCTGCCCAAGAATATTTTAATTATTTAAAATTTGACAGTTAGATTATTTTGAGCCCAAAATGAAGTAAAAACTTCAGAAGGCCATAACATTTGATTGGGAACTCAATTTTTGGAAAACGAGGACTTTCTGGAAAGCTCTCGACATCCTCTTTTCACATAATCCTTAGGAATTTGGTTTTGATTAAGTTTAAAGGGTCAATTTCGAGAAAATGTCTTTCTATCACTTAGAAAGTGAACTGATATTTTTAACTTATCAATTTTGTTCAAATTTTTCGTTAATTCTTTTTTCACTTGCCAAACAGGCATGGAGGATTTTACTTGGAATATTTTAGGATAGATTGTAAGGTTAAGTTTGCTTTATTGATTTGTATTCAAAATTTATCAATTTTATATAGCAAGAAGTCTAGAATTTTGTCATTGCCCAATTTGAAAGGTTTTATAAAATTTTCATAAGTATTTTGGTATGTTTGGGGTCGTTTTGACCTTACAAATAAAATTTGATATTTGATTTTGTCTTTTTGATGTTGTAGGGTCATTCTGTTTAGTTTCTGATTAATAATTGTCGGTATGAAAGTTATCTAAGAGCTCAAATTTGAATAGATTTATTTTAATTTTCCAAATTTAAACTATGAATTCATTCCAACCCAATCTAACATACTAATTTGACTCAAGAAAAGTATTCAAATGCCAAATTACAATTCTAATTTCTAAAACATTTATTTTAAAAAAGCAGTATTATGACATTTCTCCATACATATTCACTTTTTCATCCTTCCAACGAAGTTCAAAATACATTCAATAATCAGATTTCAATACCCAATAATGCCATTTGAGTAAAGTAATATAATCTTTTATTGATTCAAAGAGATACCTTTATAATTTCTTATTTCATTCCTCAATTACAATATACAAAATATGATTTCTTTCACATTCTTTCAAAATGGGAAAACAGCAGTATATATCTTTCACAATTCAATTTACAACTTTCATAGCCCATACGAGACCATCTTTCCATCGCAAATAATATACAAGATCATCCACTTCAAGTGGGAAAAAGTTACATTAAGAAATGATCTCAGTAAGGACTCATCAAATTGTCTTCTTTCTCAGTTCCAAAATAGCAGTATGAATTTCCATCATTCTCTAATTTGGTCACAATAGAACAGGGGAAAGGCAACACTCTCCACCCAACCAAGACATCCAATGAAAAGGGAGAAGCCATCCTTCTTCATTGGCCCCCGAGCCCCAACCACATTGCAATAAGAAATGTTTTTTTCAACTCATGGCAACAATAGGCTTCCACAACACAAAGATAGATTTCTCATTCAAAACATAGTCTAAAACAAAACTATAGTTTTCCACCACAGAACAAAACAACAAACAACACTCAGGCTTCATCATGCAAGCCAAAGGAGCAAGAAACTATGGGGATTTTACGTATGCCTCCCAAAGGTGAAATGCGTATCACCACCTCAAACTCCAAAATATATATCATTTCAAATCCTTGACATGCCCTTATGCCTCCCCCAAGTACTCTTTATTCCTCACATTTCCTTATGCCTACCCAATCTCTTATGGCACCCCATAACAAGTAAATTCAAGCTATTTCTTTGTAAGGTGGAACCCAAATCCCAACTCCTCCACACATATACCTCCCATAAACACTTATGTCTCCCACAAAATGCCTCATAGTCTTCTCCTACACCATCCCTAGGCCATCTACCCAACTAGCCAACAAATAAAACAACAGATTCAAACATTCAACCATTCACATATGCATATAAATAAAAGGAGAGTATTTCTAAGAGCTAAGCTCTTACCTCTCCATGATGGAGTTTTTCCAAGTTCAAAAACAAGCTCTCCAATGCAACACAAACCAATAGATCAACAATCAACAAGTATGCAACAATCTCCAAATTTTTCCAAATTTTCAAGAGCTCCAAAAACCCAAAGCAAGTCACTAAAAATGAAGTGATAAAAGTGAAGCAAAAAAAAACCCCAAAAACAAGCAAAGGAATTCAAATATATAGAAGAGGAAAGAGAAGAGGATGAGGTGGATCCATGTGGGATGCCACATCACACATCCTCAACTCCAACTCATAAGTCAACTTGAATCTCCAAGGCAAAATAAATAAGCAGGTGAATAAATGATAGTTTTACTTACACACTCAAATCAAACCCACACCTCATAAGGACTGAAATTGAAAACATGTAAGAAAGTGCAATAAAAGCATACAACTTGACTTTAAAAATGCATAATGAAGGCTAGATTTAAACCCTCCAACCATAGGTAAGGTTGGCATGCAAATTTAAGAGGTATGGGACAAGTTTAACTTGTCCCATAAGCTTCCAAAATCAGCCTCCAAGGAAAAATTAGAGTTTCAAAAGGAGGTGGAGTGTTTCATGCTCCAAAATTAATTTGCACATCATGCATCATATATAAATCGTAGTCAACAATAATCCATGATCGACATCTAACACCATACTAAATAAAAACTATAATAATGTCCATAATATAGTCAACAATATCATGATCAATATCAAAAGTGTCGAGGGAAGTGGGCACTACACCCCCTCCCCTTAGATTCAACTTTCTCCTAGAAGTCACCAGTAAAGAGAGATAGGAACAAATGCAATAGAAAAAGGATCACTCCATTATGTAATTGCTTACTTCAAACAAGTGTGGGTCTACAAAACTAGCCTTGGGTTTGTATGTCTTGTTGGATAAAATGTGTAACCATGTATAGTTTCATAAAAATGGTAATGATAAACATATCTTGAGTTAAAACTTTGTGGAATATCTCCTCTAGATCATGGCATAAATGTAAACCTAGGCATAATAAGGTGGGTTAGTAATCCTTATAAAATATTCGAAAAAAACAAGGATAATGTGGTTGTGATCTACTTTATAACATTTGAGCCATTAAGTGATCAAAGAAGAAATTTTCTTTTGTAAAGAAAAATTATATACCTTACTAACCCTATTTTAAAATAATGAACATTTTTCCCTTTCTTAGGTAACTCCTAAAATGACCTTAGGGTGAAATCAATGTTTATATTTTGGAAGGAAATGAGGTTATATTAAGTAGGAGGAAATTGATTAAGAAACCCTTAAATCTATCTCACCTGTTTTGAAAACGTAATTTGTATACCTATGTCAATCTCTCGGGAGAAGCCTAAATGAAACCTTTAATCATTATGGATAGATCCTTAGCAAAAAAAAAATCTAGACTAATTACTAATGAGGCCTTAAAGAGGAATTCAATTCAATCTCCTTCCTCTAGCTTCTTCCAAAGAGCTTTGTAATCTCCTCTTATTTTTGTTGTTTAAACGTTTGATCCTTGCAAGGAGGTGGTAGTTCCGAAACTAAGCGGTACCTTCCCTCAAACGGAGCTTGTGCTTGTCACCTGTGTTATGGAGGTGTGGAATAAGTTTCAGTGGCTTGAGTATGATTAATTATCCTTGTGAGGAATGGAAAATGTCTTTTATAATCAACAAATTAAGTAAGCTATCAACATATTATAGAAGGTCATGTTGACATTTTTGCATCCCATGCGAAAAGGTCAACTCAAAAAATTTAGTTTCTTAGATTGGTTGAGTTAGAAGTTTGGTTATGTTTGGAACAACCACCTCAGATTAAGATACAAATTTTAATTGTTTGGTTTTGGAAAGTTGGAAGTCATTTGGGATCAAAACTACAACTTGGGTATAGTTAAAGAATGCCATGCCTCATAGATGCAGCCATTCCATTTGAAACCTTCATCAAAACTATGCAACAGCTATAAACAACCATTGCAAGGCCCTGAGGAAGGTAGGAAGGGCAACATGTATGAGACATGATGTTATGAAGCTACAAGCAGGTGGCAGCTTTGTTTGACGATTTACGCTTTACAAACAGTTTACATTTACAATGAGTGACAATAAGGTACACTTGATTGTTTATTTATTTCTATGATTAAGTGAATTATTTAAGTCCTTTGAGTTGTATAAGTTCATTCATTATCCATACAAATGAAAGAAAGTACAGAAAGGAAGAACATACATCTCATTACATGAAAATATTTCATTTATTCATGAGGAATAACTATACATATTTTTCTCACAAGCCGTGAGAAATAACTGAAAGGAAAAACAATGCATATATTTATGAAGCTCAAATGTAAAGAGGTAAAATAAACCCTTCATTGCCTCGAGGTGTTTTATTTTTGTACTATTGTTCCATCATCCCGTGCAAGCTGCATCATGGTACACGAAAAAGGAGAATCAAATGATCATCAATATTGAGCTCAGGGTGTAATTTAACTCTTTATATTTCTAGTTTCAAATAAACATGCATTCAAAAGGGGCAGACATGATATTCACAGGAAAGTTATAAGTACATCACAAATAAATGACATTACATAAGAATAAGTTTATAAGAAGTTGAAGTTAACTGAAATGAGATAAAATTGTAGCTGAAACAAAATGGATAAGGAAATCTGAGAAAATTTTGACAGGGCTTCACCATGTAAAATGGACATTTATGACTTTTCCAAATACACATCATATAGCTGTAATAAAAAAATATGGTATATAACCGAAAAGAAATGGAACTTTAACATCTCAACAAAACTTCAATGTTCAACATGCAGGAATTTGTGAACAAAAATTTCCAAAAATAATATGTCCTTTCCAGGTTCTCAAATAAAAGCTACAAGTCTTCATGAATTAAACTCAAGCAAATGCTTCCAGTTTCAACACACCAATGAATAAAGTAAATAACAATGGAGTATCAGAATCACATAAATGTAGAACATCAACTTCAAAAGTATGAAAGAAAGAGATCAATTTCAGAGATGCTCCAAATCTCATAATGAAATGAGATTGTTCTCAATTTCTAAGGTAGTGGATTTCATTCACAAAAGAAAGAGTACATCATTATAAAATATACAACTTTTCATCAGGTTATCATTGTTGTTAAAGTGGGGCTATTAGCTAGTACAAAATTTACACTTATATTGATACAAGTTGAAGAGTTATCACAATAAAGTTGATTCTTAGGTAGAATGACTTATGATTTAAAGGGTATTGTTTTAGTTCATTTCTAGTCCCAAAATGATTAATGGATTACAACTATTATTTTGAGATGGAATATTCCAATAATAACGAGAAACCAATTGCATTCAAGTACTCATCTGAAAAGGCTAAATCAAATATAAGGTCCCATCATTCCTCATGGAGCAATCAATTAGGTTATGGTTTTTGGCATAAGCATATGAGTACAATCCAAAAATTGCATTATGTAAGTCCCTCAAGAAATCAGATACTATCAGATGAAGCAGTAAATATTAGATGGAAAAAGATTTACATGGTTTTATTATAGCATGTACAGGGTTGCATAGTCAAAGTAGAAGTAAAATCCCAACTAGATCAAATGGAAATCAACATGTTCTCAGATAACAATTACAGTTTAACCATGCCATTTTAATGAATTTTAGAAACTCATGAATGAATCCAGATGTACATGTAAATATTCAACAATGACCATGCATATGGAAGCCATGAGCTCGAAATCAACTCGAAGAAATATTAGAATGGTTTCAAAAGAACAGAGAAAATTGAAATCAAAATGAGCCCGAGATTTGTAACAATATCAATTACGACCACAATTACCCCTCTCAGAAGATATGAGCATAGCCAAGATAACAAATGCAGATATTTCAGAGCCCATAAGGTGCATTTACAGAAGGAAAATCAAAGCTTGAACATACAGCCATGGATTGCACAGTGAGTAAATGCACAAATGTCAAGCTACCCAACGACCATTAAAAGAAATAAGTAATGAGATGATAAAACTGAATACTCAAGTCTCAACAAGCAACTACAGTTACTAATTCAAAATCAGAGAAATCAAAGTACAGAGATAACGCAGACACATAAATATTTTCCATAATATTATGGAATCACGAGAACACTACGAGAAAGAGAATTTGAGTTCAAATGATCTCAATAAATGACGTCCATATTCAGGTCACAAAAACTCATGCCCACAAAGATATACAGAAAACCCTCAAGGAAAATTCTAGATCCATGGATATCGAAGTGAAACACGAATACCCAAATCAAAAAATGTTCGAGATATGGAGTTAATGGTAGGGAAAAGCTACAATGAAATAATGGAGTAGGGTTAAAACCCATTTCAAGCTCGAGTACCATCAAAACCCATTACAGTGTTGACATTGGTCGATGAAACACAAAAAACAGAGTTTGAAATGCTCGATAAGAAATAGCCCAAAGGACTTCCACAAAATCTCTAACATGGAGATTATCGTAAAGAAAAATTCAACACATAACCCCTCAACAATAATAATACCAGTCCACAGAGACTCCTTTCTGCAAAGAAGCCAAGCAGATATCCAACACTAGAAATGACATGAAAACAAACTCCCAGAACACAAGAAATGGCTGACTTTACACAGAATCCTTACATTATTTTATGGTGAGCTCGAACAAAGGAACAGAAAGCTCCATGAGAAATCTCAGAAGTGAACATTCATGGTGACCTCGAGAAAATCAGCCAAGGCTTCGCCAAGCTATCGAAGCTCAAGTGAAAATGCAAAAAATGTTTAGGTTTTGGAGTTTTACCACCTAACTCGGTGAGTTACCTCAACTCAACAATGGTCAGAAGAAGGTACCAATGTGGTAGTATCAAAGAAAATCCTAATTAGGGTTGAGTTAAAAGGAGAGCTACCGACATGTCAAGGGGTGAGTCATCATGTAAAGGGGGCCAGCCTCACATTTTAAACAAAATCATTTCATTTTAACTTTCAAAAGTCTTAACTATAGTCTCCTCATAATGCAAAGTGCCGACCATACATGCAAACTATAGTCTAACTTCCAAAAATGCAAAATCCCGACAAGAAAATTACAAAGCGGTGAAGGTTGAAGGGGTGACAGACTATATAATATGTCATGTGTTATGCAAAGGAGCCCGATTATTAAAACTATGATTATTGCTTAGTCTATGCCCAAATAAATCAAAGGGGTGGTCGAACGTATTATGATGCCTATGCCATGGTCAAAGAGAAGTCAACATCCCCTAAAAAATCAAAGTTACCTTAATATCTTTGAATGGCATAAGGGAGCACAAGTGGCATTTTTTTAATGGAAAGAAGGTGATTTTGCATCATGATCAAGGTGGTCCCCACAGTGAATTTGAGTTTCTTACCAGGTAATGGAGATCAAAGGTATTATTTTCACTTGCACGGGAGTTAATTTTGCATGCCTTCACTAGGGGACAGAACAGACAAGAAGACAAATTCACATGCACAAGGAAAGAGACTTGCCCAGTAAAAAGATTATTATTAGCAAATTATTCACCTTTTCTTTTCTTAAAAATAGAACAATCAACTTCAGTTTGACCGAGATGTAATCAAAGGATATTAATGCCTAATTGTAATTGCATCTTCCATTTTTAAGTGTATTTTTAGGAAGGGTGGTTAAATTATTTTTGCTATATATTGTGTGCCTTAGCAAAGCACAAGGGGAGGAATTTTTGGATTTAGGAGTGCTGAAGTAATTTTTGCCAGTTTTTCCTCTCGAATGTGAAGTATTTTCTACCTTTCCAATCATTTATAGTCTTGTGTATGTTTCCATTAATCTTGTGAATGTAAATTCCCTAGTCAATTATCTTACCCTGTTGCAAATTCAGTAATTTTTACATGATATTAATGTGCATGTTTAGCTTAGCAGTATTGTTGTGATACTTTCCCTCAATACCTCGAAGTGTTTTTCCCTTAAAATTCTATAGAAAACTTCTGGTTTGTGCATCAAGAATCCTTTCACATATCAATTGTGCATATACTCAGTCAAAGCCCTCATACAAATTTGGTGTATCACCTTAGTTTTATTTATTTTATAGTTATCTTTACCCTTAAACCCCATAAATCAATTTAGGATACATTAATAAGGAACCAGCCTTGATACTAGAGACTCACCTCAAAATAGGTATACCCATAGACTTGAGGTGTTTCCATTATATCTACGAAAGAGAGAGATCAATTTTGCAAGCTTAGAACACCTGCAACCATCTCTATGTACAAAGTGGAATTTCGAGGGATAACAGGTCCTCTTTTAGAAAAGTTGGTCTTAAGATAATTAGGCAATAGTATGAAAGAAAGAAGTCTTTAGTTGATAAATAACCTTTAAGGATTTTACTCTATGGGATGTCCTTAACTATAAGTAAGTATCATGGATGGCCTATTATGTTGTACCTTGTCAAAGAGAAAATTGAATTGTTCATGTTGGGTGTTGTATGTTTCCTTGTTGCCTATGTGGTCAACATTGTGTCAAGCTTATTGAGAGTTGGTCATAGCCCTTCTGGCCACTTGTGTTGACATGTAAACTCCTAGTAAGTCAAAAAAAAGTTATCTGAGTTTTTCAGTGTTGTATTTGTGTGTGTTTTAGCGGGTGTTACAAACTACAAGTAGATGCCAAAATAACATATGAATAAATACAATACAATAGATCATCCTCAATATAACCTAGATACCATATTTAAAACTCATACAACCGAATTTAAGACCAACTTACAAGATCGGTGGTTTTTAATACTCTTTCAAGTTGTTCCTACTAGCGAGAGTACAACCAAACCAGAAAAATAAACTACAAGATTACTTTTCCTACATGCCTTATATATACTACCACATTTTTGCATTAAAGAAAAATGAACAATACCAGTGATTCAAACATTTAAAGTGCCTACTCCATATAGTTTACATACATATTTATTAGCGAATTTGTAACTTTAAGAAGCCTAACAAAAATCTCCTTTCTAATATAAGTAGTTGTGGAATCTTGCTTTAAAAATTTTTCAAATTACACTAAACTTTTGTGATTTATCAATTGCTAGCAATATGAACTCTCAAGGGATGCACCTACATATTATACTATTGTAAATAATTTTCACCAATAAAATTTAACAAAAAATATTCAATAAACAAAAACATGGCATTGCATGGATGCGAAAAGATAACCATTTTTTTTTCAAAAATAGTTCCTCGGCTATTATGCTCTTACAAATATGTTAGGAAATATGATTATTCCTTTGGGAAATTATTTTCCAAACATTTAATTTTATTTTTATCTCTGTAAAAAAATTTTGCTTCATAGAATTATACGGATTTTTTTGAATACATAATGTGAAATACAATTAATTGTGATTTTTAAAGATATTAACACCCTTTTCTAACAAACCATTCAAAACATGTGTTAGTGCAAATCAACAAAGACACCCCATGTTGATCAGATTTCTAGTTTGACATTTTGGACATCTAGTGTGATTACACAACATTGAATCTTTTCCCCAAGTGTGGGACTTGTAAAAATGGGAAAAGAATCTCTAGGTTAGAGGCTAGTTCCTCAACTCCTCTGATTAAGTGTATTACTTGCAAGTTGCAGAGGTTTTAAACTCAAAATCCTACTCTAAATTCCAAGGGGATAGAGATAGAGAATGCAAAAGAACTAAAACTAATGCTAATAAGGTGATGCACCAAAGGAGTGGTGAGCATTTTTTACTTTTGCAGATTGACACAGATTACAGAAATGCAACAAAACATCATACACAAACTGATAAAATGTAATGAAAGATCATGGGTAAATCAAACAACACAAGAAGAGGACTGAAACTCATTCACAGAGCTTGCATTGTCATTTTTCAATATCAAAATACATGCATTACATCAACAGAAAGGTAAAAAATATGTTGCAACCTTGAAAGAGGTCTGGTATTCCACAAAATCACTTTTTGGGGTGAAAGAGGGAGCTGTAAAACATAAAAATGTCCAACTCCACAAAATGAGCCAAATTTGGCTTTTAACAATGCCCATTCGAGCTCAGGAGAGAGAAACGCGGAAAACATGAGAAAGCTTTCAACCACTGACCAAATTCATAATAAATAGCATGGGTATCCTTAAAATTCCATTCCTTGATGTTTTTGACCATGCTGGGAGAGAATGCGAGCCATGTTGCATTAAAAATGGTGGTTGAAATGTCATTTTGTTCATTTCCACGTGCGGATGTTTTTTCAAATTTTCTCCTCTAAACTCCACCAAAACACAAAATTGACCCTAAAATCACGTAGAGAATCTCACCATATTTCTCTTGATATAAAGAATGAAAAATTGAGCTATGGATCGAAAGTTATGGTCATTTGAAGATTTAGGGCAAAACAGGGCCAAAACGGGTTGGCGGGCTGAAAATTTGAAATTTTCCCACTTTTTGCATTTGGGAAAATTTTCCCAAAATCTCCATGCCCCATCGATCCAGTGCCATGTGGCATGATTCTATTGGTCGTGGGCTCTTTCTGCTTCATTTTCCATCGTTTTGGCCTTTGGAAAATTTTCCAAAATTCTCTGCCGCTCCCGACCATTTTCCCGACGACGGGACATGTGGCAAAACCCCATTAGACGCGGGCTTTCCCTACCATTTTTCCCTGTGGGCCTATCTTGCATTTTTTTCCACCACTGGACATGTGGCACGATCCCATTGGCTTGGGTTTTGGGGGTGGGCTCTCCCTTTCAATATTTCCTTTGATTTTGCTTTGGGAAAAATTCCCAACTTTCCCCGTGTTCCGCTAATTGAAGACATGTGGCGGGTTTCCATTCGTTGTGGGCCATGGGGGCAAAAATTCTCTTTGCACTAACCTTTGGGAAAATTCCCAACTTCTCCCCAACTGGCGGTCTGTTGCTCCAACGCCCCCGGACACGTTACTGTCCTCATTGGCTATGGGCCTTGGGGCAAAAAATTAACTTTGCGCCCTCACCAAACACTTTTGCCAAATTTTGTATCTTCCTATGCCTCCTACATTCCTTCAGCCTGAGGAAATGTGGTGCAGTGTGATTGGGTGTAGGCCTTAGGGCCGAAATTTTTTGTTTGCGCCAACACTTAGGAAATTTTCCTAATTTCTTCCCCTTGAGACACGTGGCACGATCCAATTGGCGGCAGAGCCATCGAGCTGAAAATTCCTTCAAAACCTTGCCAAACACTTGGTAAAAATTCCAAGTTTACCTCTACCTCCACCCTTCCGAGGACATGTGGCCTCATCTTATTGGCTCAGCTTTTCTAGGGAAAATTTCCCACAAAAGCTCCGCCGAGCCATAACTTCAAAAATACATGGAGTTAGGAGGAAAACTTTACCTTTTTGGAAAGTTAAAAAAATCTCTATCTAATGGTGCCATTTCCAGAAGGTTTTGAGTGACTGAAAAGTAAAAATTATGACTGAGGCACAAGAGAGGAAAGAATGAAGGGAGTTAGCCACAAAATGAGCAAGGGGCTCATTTTGGATAACAACATGTATAGTGGTCATGTTTTGAATCTGGAAAAAATCTAGTGGTGGAATACATATAATATGGAAATCCTGTAAGCATCTTCTTATTGATTGAAAATTTTGCAGAGACAATGAATATAGGCATAAATATAAATGATATTGCCAAGAAAAACTACATGCCCACCAATAGTTCAATCGTGTTAGGAAGTTCTCCACTGAACGCTTCCGTATTTTTAACTCCATTGAGGAATTGAGAAAACATAAAAGATTTATAGCGTCGTGGATTATTCTCGTCCACGAGATCCTGGGGAGCAGAAATATGGGCGTCGAGTGGAGGGGTTATAGTAAAAAAGGGAAGAGAGATCCGATTAATCCACCCTTTGTAAACAACGCAGTGTTCTGCGCTACGGTATCTGGCATTGCTCCATGCCTGCAACCAACCAATTATTGCACAAAATATATAAATATCTAAGTAACAAGGAAATAGAGAATGAATTTCACACCTTCAAGGAATCCCCAAATTGACAATGAAGGAATCTGGTGCAGGCCTGACATTGAACCACTTTCCTTGTTTGGATCGAATCTCGAGGCCTTCCATTTCATCATTGTAATGGATAGTCATGCACTAGATCTGCGTGAGAAGCCACAACCTCCTCCCCATTCTACATTTTTCATCACATGAATACTTATTTATAAACAAAGTAAAATGTTCACATAAAACATTGTGTTATGATTGAACATTTCATCTTTGGAAGCCACTTCTACATGGGTAGGCTAGGGGGACACCTCATCCATGTCGCAAAAGCATTGCACAGATCCATCTCTGTAAACTCTCACAAGGGGAGAAATATCAAAATATGTGGAATCTGACTCCATTTCCATTGCCAATCTCCAACCTTAAACATGAACCAAAACAGTATGAGGTCAGAACACATCCCAAATACTCCCCACTCGAGACCAATGCGTATAAAAGTAATTTATTAAATTTTTAGAACAACCTAGGTTTAGTTAGGAAAAGTTAAGGAATAAATTATTATTTTTAAGTGTTCCCAAAAAAATTCCAGAGTCCATTACAACGGTTATCAAACATCCTACACAACACTAGGAGAGAGAAATTCATCCCTAGCGTAGATAGATTATCTTCTTACGGGGTGCACGGAAGAAAATATCTCATGGGTGTGGAAGTGAGGCGCGAAATGAACCTTTCTTCTGGGCACAGAAGAGAGGAGCACGGGAGAAACTCTTATTCTCTCGGGTGCATAAGATGGACATGGAAGAGACTCATTCTCTCCCGGCACACAAGACGGGTGCGGAAGAAACTCATTCTCTCCAGGGTGCACAAGACGGGCCCAAGCACACAAGACATGTGTGCAAGAGGCACATTTTCTCATGGACGTGCAAGACGAGCACGCAAGAGGCTTTTCCTCTTTTGTGAAATTTAGAAGGCCATAAATTTTGATAGGGAGCTCCAGTTTTGGAAAACAAGGACATTCAAAAAGCTCTTGATGTCCTCTTTGTACAACATCCTTAATAATTTAATTTGGATGAATTTTGAAGGGTCAATTTTGAGAAAGCTTTTCTGCTTGCTTTTAAAATGAAAACTGGTAACATTTGACTTATAAAATTTTGTTCAATTTGACCTCCTTCCTTTCTCAACATGCCAAACAGACATGGGGGTTTCTCTTAGAGGAATTTAGGATGGATTGCAAGGTTTTATTTGTGGATTGAATATTAATTCAAATTTCTCAATTTTGACAGCAAAATGACTGTAGTTTTTCCTTTGTTCGATTTGAAAGGATTCTTAACCATTTCTTAAGTGGTTTAGCTTGTTTGGGGTCATTTTAATCCTACTAAGTTCAATTTAATGTTTCATTTTCTTATTCATTATTGTAGGGGTCATTCTGTGCATTTTGAATAAAAATATTTGCCAGTTTGAAAACATCTAACATGATCCAAAACAAATAGATTTGTTTACATTTACCAACTTCAATAATAAATTCATTCCAAAACACTCTAATTTATTAATTTTATTCAAACAAGGTATTCAAATGCCAATTTAAAACTTCAGATTTTCCAAACATTCATTTCTACAAAACAGAGCATCATGACATTTCAACATACATATTCACTTTTCTTTTTTTTTCCAAAAAAGGTTTCATAATGCATTGCAAACACAATTTTTAATGAACACCAAATCATTTGAACAAGGTAACAACTTCCATTAATTCAAAAATGATTTCTTTACATCTTTCTTATTTCATTCCTCAATTTCAATATATAGAATACAATTTCCTTCTCATACATTCCAAAAATAGAAAATTGAATTCATCTCTTTCACATTTCAAATTTCAACTTTCATAGCCATAACAAAACATCTTTCCATCGCCAGTAATATACAAGGTCATCCACTTCAAAGTGGAAAATGGTTACAATAAATAATAATCTCAACAAGGACTATCAAAACTATCTTTTCCTTTGCTCCCGAATAGCAGCATGAAGATCCTCCATTTATTTCAATTTGATCACAACAAAGGAAGGGAAAAGGAATGCTCTCCACCCAACCAAGACATCCAATGAAAGGAGAATCCATCCTTCTTCATTGGCCCCCAAGCCCCAACCAAAATATTAGAAGATGTGTTTCAACTCATGGCAACAACAGGCTTCCAAAACACACAAGCAATCTCACATTTAAAAACACAGTCCAAAACATAATGTAGTTTGCAACCACATTAAAGCATAACAAACAAGACTTAGGCTTCATCACGCAAGCCAAAGGAGCAAGAAACTATGGGGATGCTACTTATGTCTCCCAAAGGGGAAATGGGTATCACCACCTGAGAACAAACCACCAAAATACATATCATTTCAAATCCCTAACATACCCTTATGCCTCCCCAAGTACCCCTTATTCCTCACATTTCCTTATGCCTCCCTAACCTCTTATGGCACCCCATAATGAGTAAAGAAATGCAAGCTATTTATTTTTACAAGGTGGAACCCAAATCCCAACTCCCTCCACACTTATGCCTCCCTCAAGAGTACCCCATAGTCTTCTCCTACACCATCCCTAAGCCATCTACCCAACCAGCTAACAAACAAAAACAAACATACAAACATTTACATATTCATAAAAGGGAAGAAGAGCATTTCCAAGAGCCAAGCTCTTACCTCTCCATGATGGAGTTTGTCCCAAGTCCAAAACAACAAGCTTTCCAATGCAAAACAGTCCAAGATCAACAATCCACAAGCATGCAACAATCTCCAATCTTCTCCAAAAGCAAGAGCTCTCAAGACCAAAAGAAGTCTCCCAAAATGAAGTGATAAAAGTGAAGCAACCCAAAAACAAGCTAAGGAATTCCAATAAATAGAAGAGGGAAGAGAAGAGGATGAGGTGGATCCATGTAGGATGCCACATCACACATCCTCAACCCCAACAAAAAAGTCAACTTCATTCTCCAATGCATAATCAATAGGTGGGTGAATAATATGACAGTTTTACTTACACACTCAAGCAAGCCCACACCCCATAAGGACTGAAATTAAAACATGTAAGAAAAGTGCAATAAAAACATTCAACTTGACTTACAAAAATGCATAAAGAAGGACTAAATTTAACTCTCCAACCATAGGTAAGGTTGGTATACAAATTTAAGAGGTATGGGACAATTTTAACTTGTCTCATAAGCCTCCAAGGAAAATTCAAATTTCAAAGAAGACAGAGTGTTTTATACTCCAAAATCAACTTACACATCACTTACACATTTCTTACGACACTTTTATTTTAGGCTAGTAACTCTAATAATTACTTTCTTATGACCCAATTTGATTAATTAATTTTTAAACAATATGATTACTCACATTAATTTACCACAATTAAAAAATAATGAAAGGGGTAAACACATCACTTAAATAAACACATGCAAACATTAACAAAGGAACCAAATAAAAGAAAAAAATTACATAAAATCCCTTGGTCACATTTCAAAGGTGATCCCCCATGGGAATCCCTAACACAATCAAACACACACAAACAAATACAGTTGCCATGGTGACCTTGTTGAATTCATCTAGAATTCCAATGTGGTTGGTCTCCAATCCCCCGATGTTTGTTGTGATACTTTTAACCTGCAAAAATACAAATACCTCCTTTGGCCTCGTGGCCGCATCAAAACATCCAAATGAATATAATATACTTCCAAAGTCATCAATATATATGTGAATCACAACAATCATCAAGCCAATCAACAATGTCACTTAAAATTTCATCAACAACTATATCATCATCAATTTTCATTTTCTAGGTCTACTCAAAATATCCAAATATCACATGTCTGAACACATCTATAATGTAACCATGTCAGACAATATATCAACCTCAATATATAAAATGTCTCTAATAATCATCATGCATCATATATGAATCAGAGTCAACAATAATCCATGCTCTAACATCTAATCATCATACTAAATCAAAACTATAACAATGTCCATGGTATAGTCAACAGTGTCATGATTAGTATCAAAAGGTGTCAAAGGGAAGTGGGCACTATAGAGGATCTCTGCCCCATCTACAAGTTGTACACATTGTATGCGGCATAAAATCAATTAATTAATTTTTCAGCGTCTTTACAACAAGATGCAATCCCATGTTGGTGGTACCATGTGTAGGGGTAGGGAGACAGTAGAGCAGTTTGTTAGAAGTGAAGGTAACCCTCATATTTCAACTTATGCTCCAAATTTCAATCTTAGACATTTATATATTTACTTGTGTCAGAATCACCAAGGGCATTCTCACTAGTAAAACGCCTTCGGCGTAATTATGCCAAAAAAATGGGGTGTACAAGGCTGAGCCAATCCACTACCATATACAACATCATTCAATAGAGCCACATGCAGAGACAAGAACAATCATGCACAAAGAGGAATAGACCTGAAAAAAATAAAAAAGAGAGTTTACAGTGAGAAGAGCTAAAGTTAAATTACAACCATATGACATGTCAAAGGCTCTATAAAATCAAACCTCCCTTCTCATAATTAATATAATACCAATAGTTACACACTCATGTAGGAAAATATCTAAAATTATAGTTTCATACGAAGGAAAAGAGGATTGTATCCCACATATCTATTAACGAAATTATGAATTTTTTTCTTGAGATAAGTATTTCAAATTACCATAACATGGCTATATGAAAAGTATTTAGCACCCACTTAACATGGGCTATATAAAGACATGTCTCTCTTGATAAGTTAAGATAATGTTGGATTAAAATGTACGAAAAACATCTTTCTTGGAATTTGATTATTAGAGATTTAGTTTGAATGTATTTCTAATAGCGGGATCAAATTTGAAGGGTTGATATGAATTTTATTGTGAAGGGAAAATATTGGATAAGCTTTCGATGATGAAAAACAATATGAATATTTTATAATTCATATGACAAGAATAAATCAAGTATATATGTCATAGAAATTAAGAATATATTTTTAAAATAAGAATTAAAATAAAAATTCAAATACTAGTTAATTGGCACCTTAAATAAAATAAAAAAATTAGTAATCCAAACAAAATGACCCCTCAATCAAAATGGTGTAAAATTAAGATGCATTTAAACTAGTAAAATAATCAAATTATGATGTAATGAAAGCCCAAATTTGCAATATTCTAATTTCCTAAAAATCATGATAATTAAAATAAGCATTAAACAAATTTAATAAATCAATACATAAACAAACAATTGAAATTAGACAAGAAGACACACAAATCAATAAACACATAAAAACCATCAAACGTGTGTGGGACACTTAAATATCTTATCAAAATCATTAAGAAAATATTGTAAATAATAAAATAAATAAATTTAACTTCTACTTGGATTTTAGTGCTAAAATTAAAACCCATTTAGATTCTTACCACTTCAATAAAAAAATCCATTAGGATTTTAAGCACTAAAATTAAAACCCATGTAAATTTTAACTAGTAAAATGCATTGAATTATATTTTTATAATTAAATTAAAAAATTGTGCATCCATATATTGAAACTCCCACACTAATTATGTCACCAAAATATATACATCGAGATATTTTTGTCATATTTCAGATCCAAGAGCTTCACCTCATGCACAATATGCATTCAAATCCACTACATGAAAAATGATGTATTACCAAATTAGACTACTCCATTAAGCACACACCCTTCATAAACCTTGTTAATTTTTTTCACAACCCTCTTCCTCATCTCCTTAGGAATAAAATCAAGAGCCACATTATCTTGAGCACAATTGTAAATATAATATTCTACCTCTCCTCCACATCATGACTATTGAACAACAATTAGAGAGAAGATACCAATGATGAATTGGAGGGGTAATTTCAATGGATGAAGAATCTTATCTCTTCCTATTCACTCCCTCTACAATGAGCTCCTCTCCTCTTCCTTGCATTCTTCCATATTAGATAAGTCCAATCAACCTTTGCATTAGGGAGTAGCTTGACACTTAGCATGACTATTCTTTACAAGGGTCATAATGGGTGAGCTCCTTAACTGAATCGACCTTTTTTTTCCCTGAAATCAAGCACCAACTACCTTTTCCTTGAGCTCCTCCTTCACATACAAACCAAGCTAATCCAATCAGCTCAGCCCCGGCTTGTCTAGTACACACGTCGATCTCGAATTGATCCAAACGATCTGGATCAAGACGATTTCTAGACCATCCCACCATTTGGCATCAACATGGCTCCCATAGAGCATGCTCGAAACCCTACATTGCGAGTCATGAATTGAATTAACCCTTTGATATTAGTTTTAAAAAATTCTCCAAGTTATGTCCCAACGTCAAATATCCATATCAACCCATATCTAAGCTTGTGACAACTCTACATGCTCGATTTGTTGTGAACCATGTTGTGTAGGCTCCCAAGTGGGCACATATTTGTGTGTAAGTCAATCTTGGCTCTTTTCTTTGCTTATCAAGGTGTCTCCTACAACAAAGAAGAGAAAACAAATACAAGGCGATAGATAATACATCTGAGTGAATCCCAAGAAAAGAATAGAACCTTAAATTGTAATATTATAACTTTTATTTTTAGGTATTTTTGATCAAGTATTTGTTGAGCTGACATCACTAACTTGTAAGAAACTTGTTATTTTACCTTAATAGTATTATAATATAGTATATTTATTATATTAAAACTTTTGATAATTGTTTAATATGCCTTGTCTAACGTATATGTGAGTTATGCACAGAGCCTGAAAAGCTTGAGGTGATTATTATTTGTAGAAGTCATCAAAAATATTTTCAAGATGTAAAAATTTCACACATATTACATTGATAGTGGGTATTTACCATAGCCCTTCTTTTGAAAATTCTAAAAGTAACTTGCACTTTTGTATCATCAAATGATTTTTACATTTTGAATTTTTTGACATGTAAATTTTTCCCTTCCCTTTTTTGATGGGTTTGATACCTTGGGAAGAGATGTGACAAGATCAATTTTGAACCTGCTAGCTATGTTTCCCTTGTAAGTTGATGTTGACGAAGATGTCACCTTGGGTGATTTGGATAATATGTGTTGTTCATAATGTTGGTATAATATTATTATGCAATCACTATTAGATGAATGAATCGGTGCATGCTACTTGTAGAAACTAATTATTATGAAAATATTAGAAGCAATTTTTTTATGTATACACTCAAATGAATGATATTCAATTTTTCATATATTTGCAATGCTCTTACACTCCAAATTTACAATCACCTCCCACTGATTGTTAGACCTAAACAACATAATTTATCAAATGAAAATATATATTAGGTAACATCATTATAGTGTGCTAAGGGATGGAATAATCTCAATGATCTAATAACACGTCATTTTCATTACAATATACTAAGAGAAATATTTTGATTGCATTCACTGGTGTTTCATTCTTTCTATATTACAAGCACTTGGATTTGGTCTTATTTTTTTCCACTAAGTTTAAATGTTTTTTGTGGAAGCATTTGTTTGTCTCTCCATTAATAAAATACAGTTTTAATGGGTTATTTGTTTCTTATATATCCAATAAGGTTTCCTTCTATCCCCTACAATGTATTTTTTAGTTTTGGAATGCTCTGGCTATCTCTTGGCTAAATTGATTTTAGAGTGGATACAATAATCTACCTTCCTATAGAAAACTCCCTATAACTTGTTAATTTCCACTTTATAGATAATTCCTTCCTTGTACTAATTGAGTAGGGGAATATTAATCATGATATCCAATACATCAACTTATTCTTCCTAGCTTTGGGGTCTAACATTAAGTTGATAAAAATTTAATGCTACAAATAATTCCTTCAGTGTCCCCACTAGCTTCAAGCGTACTCTTGGATGTAGATTCAATGTAGTGATATTCTGTAATTTCTTGGTATCCCTTTTGAATTTCAAGCCAGCCCTTCTAGTCTCTGGCTATAACTTATTAAGTGTTGTGAATAATTTACCCTACTATATCATTAACCCAATTCTTTAGGAACATCATTTAAATTTTTTTCAAGGATCCTTATTGTGGATTATGTTATTACTCTTCATTTTGAATTCCCTCATAAGTTTCATACCAAAAGTTAAAAATTCCTTAGGGATTTCCAATGTCCTATTTAAAAACATGGGAAAATATTTAACCGAGTTTCCTAAGAATGTTGTTGTCTTCCAATGATATGAGAGGTCTCGAATTTCTTGATACCCATAAATAAGGTGATTCACTTTCTACTAATAGATTATTTAAGTTACTAAAGTATTTGATGCTTGGAAATGTTTTGTTATAAATTTAGTATTTTTCTTGGCTCAACCTTTGGGAGAACTACTTGGATTTTCATATCCTACTTATCTTGTGTGATCCTATTGGATTTGGGGTTTTTTATTTCCAAAATTATATGGAATCCTTTGTAATCAATAAAACATTGGACTTTGTGCAGTTGTGATGTTTTTAGTGATGACATTTTCATTACCCAACATTCCCTTTAGTGTTCTCTAGTTATTAACTTTAGTGATGTTCCATTTGTATATGTACATTATGTTTGTTCCCTTCAATTTTTGAGATGTGGAATTCATTAGGTATTCATATTGTGCAATATGTTTAACAAAAAATATTCATACTAGGTTACCCTAGCCTTGTTTTAAAGATAATATTTTTCTACAAAACAATGAGCAAAAATCTTAGAAGAAATTTTTTGATGTTGTTCCTTCAACAGTATTGCACACAATTTAATTAACCTATGTTAGGATTTAATGGAATGATTGGAAATTTTATGTTTTTACTACTTTCCTTAACTATAATTTCAACAATGAATATGACTATATTTTTTTAGGATTCCTCTGTATAAAAATATGAAAGAGAGATCATCTATTTAGTATGTTGCACAAACCTAGAAGAAGGTATTTCAAACTATAGGGTCATCCATTACTGATCCCAAGTTAGGCTACATTTATCAATATGTTCTTTTTTGTGGGCTTCTCTTAAAATTTCACCTCTCATCTAGGTGTTCCTCATCCCAAATATACCTTAAACAATCACATGAAGATATTTAAATATTTGCTTAGGTTCATCAATTCTCAACAAGCTTGGATGTGGATCCATAACTCCTTCAAACCCTTAATCTAAATTTTTAACTAGTAGAATATTCTTCTTGGGGGTTTGATCCATGTTACCTACAAAATTCACACATCTATGCCATACTTTTAGAGTGGAAGTTATGTTATTTATTTCAAAATAGATAAATTCTATTATTGTCACTAGTAATATGGTAAATACTCAATTTTTTAGTTACAACAAAGTAATAGCATTCTCAAATGTTGACATATCCCATTTGTATATTATTTATATAAATTTTATAGTTGGTTTCATTATCCAATAAATGATGTAATATGATGAGTTTTATGATCACACAACTCATCTTAGAAATTATTATTTTTATGGAATTTCATTATATTTAAAAATGATTAATATTTATTTATAGACATTAGAAAATACACCTTATATAAGGTATCTTAAGATAAAATGCAAAAAACAATATAAAACCACCATAATCCCTAAAAATCAAAATATTCCCATAAAATCCATGAATATTTAACACCCAAGTTAATTGATGATAATTGTAATGTCCCTTTCAGGATCAAATTTGAGGAAATTTGATTTTACCCAAAACCTCAATGGAACATTTCTTGAATTTATGACATCCACATATATAAACATGATTTTTTTGAAAACCACATAGAAATTAGAGCCAATAAGGGTTAGCAACCTGGGTGACCTAGGTAAAATTTATATTTTAGTATTTCTTACACAAAACTCTTCATAAACATATCAAAAATTGAAACTCTTGATGAAATAATGTAAAATATGTGCTTCATTCTCAAAATGTAAAATTTTAGAATAAATTATTGGCCATAAACAATAGAAACTTCAAAAATTCACATCTTCTGAATATTCATATTTATAATGCAAATAATAGCTCAAAATGGCCACAAAAATGGAAGATATAAAAACAAGTTTAGATTTTTCCAACGATCCAAATTGCTAAAATGTGCTATTTCAGGTTAGCGAATGTTAGATATACCATGCATATAGTTTTATGCAAGCTGCCCCACAATCGTTGGATTCAAATGCAGTGTCAAGTAATGCATTTATTGTGCCGTTAAATCGATCAAATCATGTGGAATGTGAGCCTACATTGCAGATGGGGTATTTTTATTTTCATCCAGTATCTTTTATGTCACTTTCCATTTTAATGAGTCATCAACTTATACATATAACAGTAAAACTCTGAGCCGGTAAATAAACTATTATTTTGTATATTTAATATATAGTTTTAATTTTTCAATATGTATCAACTCCAATCCAAAATTGTCAAGAGTAACGATTTAGTACATTGTTACCCCCGTAGAAGGTAATAATGTAGTAAATTTGTATTCTTAGAAATTTATCGACCATTCAAAGTTATCCATAGTAATAATATACTAATAAGGTAACAATGTGTTGTTTTTTTACTAGATAAGGTGATGAAACAAGGATTATGGCTCCTAGAAGCCTTACAACCAAAGATACATTGTGAAAGTAGCATAAATAGAGACATGAGAGAGATAGGGCCACCAAAAGAGTTAAAAAACCTTAACCTAAAAAAACATCAGTCCAGATAGAAATAGACACATCAAAAAACTAGCAGTCCTCTACTAGAAATAAACACAGTTTGACAACAGTCCGCCAAAAGGTTAAAGGCACTAATTTTTCTTGAGATGTTTGAGGGGTCCTTCCTGGGAGTTGGGTTATCCTTGCATTTTTTATTTTCATCCATGCTCATATGGAATTCCGCCTTCCCTCGCCATCATCATCGAGTTCTTTCAAATGGAGTTAAAACCTTTCGATCACCGACCCTTTTCCAATTTGTCAATTCTCTCCTATAGACCCTTAATGACATTAATGATTCCTGCTAAATCATCTCTCATGGGAAGTTGAGATATTCAGACCTATTTGGAAGCCTTAATACAGTCATACATGTTATCCCTCAAATCCTTAATGATCTCATCCATAGATCAATTATCTTCTTCCAGCTGCTTAATCCTAATTTTGAGATTCTCAAATGTCTCCTCCCATCCCAAATAAGATTTATCCTTTCATTTTGATGTTTCACCCTTCATAATTTCTATAGCAATGACTCTTCCTAATAGTCGTTTGTCTCAACTCCGGTATTAGTACCCTTTCCGATCCTAAGTTTGGTAAGACAATCCGCCAGATTGAGAGCATCATCCAAATCCACTTCAATCACTCCAACCTCTTGTGGAATAATTGTTCTTCCATTCAGTACAGAAAGAATGATAATCACATGGTTTAGGGGAGTATCCATCTTACCCTGCTAAAGTCCCTAATCGATATCATGATAGACATATACAAATAAAATGGAATACTCATAACAATTTTGTGTCGGAACATGTTGAGCATGGACATGTGATGTGTATATATTTTCATGTAATTTCCTTCTAGGGTAATGTAATGCATAATATGGAGGCAAACAATATTCTCTATACAAGGATACAGACCTCACAATACCATCTATGAGATAGTACACTTTTTCCTTACCTTGAAATAAGGTTTGGATTTCATTGTTCCTCCTTGTTTGGTCCTTGAAGATTTTCAAGCCCACCGTGTCCATGTCAGTGGCCTCCACAATGGCTTGCTCGGATACGATAATTTCAACACCTCTAACCATAGATCTACCATTATCCCAAGATTTCCTAAGTTTGAGGGCTAGGGAAGGGTTTGAACCTTTGAGTTTAGATATGAACTCCCTAAAACCTCTCGTTTTGAAGATACACCATAGGGAGGGATTGTTCTAAATTGCTTCATGGCTGGAGGATTCCACACATAGTATGTCACCTCCATGATATTATAAGCTTTCAAAATGAGAAGAAAATTTGATACAGGGAAGATAGTACCCCCTTTAAGTTTGTTGAAAATAAAGATTTTAGTAAATATTTCACACATGCGACCATTCTTTCCAAACATAAGATTAATAATACACCCTTCGCTCATGTGGCTGTGAACCTTCAAATTATTTCCTATCATGAATAAGGATATTATTAATTATAATTGAGATTTCATCCCCTTGGTTCCAAATTTTGAAATCATTACTAGTCACACCCATATTGCCTATTCTATCAGCACATTTGTTGCCACTACATGGAGTATCGAGAAATGCGACTTTATCAAAGTCCTTGAGAATTTCTTTGGTGTCTGAGAGGATGTTACCAAGGATCCAACCAAGGTTATTATTTTTATTGAGGGCATTAATAATAAGAATGGATTCCCCCTCTATCAGAACAATCTTTAAGCTTTTATTCTTTGCTAAGTTACCACCCCAAAGAAGGGTCATAGAGTCAACAATATTATTACTCTGGTTCCCTAGAGGACCGACATAGGTGAACATCCAATTTCTAATGTGATCTCTAAGAATACCCCCTCCTCCTGCCATCCTTGGGTTACCCTTCGAGGCCTCATCAAAGTTCATCTTAAAGCTATTCTCATCTAGTTTAACACATTTAATGGTAACCTTAGGAGATTTGAAACTAGGTGGACTAAATGGGAATTGTTTAAGGACTTCAGATTAAACCTTAGAGGAGGGAGCCCTAATATTTCCCTTCAAGAGGCGTACATTATCTTTAATGGCTAAGGACAAATGAACACTAACCTTTTTCGAAGAAGAAAATTGGTCTCTAAAATTCTATTGTTTCATTCCTTCCACAAACTCCACAAGAAATGGGGAAGAGCCATCCTCTAGGAATTCACCAAGACTGGATATTTAAAGGGACATTATTATTGACAAATTTTGCACTTGTGCAAAAATGGGCAACTTGAAACTTCATCGTTACGATGATAGTCATGGGTGAAGTATACCTAAGCTAAAGAAGTTATGATGTTATTAGTTACTATTGAATTAATTAATGATTAAGTGAAATCTACAGTTATGTGTGTTGTTACAAAATGTAATAGATCACATAGTCTACAATTTCATGATACCTTCAGCAAAAGAACACAAAGGCCCCAAAGGATAGTTGTGTTGTCTTGATGAAGACACCGAATTATAGAGTAGGTGAAGTGTTGAGTTTTGGGATAGCAAACATAAGTGTAGATTACATAAATTAGAGTTCATTACTGAATGTTACAGGTTCTCATCAATGTTCTTCCTTTATGATTAAGGCATTAAATTATGTTACTGAGTTGTTTAGTTCATCATACACTCCATTTAGAAGCTTGAAATGCAGAAGGAAATACACAACTAATTTTTAGAATTCAATGTTTTATTCACAAGGAAGGTCAAATGTCTCCCACACAAGCCATGGGATGTGACTGAAAAGTAAAGTACATCTACTGAAGTAAGAGGTACACATCCATGAAATAGAAAGAAAAGGAGTATGAGTGAACCCATCATTACCTTTGTATATTCTTCGTTGTGTAAAGCATCTCCTTGCCAACTCCTTTCATCCTCAAGGCATGGTACCTAAAAAGCAAAAATAAGGAAATCATCAATAAAGAGCTCAGGGTTAATCCATATTCCTACACTGTTCTAATTCATGCATATGGATCTCTAAGCAATAGGAGATATAGCTTTCTCAAATATCATACTGCATAGCTCACTCAGAAAGAAGAGATAGAAAAGAAAAGAAGAAACATGGACACAAGAGAGGCCAAAAAGCCTAATTTTTCTAACTATTTTCTTAAAGTGTGCAGATACATGTTACAGCCAAGAAGAAAGAATCATATACATGCTGAAAAGGAGGACCAATGTAACTGAAACTCAGATATTGTCTACAAATGGAAGAGGGTTACAATACAAAACAAAGAAGATGCTTGCAGATAAGGTACATTTTCCAGATTTCAGTCAAAGGAAAGGAATTCTGGGAAAATTTTGACAGGGCTTCGCCATGTAAAATGGATATTTACAACTTTTCCAATATCTATATCAAACTGAAATCAAATAAATGTAGTAAAAGTAATAGAACAAAGTATCTAAATCAAGGCTTATGCCTGATAATGGCATCAAAACAGATCAAGAATTGCTTAAAATTACTGCAGGTATCAAAGAGTATAAGTGCAACTACAGGTTACAAATAGGCATTTCAAAAGTGAACTAAAGGAAGAGATGTACAAGCAACCACTTCATTTACAGATTTTATCAACATCATTCAACCTTGCAAACTCACACATATCCAAGTCAAAGAAATGTTACAGTATTTCAGAGATTGTCATTTCCATTAAAATCATATTCAAGTTACATTATCAGAGTGTGTACAGATCTGACCATTGATAAAACATTAATAGGAATCATCAAGTTCAGAGAAATAAGAGTGAGCTCAGAATGAGGTTCAATTTGAAATAACCAAGGCCGAGCCCATAGATATTTAAAAAACCATTAAGGAAAAATCCATACTTAGGTCCGTAATGAAATAATGGAGACCCAGATTAATGTCAGCTCAAAAATGCAAAGCTTCTAGAGGAAAAGAAATTCAGACATCATTAATGGTGGAAGAGGTCAAATGACACCACAAAGTTGAAGAAACCATCACAATACAATTGTAAAGAAAATTTACCCATTGTTTGAACTCTCATGGCCACACAAAAACTATAGAACCAGTTAAAATTTGGATAACCAGAAAGTGTCGACCATCAAAACTCATATAGAAATGACGGCCATTATTTTGTGACAGGAGCCATCACATTTCTACCTCAAAATAAATAAGCTACAGATCCAGTTCAGTAAAAATATTTCTTTTCATTTTACCAAATACCCATGAAGGGAAACGGACTTACTAGTCACAAAGATCAAAAGCCAATGGTAAATCCCAAACTCAAGTGCCGGTGACGTTACTTACCCAGAAGCTCACACAACTTTTTAGAAGGTGAAAACACAGGAAATACAAAGAAAGAAATGATTATCAATATTTCTTGGAGGCCAAGAGACAACACAAGGATCTAGAGAATAAAGAACAACTCAAGAGCTCAAAAATAATCAAATATACAACCGAAAACCTTAAAAACTGAGCTCAAACAAACAAAAGTGGTGGTCATTTTGAAAATATCACAGAGATCGAAAAGGGGAACAAGACTCAAGCTCTGATAAACAAAAACCACGATGATGAATAAATCTCATAGAGTTCCGAGAGCATAGAAAAGTTAGACAGAGGAAGAGCTATAAAATACAGGTGTAGCCAAGCTCGAGAAACACCAACAATGGTATCGAAGGAAAATTTTTCTAGGGCTTCACCCACAGAGTGAAAGTCCAAATGAAATGATGTTTAGGGTTGAATTGATCTTACAATGCAAAATCGAGAGATGAATTAGCAAAATTCAACCATAGTTAAAAGATCAACGATCGAAAATGACAAGTACACAGATCAAAGGCCAAAGATCAAGCTCCACAATCAATGCAAACCATGGTTAAAATACATTTATGACATCGTAAAAACCCTAAAATTATTCCTTGAGATCAATGGTTTAAAATAAATAAGTACAGTAGATCGACGATCACAAATGGATCACCAAAATCGATGCAAAAGTCATCCAAGTAGTATGGCAGTCGACTTAGTCAATTTTCAAATTTTATAAAGTGTCAAATTTTCCTCCGTAGGCCTGAAAGTCCATAGAGGACATGTGTCATCACCACAGTGGAAGTGGAGAAATGGAGGTTGGGGTTCATTTAGGTTTTCAAACCTTAAAATGTAAAAGTTAAAATTTCCAAAGTTTCCATGAACTTGAGCCTCCGCAAGGAAAAATTCAATATCAGGAGAAAAGTCAAAAATCGATTCCACATAGTATCGGTAGAGTGGCAGGTTTTCTCAAAGTTTTGAGACTTTATGCAAATGTGTTTAAAATTCCAAGTTATTCCGTAGGCCCACAATTCCCCTGAGCGGGAGATCGAGTAAATTTTTCCTTTAAGGCCCAAAGTAGAAGAGTTTAAAACACCGAATTTTGCCCGCAGGTCCACAAAGGGCTTAAAACTTCAAAAAGGTCCGAAAGTCCACCAAAGGAGTCAAAGATCAATGGTTGAAGTCCATCAAGGATAGAGATCGACGGTGTTGATAAAAGACCAAACCCGACCAAATTTTAAAAACACATATGCGTGGCGAGTGGACAAGAAACCCTAGTTTGGGTTGAATTAAAATGCCACCGACAAATAGCCAAGGGTTGACTCATCATGTAGAAGGGGCCAGCCCACATGTCCATCAAATAATCAATGAAATATTGACTAAAGTCTGAACTATATTATATGCTCCAAATAATATGAGTGTCGACCAAATCATGCCAACAATGATCACCAAAAAGTGAATCTTTCTAACCATACATTATCCAATGTGCAAAGGTTGACAAGTGTATACATGCATATATTTATTACAAAGGTGGCCAAACTCAAATGAAGACAAATCCATATATTAAAGGGTGGTCCCCACATGAATCTATCACATACACAGGAGTATTTTGCTTGCCTTCACAATAGGACAAAATAGAGAAGAAGACAAAGTTGCATGTTCATGGAGAGAAACTTGCCTAAAAAGCAATCTTATTTTTAGCAAGTTATTCATCCTTCTCTTCTTAAAAATAGAACAGTCAACTTCAGTTTGATTGTATTGTAATTAAGGATAATAATGCCTATTTGTAATTGTATGTTCTATTTTTACCCCTTTATCTATTGTTAAATAAAGGATAAAAATAGCATGCATGGGCGAGTACAAGCCTTAGGCTATTTTTAGGAAGAGGGTGAATTTTATTTTTGCTATATATTGTGTGCCTTTACAAAGCACAAGGAGAATGACTGGAGGACTTTTTGGATATAGGAGTATTGAAACAATATTTGCTAGTTTTGCCTTCTGAGTGTGAAGAATTTCTACCTTACCAATTATTTGTAGTCTTGTGTATGTCTATATTAGTCTTGTGAATGCAAATTCCCTGATTAATCATCTTACCCTACTATGAAATTCAATATTTTCTACATAATTTTAATGTGCATGTTAACTTATCAGTGTTGTTGTGATATTTTTCCCTCAGTACAACAAAGTGTTTGCCCTTAAATTCTATAGAAAATTGTTGGCTCGTGCATCAAAAATCCTTCACATATCAATTGTGCATATACTCAATCAAAGCCCTCATACAAATTTGGTGTATCACCTTAGTTATAATTATTTTACAGTCATCTTTTACCCTTAAACCCTAGAATCAATTTAGGATACATCAACAAGGAACCGGCCTTGATACCGAGACTCACCTCAAAATAGGTATACCCACAAACCTGAGGTGTTTCCATTGTATCTACGAAAGAGAAAGATCAAATTTTGCAAGATTAGAAAACATGTAGCCATCTCTCTCTAAGGTTCACTTTTGAGACAAAGTAATTACCTTTGTAGATAGATCTATTCCATGGAATTGGGAAGAAGCCATTAAAGATAAAAATCTCTAGAACATAGGAAAAAATAGCGAAGGAGAAAGATAAATGAATGAACAGATGGTTAACATGCTCCTCTTACTTACCACATAGAATACACCTACAGGGAATTTTCATTCCCCTCTTTCTAAGGTTCTCCAGAGTGAGGATCTTTTTTTGAGCTAAAAGGTAATAAAAAGTTTGAATGTGGGAATTATATCCTTAACCCACAAGGTATTATAGTAATCTTTTTTCAAGAGCTTTGAAATTTAGGAGATAAGCTGATTTAACTGAAAAAATGTCCAGACTCTTCCTCCCTTCAAATGACATAATCTTCTTGCCATTGAAACCTTAGGATATGAAAGTTTTGTATTTTTAAATTGAGATCCAAAAAAGGTTTCTTGGATCCTCTGAAGTTTGGAGGAGGGTTAATAGAAATCCATTTGAATCCTTCATTGGTTCTAGTCTAAAATTCTTGTATCATATTTTTTCCATTCTCCTCACAATATTGGTAAATAGAATTCCAAGGATCTTCTAAAAGCCAACAATTTATCCTCAAGCCAAAATTCCTGCTAGAAATTGATTATGATACCTTTCCCAATAATCCATTTAATACCCTGCCCCAAGATATCTTTATAATCCAGAAAGGATTTCCAGTAGAAAGATCCCATAGGAAGGTCCTCATACAGGAAGAAAGTTTCTAGTTTGTTTATATGCCACAAATATTTCCTTTTTAGAATATCAACCCACATGCATTCTTTTTTCATGATCCTCCACCTGATTTTGGCCAAAGAGCCTCATTCATTAATTTAATATCTCTAATACCTAGACCCCCACAATTTTTTGGTCTGATTACTTTATGCCAAGCAACCAAAGGATATTTAATATGATCCTTCGCACCTCCCAAAAGAAATTGTTTCTGAATCCTTTTGGCTAGGATCTTGAAAAGGGACATGACATAAATTGGGATTCCTTGCAAAGAGCTTTGGAGAAGTTGAATCTTACCTGCCTGAGATAACAAAGAACCCTTCCATGTAGTTAGTTTCTTGTTCACTCTTTCAATGAGTGAATTCCAAATGGATATGTCTAGTTTTTTAAGGATGAGGGGAATCCCAAGATAAGAATCTGGAAAGGTTTTGATTTTTCACCCTAGAATGCGAGCTAGTCTAATATGGAATTGTTCCTCCACATTTATAAAAACAATTCTCTTGTGAAATTAACCAACTATTCGGATGCCATTTCATAAACCTACAACTCTTTTTTAAAATTGGTGGCCTCTTGAATGACCACTTTTCCCAATAAGAAGTTATCATCAAAAAATTGGTTAAGGATTACAGGAGGAAGACCATTTGAAATATGAATCCCTTGAATATGGAGTTGAGAGATGGATTGATTACATAGCTTTGATGAGAGTCTGCGCATGATGATAATATAAAGAAAAGGAGATAGGGGATCTCCCTGATTCAAACATCTTGTTGCCTGGAAAAAACCTTCATATTTTCCATTGATAATAACAGAGAAATTGGGATTGGAGATACATGTCATGATCAAATTGACAAAGTGAGCACTTTGAATCCCAAATTGACCATAATATCCCAAGAGAAGGACCAAGAGACTCTATCATATGCTTTATGCATATCTAGTTTAACCAATATGGTTGATCTACCTAAAGAATCAACCAAATGAATAGCCTCTTGGATCACAATAATACTATCAAGAATCTATCTTCTCGAAATGAAAGCCCCTTGATTAGGAGAGATAAAGTTTGAGATAACTTTTCAAATCCTTAAAGAAAGAATTTTAGTGATCAACTTATAGCTAGTGTTGCAAAAATGATGAGCCTAAATTCCTTGAGGTCCCTAGCCACAATAAATTTAGGAAGAAGAACAAGAAAAATGTTATTAACCTGCTCGAGAAGATGACTAGATATGAAGTAATCTTGCACCTCCTAGAACAAAACATTTTTGATAATTTCCCAGAAACATTGAAAGAAGAAATTGGGAAAGCCATCCAGACCTAGGGATTTATCTGGCTCCATATAAAAAAAAATTAATCTCTTACTCTCCACGTACAAAAGAGAGAGTCAGTAAAATTAATCGATCTAATACAAAAATCCATGAAATAGATACACATGACAATAATTGAAATCAACAACTCTATATTATATTTTCATTAATTCACTATTTCAATACACTCCATTATATAGGAGATGTAAAATAACAATCCTTACAACAACATTTGTCTTCATATACAACCATACACCCATATGGTTTCAACCTCTCACCAATATAATAATAAAACAATACTAATTGTTTTATTATTCTAACTTACTAACTTACCACATACTAACCACATTTTACATTTACTATTTACATTTACATAGTAAATGTACTTTCACTAATTTACCATAATAATAATTACACATGTAATTATTATTCACCCATACAAATGGAGCACTAATATATATTTCTTAACATTCCCCCCCTTAGTGCGAACATGGGAAAACTCGCTTTTATCTTTACCGCAACGTGCCGCTACGTAGCATGCTTATGATCTGGATGGTTTGAAGGACAATACCAACAACCTTTGGATGGTTTTCCAAGTGGTTAACCAACAACCACACAACAGATGGTTTTTGAGGACAGTACCAACAACCTCTGGATAGTTTTTATGGATAACTAACAACCACGATATCATGATGATGCAGTAGTATCAACAACTCTCATCACTATCTCACTGCAGGGAATAACATAGGAAATTCTACTGAAATCTGTTGCTCGTACATACATAGAGAAAGCTGACATACTGGAAATGGAACATTGGAATGATGTTCCCCCCCTCAATGTGAAATTTCCACTTATTCAATCACGAACACTGTAAACAGGAACACTGATACTGGAACTCTGAAAAATATGACAAGAAGCACACGACACAAGCTGAAAGCAAATACACCACAAAAATGTCACCAAACCATCTATGCGGCCCCGTCGTTGGCGACTGACGAGAGGTCGCTGAATGACCTCCAACCTCTGTTTGCCTCCATCCTCCAGTAAATTCACTTAGTATAGAAATTCTTCATAATTATAGTCAATTTCATTTGTTATTTGTTCATCTCTAGTTTCCCATTCTACAATTTTGCTTACATCTGTAGGTGCTTTTTCATTTCCATCTACTATCCTCCATAGATTTTTATTCATTAACTGCATCTGAATTTTTACTCTCCATGTATGGAATTTCAACCCATTAAATTTATCTAATGGTGTATCCATTTTACTGAATCTAAATATCCAAAAAAAATTGAATGCAGATTTGAATTACCTCTGATTCTCTGATTTCTTCAAAAAACAACAGTGATCAATGTGCTGTATAGTAAATTGCACGTTTCTCCCAAACTATAAACTGGGTTTTTCTGAAATTTCTACTGTAGCTTTTTGTATAATAGATCATTCCACACACAAAATTTTGGAGAAACCCAGATCACGAAACAAAAGTTACGAGATCATCTTCGAGACAGATTTAACCTGCTCTGGTACCAAATGTAGAAATTAATCTGATCTAATACAAAGAATCCATGAAATAGATACACAGAAAATAATTGAAATCAACAACTCTATATTATATTTTTCATTAATTCACTATTTCAATACACTCCATTATATAGGAGATGTAAAATAACAATCCTTACAACAACATTTGTCTTCATATACAACCATACACCCATATGGTTTCAACCTCTCACCAATATAATAATAAAACAATACTAATTGTTTTATTATTCTAACTTACTAACTTACCACATACTAACCACATTTTACATTTACTATTTACATTTACATAGTAAATGTACTTTCACTAATTTACCATAATAATAATTACACATGTAATTATTATTCACCCATACAAATGGAGCACTAATATATATTTCCTAACAAATCAGAGTATTCATGTGGGGTTCATTAGCTAGGCAATATCCTAAAGACGTGGGTTCATATTGAGGTAATTAAAATTAATAAAATTAATTTCAATATACTTGGTAAACATGAAGGGTGAAAGGGTTTGATTTATTAAAGTTTTAAATATGGTATTGGGGGTAGGTTAGAGAGGTGTGCCAAAGGAAATGGAGGTTTAATTTTAATATAAAACTAAAACATTTGAACCCTAGTTTTTAAAAGTAAATACCTTAAAATCGCAAAAGGAGTCTACTCATAAATTAAATTATAATATCTTTTTTAATAAAGAAATATCAATTAAGAGATTCTTAACCAAGAAATAATAATATGGTAGAAAACTAGGATTGAGTATGCTTTCAACACAAGTGATATTATTTCACCATCTTAATTATTTGAAGAACTATTGATAAATGATTAAATCTTAACATATATAAGGTGATTTGTAATAGGTATCCAATGGCTTCAAATTATCTTTCGAGAGGAAATGCATATTAAAAAAATTGAGTGAGAAATATAATATATTTTTTTGTCTAATATATTAGGGTAGAAATAAAAAGGGGTAAATAAAATTGTAATTGAAAAATGGGTAAGCAAGGTACATGGAAAAAATAGGGGTATTTTCATTCTACTAATATAATAGGAGGGGGTATTATCAATTGAATAATTAGAGGTAGAAACTAGAATTAAGGGTATTATTTAATACCCTTCAAACACACGTGTTATACCATACTTTTACTAAGTGAACTCCTATGGTTGTATTATCCTGATATGTAATGACCCTTTAGAACAAAGCTAGAGCTTTTTCCCAAATGTCCACTTCTAAGGCCAAATGGAACTTGAAAAAAACAAATCCTTGAAACATGGAAAATTTTAAGGGTCCCTAAGAAAACCCTTAGAAAATATTTGGTGAATATATGAAAATTATATTTTGCACAAATCGTGAATATCAAGATATCACGACACCACTATTTTTATGCTTTACCACCTAAAAACATATAGTATGTTATCACTTAGCATTAAAAATTCTACTAGCCGACAACATTTTTATGCTACCAGCTGATAACATTTTTATTCTCTTCGGCCGACATAACTAGTCATTGTCGTTGCAGCAAAAAAATGCTTGACCGGGTCGACGACATTTTTACGCTACCGTTTATGTTATCGATCAATAACATTTTTTATGCTACGGGCCAAAGAATAAAAATGTTGTTTGTTGCAATATGTTGTCGATCGAGCATTTTAGTATGTTGTCAACGGTAACATAAAAATACGCTCACTCTGACTAATTATGTTATACCTCCCAAATAATCCCCACTCGAGACCAAGAACAACCTAGATTTAGTTAGGAAAATTTAAGGAATAAATTATAATTTTCAAGTGTTCCCAACAAAATTCCAGATTCCATTACAACGGTTATCAAACATCCTACACAACACTAGGAGAGAGAAATTCATCCCTAGTGCAGATAGATTATCTTCTTGCGGGGTGTGCAGAAGAAAATTTCCCCATGTGTGGAAGAGAGTCGTGAAATGAACCTTTCTTCCGGGCGTGGAAGAGAGGTGCGGAGAAACTCTTATTCTCTCGGGCACACAAGACGGGCATGGAAGAGAATCATTCTCTACCTAAGGTGCACAAGACGGGTGCATAAGACAGACCAAGCGTATAAGATGGGTGAGAAAGAGGCACATTTTCTCATGGGTGCACAAGACAGGCACGCAAGAAGCTCTGGGCACACAAGATGGGTGCGTAAGAGGCTTTTCCTCTTCTGTGAACTTCAGAAGGCCATAACATTTGATAGGGAGCTCCATTTTTGGAAAATGAGGACTTCTCGAAATATCTCGATGGCCTCTTTGTAGAGAAACCTTAAGAATTTAATTTTGATAAATTTTGAAGGGTAAAGTTTTAGAAAATGCTCTACGGGCTTTTAAAATGAAAACTGGTAACATTTGACTTATAAAATTTTGTTCAATTTGACCTCCTTCCTTTCTTAACATGCCAAACAGACATGGGGGGTTGCTCTTAGAGGAATTTAGGATGGATTGCAAGGTTTTATTTTTGGATTGAATATTAATTCAAAATTTCTTAATTTTGACAGCAAAACGACTACAGTTTTTCCTTTGTTCGATTTGAAATGATTCTTAACCATTTCTTAAGTGGTTTAGCTTGTTTAGGGTCATTTTAATCCTACTAAGTTCAATTTAATGTTTCAATTTATTATTCATTGTTGTAGGGGTCATTCTATGCATTTTGAATAAAAACATTTGCCAGTTTGAAAACATCTAACAATGATCCAAAACAAATAAATTTGTTTACATTTACCAACTTCAATAATAAATTCATTCCAAAACACTCTAATTTATTAATTTGATTCAAACAAGGTATTCAAATGCCAATTTACAACTTCATATTTTCCAAACATTCATTTCTGCAAAACAGAGCATCATGACATTTCAACATACATATTCACTTTTATTTTTTCCAAACAAAGGTTTCATAATGCATTGCAAACACAAATTTCCAATGAACACCAAATCATTTGAACAAGGTAACAACTTCCATTAATTTAAAAATGATTTCTTTACATCTTTCTTATTTCATTCCTCAATTTCAATATACAGAATACAATTTCCTTCTCATACATTCCAAAAAAAGAAAACCGAATTCATCTCTTTCACATTTTGAATTTCAACTTTCATAGCCATAACAAAACATATTTCCATCGCCAGTAATATACAAGGTCATCCACTTCAAAGTGGAAAAGGGTTACAATAAATAATAATCTCAACAAGGACTGGAAAAGCTTTCTTTTCCTTTGGTCCCAATCAGACACCAAATTCGTGTCTTACGACCCCTTGTGACCCGCATCCCACTTCGCAACCTAACCTCATTACCTAAACTTTACACAATTATTTATTAATTACCTTGTAATTGATAAATCCCCATCACCTCACCTACCACCTCATTTTGCCACCTCATCATGACCTAGCCCTAATCCTAAACTAGCCTAATTAAAACCTAAAACTTGGTCTACACCTACACCCATAACTAATGACCCTTTCTCTTTTACCCAAAACCGACCTTCTAGTCACTTGACCAAGGCCGCAGCTGATCTCTCGGGAGAAAAACAGGGAAGGTGGGTGATTTTACTAAAAATAGCCTACTTTTTCCTTACCGATACCGGTTCCTACTCGACCGCCGTCGGTTACGCAACCGCCATCGGTTCCCTGTAAATGGGCTCCCCAAACCAAAACAACGGATCGAATTTCATTTTAGAGATCAGTCGAAGGATTTCTGGATCAACAGAGATTATTGGGAGCGAGGAACAGAGTCCAGATCTTCACTTGACCAAGCAGAGACGAGTGGAAATACTAGAAGTGTTTACAGCAAAGGAGATCAGCTTGCATCTTGGTCAAAACCAGTAAGTCACATCTTGCATGTCCTCTGTTATAACATTTCTTATGTTTCTTGAATCTCGGTCCTCCTAAATCCATTTCGAGTCCACTACCCAACGTGCCATTGCATCTAACTCATATTCTTTTACCCCTCATCATCTCATTTCCTAATATCATCCATAAACCAAATTTTACAAACACCATAGCTACCAAGAAGATCCTATAACCCACCGGTATCGGTTATCATCGAACCGAATCGGTATCGGTTATCAACATCGCCATCGGTTCCTGCGATCAAAACCAAAAAAAATTTTTCTTTTCCCTACCCGTTCAACAAAACAACTTAATTGATATTTCTGATCTTTTGTGTTAATTCATATTAGCAGGGAAACCGACCACCTTCGAAAGGAAGTTTTATATTTCTGGGCCCAAGGCGCTTTCCTCATTTATTGTTTAATCAAAATCTTGTGGTCTTGTGTTCTTATTTGCAGTAGTCCTTCCAAGACAAAAAGGAGTTCTTCGCAATCAGTCCCGATCTTTCTCTACGATCGCGCACACCATCTCGACATTCTACGGGTATTCCTCCTAACCCTAACCTTATCTCTTTTTAAAAAGGAACGAAACATTTCCGAGGGAAACATTTTGGCACGCCTTAATTGGGACCCATTTTGGGTTTATCTTTATTTCTCGCTTGCTTTCATATAGGAGCATACTTGCTTTTTTCTTCTTCTAAAGATATTCATGAGGTATTCTATTATTCGGTAAAAAGAACTTGCTTTGTTTTTGCATCTTGCATTAGTGAAAGTCATCTCTTTTGCTTCATCGAATATCACTTTCGATTTGGGTTTAAAACACATGCATTGCATTCCTGCTTTGTTTTTTCAATTCTAGTGAACATAGATTAAGTAACAGTCGTACACGTGGGGTGATATCCACGGTATTGACAAGAAATTAATCTTACATTCACCGCACAACACATACTTGAATCACTTCACAATTAACACAAAAGCTCAAACATCCCCCTTTTTCCGCGGTATTCCTCCACCCGATTGAGGTAACCTTATAAACCAAAACAACTTGACATTTCCCCTAAGTCTCTTGTTTAGGATTCTGACATCCTTCTACGTCTAAAGGCATAAGCCCACGATAATTAAAATTAACCCTAGGGTTAATCTCTGGATTTGCGTGTGCATCTTGCTTGTTTTTAGTTCTGTTTTTCTTTCTCATACTGCCTATTACATGATCAATAATTGGACAAGTATACTAAACGTTGTTAAAAATCAAATTAGCAGCCTTTTTATATCTTGTTAGCCCAGACTTCTTACACCGACATCGGTTACTTGACCGACGTCGGCTATAGTATAACCGACATCGGTTACTAGACCGATATCGGTTACTGTCTTTTCCTATTCCTGACAAACCAGCAACCTAACAATTTTACCGATCCCGAGTTTGTTTCTATTCTATGATTAAAACCCTACTGTGAACTTCTTTGTCCATGGTTGTTATCACTCGAAAGCAAGCCGCCGCCATGGTTTCACATGCTTGCTCTGTTTCTTTTCCTGAATCACCCCCTTCACCTTCTGTGGGGAATCCTACTGATACCAGCGAGGTTCCTAAAATTCCTGTGGGAGATAAGGACTTTGCCAAGTTTCTGGATGCTAATTCCAGCGCTGTACAATACTATTTGTCTCATACCCCTGACCGTACACCTGATGGTCAGCTCCTTGTAGGTATGCCTATCAGTATAGCTGCTCATTTAGCTCCCACTCCGCCTGATAATACCGCCTTGCTTCTGCATCTCTAGCCCGTCTCCCAATCCGACGGGCTGCGAGAGGTTCATACGACCCCGATTAGCTTTCCTTTTGTTAATCTTGGACCCCACATATCATTACCACCGACCGCCTACCTCATCTCTCTTGCAGACGCCTCCGTTCATGACTTGCTCTCTGCCACCTATCCACACGAGCTTTCCTTCTCAAGCTCCGCCTACCTTTTCATTCCCATACACGTATCCAAAAGAACCTCAACATCCTATATAGGACACCCCTATTCGGTCGCCTCAACATATTCATCCTCCACACCTTATCAACACTTAACCCCACCAAAGCGCGGTGGTCCTTGGTCCAATCTGCCTCCATTCACCACAACCACACCATCATCTCATCCAACCACCGACTTAATTAAACAAATGATGGACAAAATGCAAAACACAGGCTTCATTTGAGAAGTCGTGAGCGCCTTGACATACGAGCAAGTTTGTCGGGAGCCCATTCACCCTTCTGTCCCCCTTCATTCATATCCTCCTCAATGGGAGTTGCCGAAATTTACTCGTTTTAACAGTAAAGAGGATCCTCAACAACACTTGCGATCATTTAGACACGCTTGTTATTTGATTGCTCATGATGATGCCTTGTTACTCCGCACCTTTCCCATGTCCTTATCAGGACCTGCCTTGGAGTGGTACAGTGCTTTAACCCAGCACTCAATCTTCTCTTTTAACCAACTAGCCCAATCTTTCTTGGATCATTTCTCCATTAACATTGCCAAGAAAGTATCTATCACGGACCTCTATGCCATCCGACAATTCGAAGACGAATCTATCGCAGATTTCGTTGGACGATGGCGGGGCCTTATCAACCAACTTACATATGCCTTACCTCAAACCGAACTTATCGAACTATTTACGCGGGCCTGCGCTAAGCACATCTCCCCTACCCTCCAAATTCAAACTTTCCGTACATTCGACGAGGCCTTTACTATGGCTCGAAAATTAGAAATTCGAGCCTTAGAGGAAGAGAAATTGCGGTTGCGCAACAAAAACTCCACTTTCCGAACTCCTGATTCTACCAATAAACCAAATACCACCACTCCTCACGCGTCCACTTCTTCTAAATCAAAAGGAGCTGTCCACGCGGTGATGGTCAAATCCCAACCACCATCCAATACTCCACCAAAACCACTTATAAGTATAAAGCGAGCCCATCAACTACACTCCCTTGGGAGAAACATATGGTGTGATATTGGAAAAATTGCTCAAAGCAGAGCCATTACCTTACCTCTGTTAAACCTCATTCCGGGTTTGATTCCACTCGCGCCATACCTTCACAGTACAAAGAAAATGACTTCGTAGAATTCCACCGCGTGAAGGGACACAGTCATGAAAACTGCAAGATGTTGAAGAACATAGTGCAGGAAATGGTTGACGCAGGGGATATAGCTCTCGATAATCCTAACGCCCCTGCTAACCGAAATTTGAAAATCTTCAACAAACCATTCCCGAATCACTCTTCCAACAGTAACACAAACCAGGATATCTTAGCCGAAGAGAGTGTTCATGAGATCCATGCAGTATTCGATACCCAGCCAAAAGCCTCTATCGAGAAAATTTTGAATCAAGCCTCTTCACTAACACAGGAGCCCGAACCTCCTTTACCACCATCAAGCCAAAGCGAAATCGTTCCTTTACCCATAAAAGAGTTAACTGCCCAGACTTCTCTTCCCGTCAATGAGTCTTCTTATACCACATCCCTACAAGACTGCGAACGGATGTTATCTAATTTATCTATTTCCCAAACGTCCCCTTCTACCGCTCTTACTACACAAGAGGAAGGCTCGCCACTCCTTTTTACATCCTTAGAAGAGAAATCTCCTATACCAACATCACCAAATTCTTTAACCATAACAGATCCTCTCAAACACGCTCCTACCTATTAGTCCCTCATCACCTAAATCTTTTCAACGACCAGTCGACCTCTTAACATCTATGGATACAATGCCTCATCTACCCCCTGTATCACACCTACAAAGGTGGACTGGAATCACAACCCGTCTTTCTTCCGTATGAAAAGTTCATATTCACACGTGAGGACCGTCATTCCACGAGAAGATGACAGTTCCCATGGGAACGTTTGAGTAGGCCATATTCTACTCAAATGCAAATGACCAATCCTGATGCCTCCACCATATACCCGAAGTGCTTACAGAAGCTTAAAATGCCCATGTTCTCACCTTCACCCCCCTCACCTCTACCAAATGACCCGTCCACTTCTATTAACTTAGCCAAATCTTCCCCTACGCTTGGGACCTCACCAATGCCCAATCTAACACACCCGCCTAAGCGACTCGATTTATCCAAAAATAAACCCGCCCCGCCACCTAGGAGACAAACTCAATCCGTGCCTCTATCACAATCAAAACCCTCATCGTCACACCCACCTTCCATATTGGGACCTCATCCCTCCACCTTACATCAATATATCATACCTCCTGCGTTTTCTTCAAAACGACCTACGCCTTCTACACCTATACAGAGATCAAAGGGTATAACAACATCGTTACCCCACGTATCCTGTCCACCTATCAACCCTAAACCAATCCCATCATCAAAGGATTTATTTTCTGTCACTCCCCTTTCTCCATGGTTGTTTCCCGCTACCACGTCATCTGTAGCCTCATCATCTAACCAGCCGAACGTAACTTCTGTGCCAAAGAAACCACGTTTAGTGAAAAACACGTGTCAGCACCCCTCGGCTAAACCACCACCCGTACGAACCAACCACGCCCAAACATTACCAAAACCCGCACAACCAATACCCTCATCCGATTTTGACCCCCTCAAAGGATCTTACGCCAAAATCCTTGCTATGTTGATGGAGAATGCGACCATTTCCCTACCCCCACTTAGACCTTATGACCCATCTAAACCTCGACCCGCAGGTTATGATGAGTCTAAAATCTGCGCCTATCATCGCACACCAGGACATGATGTGGAGGGATGCAAAGCTTTAAAAACCATCCTTCATCAGTCACCTCTCCCGGATAGAAAGGTTAAGAAAGACAACTTACGAAGGGAGAGACCTTTAGCTTCAATTCCCTCTACTATATCATCTGTCCCCGCCTCACCAAGATCTATCATTATTACAACCCCACCTCTTGAAGACCATGAATTATCCCAACCATCTTCCTCATCTCAGGTCTACGAGATTAATATGATTAGTGTCGCTACTCGAGGACAGAAAAACACTGGGAAAGCGAAAGAAAACACACCTGCGGCATCTCTTTCTCCTTCAACCATCCCGATTGCACCACCACCTAAAGTGGTTATTCGCGGACCCGCCTATCCCGTCTCTAATGGAGTTGCCCACCGAACTATGATCAAACAGCTTCATCAATCACCCGTAAAAATGACACTATATGATCTCATTCAGACTTCTGAATCTCATCGACAAGCTCTTGTTGAAATTCTTCAAGGGATCGAGGTCTTACCTAATGAAACCCCCGCCGTTGCCTCCATTCTAACACCCAATCACGTTGCCTCTCTCACCAAACAATCTATCTCCCCACCACTTCCGTCTCGCATGCCATTGCTGCTTGTCGCTTTCTCGAAGACGAAGTTATCAACTTTGGTATAGAAGATCCCGACTTCTTTTCATCTCGGCTTACGTCTGGGACATTCGCGTACGTTGTGTTATGATTGACGGGGGCGCCAGCCTAAACATCATCTCTTCAAAAGCTTTCCAACAAATGAATATCCCTTCTAGTTGCATGTGTGCCAACCCCATCATGTTGCGGTCATTCAATGACGCTATTACCTCTACCTTAGGCACCGTGATCCTCAACATTCGTGTAGGACCGCGTACTTTACCCGAACTCTTCTATGTCCTTGAGGGAGAGTTCCAATATAATATATTGCTGGGTCATCCTTGGATCCGGGCCATGGGATGCGTTCCCTCAACATTACATAGATGCATAAAATTTGAGTACGAGGGGAAGTCCTACACCGTAAAAGCTGATCCTCCTCCCTTTAAAACCTGCAATATGTTATATCGTCCTAACGATGTGCTTATACCAATCAAGACACCCATACATTCAACCCAACCATCCTCTTCAAATGTACCTCAACCATCCACCTCAACTGCACCTACGCCTTCAACTGATGAAACCACCGTCGCAAAAACCACTTCCCTTCCCGCAGCTAACATCCCAACCTCCGACCCCTTAGTAGATGTTTTTCAACGCCTTACGCTGGGGGAGTACCGCCTATATAACGTTAGTTCTTTCCCTACCCCACAGGAGTACGGACAATTACATGCACATCCCACCTACGACCGTGCGTGGGGAAGTAATCTCTTACGGACCACCCCATTGCAAGCACCAACCTAACATATGGGGGTGTTGACGCATCTTCCATTACCCCTGAACCTCCTCTTGGTGTGGTCCCCTTCCAATCCGATTTTCAATACCTGACAAATCGTCGCTTCGCCCTCACCTTCTTGACTCGCTGTGCTTGGAAAGGCTTTGGTTTTGGTCTTTATGAACAAGGCCGACATACGCTCATCCCCATCACCACACGCAAACATAATGATCGCAGTGGTCTCGGTTTTCCTGAAACACCTACACAGGAGACACCTCGTGTCAGCTGTATTCTGGAAGAAGACAACGTCACCCCTACCGAACCATCATCACCCACTTTGCCATCATCACCCACAGAATCGATGGACCCTGAATCTATCCCTCCTAACTTTTTTTTTTCATAAATGCCATCTTCATAGGTCCTCTCACTTATCAACGTGATAATGAGGACCCATCTTCTCTTCCCCTTCTGTATCCAGACATGATCGAAGAGGATTCACCTTCGATTAATATTGTTGAGTGCCAGGATGACGACTCCATCCTCACTTACCTTGGGGCGATGACGACTCCTATCTTCAACACACCTTACCATCTCGAAACTCAAACCATGTTGAACAAGTCTACTATTGAAATCAACATCCACACGGAGGAGGATCCTCACATTGTGAAGATTGGACAATCCCTTAACACATCAGAACAAGCTACCTTTACTACCTTTCTCCGTACCCACAACCAAGCTTTCGCTTGGTCCTACGCGGACATGCCAGGAATTGATCCTACCATTGCCGTCCATAACATCACCCTAAACCCCGATTCCAAACCAGTCAAACAGAAATTGAGAAAAATGCATCCACGCATTGCCCTTTTGGTCAAAGAGGAGCTCCAACGACTCCTTTCTGTTTCCTTCATTCTGCCTATTGACTATCCTCAATGGATTTCTAACATCGTGCCTGTCACGAAAGCGATGGGGGGACTTCGGATATGCACGGATTTCCGGATCTTAACCTTGCTTGCCCTAAGGATGACTTTCCCCTACCCAGTATTGATCAACTTGTTGATCTCACTGCGGGCCATGAAATGCTTTCTCTCATGGATGGCTTTTCAGGATACAACCAAATTTTGGTCGCACCCGCCGATCAACATAAGACCGCTTTCATAACTCCTTGGGGAACCTTCTGTTATCGTGTCATGCCGTTTGGCCTTAAGAATGCTGGTGCGACCTATCAGCGGGCTATGACCTACATTTTCCATGACATTATGCACACTATCCTTGAAGATTACGTCGACGATCTTCTTGGCAAGTCTAAACATCGCAGTGAACATCTCGATGTTTTAACCATTATTTTCGATCGCCTGTTGCAATATTCTGTCCGTCTTCAACCAAAGAAATGTGTCTTTGGTGTCCTTTCGAAAACTTCTTGGTTTTATCGTCTCTTTGCGTGGCATTGAGGTCGATCCATCTAAAGTAAAAGCTATCCTAGAAATGCCCCCACCCAAGAACCTCAAACAATTGCGTAGTTTGCAGGGTAAACTTCAATCCATCCGGCGTTTCATCTCCCAACTCTCGGATCGATGTCACCCTTTTCATCACCTTCTAAAAAAGGACGTTGCCTTTCAATGGAGTGAGGAGTGTCACCAAGCCTTCGAAGCTCTAAAAACTTATCTCTTGCAGCCACCCGTGCTTATCCCACCCCAGGACGACCGCCCTTTCTACCTTTATCTTTCCGCCACTGACCATGCTATAGGAGCTATGCTCGCACATCGGGACTCGGCACGCCGAGAACAGGCCGTTTATTATATAAGTCATACCCTCGTGGAGTACGAGACTAGGTATACACATGTAGAAAAATTGTGCCTAGCCCTATCATTCGTAGCCACCAAACTCCGACATTACCTCCTGAATCACAAAACTTTTGTCATCACCAACACGGACCCCATTCATTATATGTACGCCAAACCACATCTAAACCAACGCATCACTCGATGGCTCATGCTCCTCGCCGACCTTGACCTTGAGTTTATACAACAGAAGTCAATCAAAGGACAAACTCTTGCAGACCAACTTGCGGAGGCCCCTTTACCTGGGGAACAATTTACCAATTTTACATTCCCCGACGAACTCATCGCCACTCTTTCACTCGGGGAAGAGTCGTATCAAATGACCCTCTTCTTCGATGGATCTAAATGCCAGCGCGGCGGAGGAGCCGGCGTTGTTCTCATTCCTCTCGACGCTGAGCCTATGCCTCTTTCATTCCGACTCGATTTCCCCTGCACTAATAATACAACGGAATACGAGGCCCTTGTTCTGGGTCTCCAGGTTGCGTTGCACTTAGGTGCCAAATCTATCAATATTTTCGGCGACTCTCAATTGGTAGTCAATCAAGTTATGGGCACCTACCAATGTAAAAATGAGGAACTTCAGAAGTACAAACACCACGTGGAGTCACTTCTAGCCTTATTTACTCACTATTCTATCCAAACCATTCCCCGCTCCACTAACAAATTCGCGGATACTATGGCTTGCTTAGCCTCGCAAATTCCCGCCGCACCAACCGACTCTGAATTATTCGTTGTGGTCCAGCAAATTTTTGCACCATCCTATTCAACCCCGGTAGTTTGCATGATAAATACTGTGTCTACTAATTCGCAGGATACCTGGTACCACCAATTTCACGACTACCTTACAACCTCTGTTCTCCCTTCTGACCTTACTAGTAACGGCAAACGTGCTTTTCTTAAAAGTGTTTCGCGTTATGTTGTCATGGGAGGACTCCTCTATAAACGTGGCTTTGATGGCATCCTCCTTCACTGTCTAACCGGCACGGAGGTCACCTATACCATCCAACAAGTCCATGATGGGATTTGTGGTGGACATTTTAGTGGCCTTGCCATGGCTAAACGAATCCTTCGCCTAGGTTATTATTGGCCTACTCTCAATAACGACTGCTACGAATATGTTAAGCGTTGTGCTATGTGTCAACAACATGCCAACCTTCAACATACTCCTAGCCATCCGCTGCAGGTCGCACGAGATCTTTGGCCTTTCTCACAATGGGGTTTAGACCTTATTGGTGAGATTCACCCGACCTCTTCACAACGTCACCGTTGGATAATCACAGCAACCGAATATTACACAAAATGGGTAGAGGCCATTCCACTCATTTCAATCAAAAAAGAAAAAATTGTCAAATTCATTAACCATCACATTATCTGTCGTTTTGGTATTCCTCATCGCTTAATAACAGATAATGGTAAATCTTTCAAAACAAGTTGTTACAAGACCTTTGTGACAACTTTGGTATCAAACTTAGTTTCTCATCGCCTTACTATCCGCAGGCCAATGGTCAGCCAATCTTCTAATAAAACCCTAACCAAAATCCTCATGAAAGTTGTCAATGAATCCGGAAGAAATTGGCACGATCACATTCCCTTTGCCCTTTGGGCTTATCGTATTAGCATTCGCATACCTCTACTAATGCCACACCTTTTCTTTTGCTATACGGTACATGAGGGCTGTTTTGCCTCTCGAAATACAAATACCCTCCCTTAGAATATCTCTTCGGGATATTCTCACCAACGATGATTTCCACCAAGAGAGGTTAGCCCAATTAGAGCTTCTTGACGAACGACGTCTTACGCCTCTCGATCACCTTCAAATCTATCAAAAACACATCAAGCGTGCTTATGATAAGCGACTTCATGAGCGTACCTTTAAGGTTGGTGATCTTGTCCTCAAAGAGAATCAACATGTAACCAAACTAGAAAAGAGCAAACGTGGAAAATTTGCTCCCAATTAGATTGGGCCTTATATAATCACTCACACTTATGGATCGGGCACTTATTGTTTAGCTTCGCTTAATGGTAAGCTCCGAGCACGAACCCCTTAATGCCCGCATCTTCGACCATTCTACTGTTGAATCTAGTGTTATATCACTTTTTATCTACCTACTGCTCGTCCCTTGAGCTCACATACCACCACATGCACTTCGTTTCCTACACCTCATAATAAAAATCAAGCTCACATAGTTTGATTCTCACCTCACCTAAACGATGCCTTCCCCTTTTTAGTCTAGTCCATGACTTCAAAGTTTTAAAATAAGCCGTATTCTTATGGGATTTTCTTGAGTCAAACTTCCTACCAAACTAGATGCTTCACGCCAAAAGAACATCTAGCTATCTAAATTATATATAGACTGTTCCCTCGAAGGACAGCTATATGCCAAATTATTGCTGCTATTAAATATAGACTGCTCCCCCGAAGGACAGCTATGCATTAAAATCATATCTGCTACTATAAATAGACTGCTCCCCCGAAGGACAGCTATACACAGTCAGCCTTTTCTCAGAAGCTTCTCGCATTGATCAGCTTTGTGAAGACCTCAAGAATAAAACAATCCATATCCCTGGTAGACTTCCCGCATTGATCAGTCTATATTCAGTCAAATAAAAGCCTCATTCACAAGAACTTTTTGGGTCATGGACTTGTCTATTTAGGGTAGGTTCTCTTTCGTCAGAACACTCACTTTGTAACAAGTTCTCTGTATCTCAGCTATATCATTCACCTCACCTCACCATTTGCTTCAACTCAAGGGACGTAACGTACGCTCAATATATTGTGATCATACAACTCTTTTCACCTATTGACTTCTCGTCTATGCACGGTACCTAGGGTTTCAAGCTCGTTCTACGTTGTGTGGTTTGTTTAGCTCTTTTCACCTACGGAGCGCTCTTTCCGCTTTGCCTCGCATCTAGGATTGTGTGTTGATCTTAATCAGGACATGGTTCCCTTCTACTTGGTGCCCATGCAAAATTCACGTTCCTTTCTATCATCTCCCAAATAACACACATCAATGCCTTTGGAAATCTTCCCCCTTCCGCCTCGGTAATGCATAATACCCTACCGCTATCATTAATATTCTTCTTAACCTTGTCTCCTCGGGATGTGCTGCATACATTACCCCATACGTAAATGATAAACCTCATTGGCCATGTCAAATCTCGTGCGTATGGACCAAATCTGCGTTATCGCTCCCAAGCGCTAGGTAGTGCACGATATCATGGTTCTCTGTAATAGGGAGTCTCAAAATACGGAACACATCTTCCAATATTCTTGTCATCTCCTTGTTAGCGGATAAAAGGTATTTGTCTCGGGATTCCATCTCTCAATCAACACCGAAAGAACATACCATGGTTACGTGTGATTCGTGAATAATAGCAGATTCCACTTAACCCCAAATGATTTATCAATGTCCATTCGCATCTTGTTACATCCACTCGGATTCGTGACAACAATGGCCATTGCTTATCATTCATCCTCAACCCCGCCTCTGCTGCATACACCAAAACAACAAACAACCATTCAATCCGTCGTGAGTTTTCAAACGATTCGGAAATTCCTCCATAGACTCAGTATCGGTTATACATAACCGGTATTGGTTCGATGCCGATACTGGTTTTCCCTAACTAACCGCTACCGGTCATCTTATCGATTACATACACCTTCCCTAAAAACAACCACCTACGACAATAATTTGCTCGTTTATTCCTTTTTATACATACAAACATACCTGAAACCCCTGATTGCCTACCCCGTAACACTTACCTCACCTGCAACCCTTGTTCTCATGTTTTCTTTCTCATATATACCCACCTACTCTCCCCCATCTTATTCACAAAACATGCAGTAGTCAAATCACAAACAAAACGTTACCTCTTGGTTTGCGGTAGCTTGAGGTGGCCCTTGTCTTCCCTCTTGTCCCTGCCTGCTGGATGTTTCTCCTCGTCCTGCCATTATTACCACCTTTTTCAAACCTGCCTTTCTGTCTTCTGAATCTCAGATCACAATCACCTTCCCTGTCTCTTTTCTCCTTATCACTCAAATTTCTCATGCAATTACCTGTCTCAGTCGTCAAAAAGCGTCGCGTTCGCGTATTTAACTTCTTGCATGGCTCTCAAAATTAGAACTTAAGTTGCCACCCTAGCTTTTTTATTTTTAGAAAAGCTCATACCTAAATAACCGGTATCGGTTATGCAACCGATATCGGTCTACTACCTACCGCCGTCGGTTACCTAACCGATATCGGTTACACACCTGGCCTTCTGAAACATCGTCTTTTCTTCATTTTTTTACCAAATTTTTGTCGCGCCCGCCTCTTTTCCTGCATCACAACACCATTATCCATATTTCTCCATCCACCACACATATCATTACAATGTCCATAACATCATCTATTTTACAAAAACAAACAAACCATCAACTAAAGATATCAACAAACTATCAATCTATACATCATTTGGATCCAACTCATCAGATACATATATAACAATGTCACAAAACCAGCCCAAAACATGCAACATTTCATCACATAACACATCATCCATATATCAACATGTCACTTAAACTCATCATATATTCTATACCACAAACCATCGACAAAATATTTAAAAACATTTTTGAACACAACATGTGGATCAAAACATCATCTCTATATATATATACAAATTTGCAAATATACAATGTGCCCTGCATCGGGGCCTCTGTGATCTCATCATACAACTAAGCCGGCACGCAGGCCGCAATAACTATCCAAAATCTCGACTCGGCTCGCAGGCCGGTCCCTCATATCAAAAATATACTCAGCTCACAGGCCGGTATCAAATATACAACCCATACTCGACTCGCGCGGTCTATAATGAATCAATAAATGAATAAATGTAGGCACGCAGGCCTCTATCAACACAACCGGTTCGCAGACCGGTGCCCATGTCCCTATACAAAAACTATGTGGGGATCCCTCAGCTCTCCCCACCACCCTCAGCACCTCTCCCTGCTGGTCCCTGCGGTGCCTCTCGCCTCCTACCTGTAACGGACACACCGGCTGTAGCTGCGCCTCCCTGTGACCTCTGACTATGTGAGGTCTCCGCTCGGTGTGCCGCATACGGCTGATACTCAGCTCCGGTATTATCAAGGATATCCTGATAATACTGGGCCTCCGCCCTCACCTCCATATATCTGTCCCGTGCCACCGTAGGTCTTGGGCTGGTCCCTGGACTCCTCTACCGTGCCCCCATGCTGTGATGGTGCATTGGTGGTGCCTGTGGCCGTGGTGGTATCTGGGCTCGTGCTCGGGCCGTGGGTCTTTGCTGCTTTGATGCAATTTACTGTACTGTCATTCTGTACTGTGCTGTGGGCTGTCTTTGTAACTCTACCGGTATTGCTTGCCTGTACTGTGCACTACCTTTGTGGCTGCCCCGGTGGTGGTGGTGATGTTTGTGCACGTGCACTGAGCTCTGGGCTAGCTTTGCCTGTAAGACCCCTATACGTGCTGCTGCGAACAGCTGCCTGTAAGAGCTGCACCTGACCCCTAAGCTGATCTCTCTCTGCCATCACATCACGCTAAGTCTGGGTGCATGCGGGCTCTTCACCCTCATTGCTCTCTAACCAACTGACCCACCAAACCACTCAGTATACTCCCGTGCACCCAATCATCTATGCCATCATCTGCTGCTCTCTCTGCAACCCAATCTGGATCCAAGGGCTGTGGTGCAGGCAGTGGGGCCTCTACATCATCCCTCCTGTACTGAGGGAAGGGAGGTGGCTCGTCCTGTCGCAGCCCCATCTGCCGGCGTACCCTCTCTAGGGGTATCCTCTCGTACTCTCCTGGCCTCCGTCCTGCTATCCGAGAAAGTGTCTTGGATCCGGCCAGTAATCGTACTCGGCCTCCTCTGTGCGGGTGATGACCTCTGTAAGGTCTCCATATGATGTCTACCACTGTCAGGCCCTCTAATAAATGCCTGTAATAGGTGACATCCCGCCCTGCAAGCACTGCTCGTGGCTGCCCCACGACCCCCAACCACCTCTGAAAGCCGTACCTGTATATGACCTGTGGCCCTGGCTGCTGCGGTAACCCTACTGGCCTGATGCATATGATGTGCTCATATGCCCAACAATGCAGCAAAAATGTCGAACAGAGATACAAGATCGCCTCATCCGGCGATAACCCCAGAGCTCTCTGTATAACTGCACCAGATATACTGGTGCCCAAGCATAACAGGTATGCTCCTCCACCATCTCATGAAGCACCCCCATCAATGCCCGTGGAAAGCGGCCTCCCTCTGAGTCCGGGAGGGCGAAGCAGGTGATCCCAATCATCATCGGCCACGTACCCGGTCGTGTCTCGTGTCGATGCGCACAGCGATACATGTCACCATACCCGATGCTCGCTAGTTTGTGATAGGTAAGTAAGCGCGCTGCATCTCCAAAACACGTAATATGCTATCCATGGCGTCTCTGAATCTACAGGAAGATGCGCTCTCCCTCGATAGGTAGTCGAAGGATGCGATACACATCCTCCAACGTGATAGTCATCTCCCCAGTCGGGAGATGGAACACATTGGTCGCCGGATCCCATCTCTCGATGAGGGCGACCATCAGCCGTGATCTCTCTATCACTGTACTCTGGACTCCACCAAGTCCCACCTCACGCATGATCACCCAGTGAGCTGCGGATATGTGTGGCCGCATCCGCACCAACACCGGGGGCATCCTATCCCGCATCGTCAACTGCTGACGTGCCTGCCAAACCAACCCACATCTTTAGACCTACTTTTTATCACAACATCTACTTTATCCTCTAAACCCCCTTTTATCCCCCCAACCACACCCCGACTCTCTACCACCCCACCCAAAACCCAAACCCACTCACCCAAAACCCAACCCAACCCAACCCACACTCAACCAAAACAAAACCCAAACCCACTCACCCAAAACCCAACCCAACCCAACCCACACTCAACCAAAACAAAACCCAAACCCACCCAACACCCAAAACCCAACCCACCCCACCCACAACCCAAACCCACTCACCCAAAACCCAACCCCAACCCACACTCACCAAAAACCCAACACCGAAACCCAACCCAAACCCACCCAACACCCAACACCAAAAACCCAACCCAACCCAAACCCAACCCACACCCAACCCAACCCACACTCACTCATAACCGGTCCGGTCACCCCTCCCACCGGCGGTCAACGACCAGCCGTGCGGTAGCCCACTGAACCCACCACTCGCCTAACGCGATTATGCGCGGCCGTGCAGTCGCTTAGTGACCGACATCGGTCACTGAAAATTTGCCGTGCCCGAACCCGACGCGGCCTACCCCTTTCTTCTTTTTCCCTATTTCTACCTCTCTACCCACCCAAACACCCTAAAAACCTACCCACCATGCCGCCTTGGCCTCTTTCACCTATCTACCCTCTCCCTTTTTCAAATCATTCCCATTTATTCATTATTTTCTACAAAACATTATATTCCTACCCAAATCCCAAAAACAACATAATGCAATAAAATGCACAAAATAAAGAGTTCCGAGCCTACCCGTACGACGACACGTCGTCGTGGTGGGATAGGTGGTGGTGGTCCAGCTGGTCCAGCCCCTCCTGCTCCTCCTGCCTGTGCCATAGCTCCAATTCTGATCTGCTGGGTCCCCGGCCAATCAACTGCTGCCTCCTCCTCACACGGGCCCGCAAACAACTCACTCCTCCAGCAAAATAGCTCCACCTCGCTCAATAAACCTCCAATCTCAACTCTCCACGTCAGACAAGTCAATTTGGTTTTCAAAATAACAAAGTGACAATGACAAGCCGTATTTTTCTTTTTATAGGTTTTTCGCCCTTAACCGATATCGGTTTTATTTTGCCCTAATAAACCGGTATCGGTCCCTCAACCGATATCGGTCATGTCGAATCGACATCGGTTTGTCTTCCAACTTTCCCCCAATTTTATTTTTTGCCCCTATTTACCATTTGCCCCTTTTTAACCACATATCGCCTATATCCACCCTTGCTGACACACCATTTGTTTACCTATTTGGCCCGACCCAAGGCCTCGCCCTACCTATTTGGCCCGACCCAAGGCCTCAACCTACCTATTCGGCCCGACCCACGGCCTCAACCTACCGATTTGGCCCGACCCAAGGCCTCGCCCTACCTATTTGGCCCGACCCAAGGCCTCAACCTACCTATTTGGCCCGACCCAAGGCCTCAACCTACTTATTCGGCCCGACCCACGGCCTCAACCTACCTATTTGGCCCGACCTAAGGCCTCAACCTACCTATTTGGCCCGACCCAAGGCCTCGCCCTACCTATTCGGCCCGACCCAAGGCCTTAACCTACCCATTTGGCCCGACCCAAGGCCTCGCCCCAACAACTTGGCCCGACCAAAGGCCTCACCCTACCCATCCGGCCCGACCCAAGGCCGCACCCCAACTTGGCCCGACCCACGACCGTATCACTTCAATACCATACCCACAATCAACATTTTATTTTTATCCATCCATCATGTACCTTTTGTTCAATCGAGCTCACCTGTTCGTGTTTTAGCATGATTAGGGTCCTTGACTTGATCTGTCGACCAACTTTGCCTAGACCTAGACCGTGACGTTTATCTCAACCAAACTAACCATTTGGTACTGCCGAACATGCCTAAACGTTCCTGTACCTTACCTGTTATATACCCTGGAGCTACTTCCTATGCCTTAGATACCAGGATTATATCACCCTTGTTTGGATAAACTATCGACCTTTGCCTATACATTGCTGGTTTGCTCGTCAAATCATGTACCCTAGTCGTACTATTGCATTTCAACATGCGTCTGCTTCCTTGGACCTACCCCACCACTTTACCATCCTCTCTACAACATGTACCCTTTATCAACCCTATCCCTGATTTCCCGTTCACTCAATCTGTGATAGATTTGAGGGGGATTACCTATATCCTTAACATGAGAAACCACTTCATATTATTGTCCGCGCAGCTTTATAGAACAAGCTACACGACAATAAGGGGCTAATGTAGACACCAAATTCATGTCTTACGACCCCTTGTGACCCGCATCCCACTTCGCAACCTAACCTCATTACCTAAACTTTACACAATTATTTATTAATTACCTTGTAATTGATAAATCCCCATCACCTCACCTGCCACCTCATTTTGCCACCTCATCATGACCTAGCCCTAATCCTAAACTAGCCTAATTAAAACCTAAAACTTGGTCTACACCTACACCCATAACTAATGACCCCTTTCTCGCACCCAAAACCGACCTTCTAGTCACTTGACCAAGGCCGCAGCTGATCTCTCGGGAGAAAAACAGGGAAGGTGGGTGATTTTACTAAAAATAGCCTACTTTTTCCTTACCGATACCGGTTCCTACTCGACCACCGTCGGTTACGCAACCGCCATCGGTTCCCTGTAAATGGGCTCCCCAAACCAAAACAACGGATCAGAATTTCATTTTAGAGATCAGTCGAAGGATTTGGATCAACGAGAGATTATTGGGAGTGAGGAATGAGTCCGGAGATCTTCACTTGACCAAGCAGAGACGAGTGGAAATACTAGAAGTGTTTACAGCAAAGGAGATCAGCTTGCATCTTGGTCAAAACCAGTAAGTCACATCTTGCATGTCCTCTGTTATAACATTTCTTATGTTTCTTGAATCTCAGTCCTCCTAAATCCATTTCTGAGTCCACTACCCAACGTGCCATTGCATCTAACTGTTATTCTTTTACCCCTCATCATCTCATTTCCTAATATCATCCATAAACCAGCCTTACAAACACCATAGCTACCAAGAAGATCCTATAACCCACCGGTATCGGTTATCAGTAACCGGCATCGGTTATCAGTAACCGCCATCGGTTCCTCTGATCAAAACCAGAAAAACAGCCTTTTCCCTACCCAGTTCAACGAAACAACTTAATTGATATTTTACAGTCTTTTGTGTTAATTCATATTAGCAGGGAAACTGACCACCTTCGAAAGGAAGTTTTATATTTCCTGGGCCCAAGGCAGTTTCCTCATTTATTGTTTAATCAAAATCTTGTGGTCTTGTGTTCTTATTTGCAGGTAGTCCTTCCAAGACAAAAAGGAGTTCTTCGCAGTCAGTCTGATCTTTCTCTACGGTACGCGCACACCATCTCAACATTCTACAGGTATTCCTCCTAACCCTAACCTTATCTGTTTCTAAAAGGAACGAAACATTTCCGAGGGAAACACGAACAACAAAGACATGAAGATCCTCCATTTATTTCAATTTGATCACAACAAAGGCAGGGGAAAGGCAACACTCTCCACCCAACCAAGACATCCAATGAAAGGAGAATCCATCCTTCTTCATTGGCCCCCGAGCCCCAACCACAATGTAATAGAAGATGTGTTTCAACTCATGGCAACAACAAGCTTCCACAAACACATAAGCAATCTCACATTTAAAAACACAGTCCAAAATAGAATGTAGTTTACAACAAAATTAAAGCATAACAAACAAGACTTAGGCTTCATCACACAAGCTAAAGGAGTAAGAAACTATGGGGGATGCTACTTACTGTCTCCCAAAGGGGAAATGGGTATCACCACCTGAGAACAAACCACCAAAATACATATCATTTCAAATCCCTAACATATCCTTATGCCTCCCCCAAGTACCCCTTATTCCTCACATTTCCTTATGCCTCCCTAACCTTTATGCCACCCCATAACGAGTAAAGAAATGCAAGCTATTTATTTTTACAAGATGGAACCCAAATCCCAACTCCCTCCACACTTATACCTCCCCAAAACACTTATATCTCCCTCAAGAGTACCCCATAGTCTTCTCCTACACCATCCCTAAGCCATCTACCCAACTAGCCAACAAAGAAAAACAAACATACAAACATTTACATATTCATAAAAGGGAAGAAGAGCATTTCTAAGAGCCATGCTCTTACCTCTTTATGATGGAGTTTTTCCCAAGTCCAAAACATCAAGCTTTCCAATGCAAAACAGTCCAAGATCAACAATCCACAAGCATGCAACAATCTCCAATCTTCTCCAAAATCAAGAGCTCTTAAGACCAAAATAAGTCTCCCAAATGTAGTGATAAAAGTGAAGAAACCCAAAAACAAGCTAAGGAATTCCAATAAATAGAAGAGGGAAGAGAAGAGAAAGAGGTGGATCCATGTAGGATGCCACATCACACATCCTCAACCCCAACACAATAGTCAACTTCATTCTCCAATGCATAATCAATATGTGGGTGAATAATATGACAGTTTTACTTACACACTCAAGCAAGCCCACACCCCATAAGGACTGAAATTAAAACATGTAAGAAAAGTGCAATAAAAACATTCAACTTAACTTACGAAATGCATAAAAATGGCTAAATTTAACTCTCCAACCATAGGTAAGGTTGGTATACAAATTTAACAAGTGTTGGACAAGTTTAATTTGTCCCAAAATCCTCTAAAATCATCCTCCAAGGACAAATTCGAATTTCAAAGAAGATGGAGTGTTTCATACTCCAAAATCAACTTACACATTTCTTCCAACACTTTAATTTTAGGCCAACAACTCTAATAATTACTTTTTATGACCTAGTTTGATTAATTAATTTTTAAACAATATGATTACTCGCATTAATTTACCACAATTAAAAAATAATGAAAGGGGTAAACACATCACTTAAATAAACACATGCAAACATTAACAAAGGAACCAAATAAAAGAAAAAATACATAAAATCCCTTGGTCACATTTCAAAGGTGATACCCTCCATGGGAATCCCTAACACAATAAAAGACACACACAAAAATATAGTTTCCATGGTTACCTTGTTGAATTCATCTAGAATTCCAATGTGGTTGGTCTCCATCCCCGATATTTGTTGTGATACTTTTAACTGCAAAAATAAAAATACCTCCTTCGGCCTCTTGGCCACATCAACATCCAAATGAATATAATATACTTCCAAAGTTATCAATATATATGTGAATCACAACAATCATCAAGCCAATCAACAATGTCACTTTAAATTTCATTAACAACTATATCATCATCAATTTTCATTTTCTAGGTCTACTCAAAATATCCAAATATCACATGTTTGAACACATCTATAATGTAACATTTTCGACAATATATCAACCTCAATATATAAAATGTCTCTAATAATCATCATGCATCATATATGAATCAAAGTCAGCAATAATCCATGCTCTAACATCTAATCATCATACTAAATCAAAACTATAACAATGTCCATGGTATAGTCAATAAAGTGTCATGATCGGTATCAAAGGTGTCAAAGGGAAGTGGGCACTACATCCCCTCCCCTTAGACTCGACTTCCTCCTGGAAGTCACAGGAAAGAGAGATGGGAACAAATGCAACAGAAAAAGGATCACTCCATTATGGGATTGCTTGCTTCAAACCAGTGTGGGTCTATAGAACCCAAGTTTGGTCCAATACAATTCACCAATAGAAGGAGATTGTAAGGGATGAGTTCTAAACTTTTTGCATGTAAGCCTATGAACATTTAAATCTAGAGAGTAACTTTACACTATCAACCAAGATACAACACATAGCAATATAACATGAAGAGTTCAAAAGAATATTAAGAGTAACCACCAAGTAGCGGAATAATAAGGCGAATTCCATGAGTTGAGAAAGACCACATAGTTTCCCAAGGAATACATCATACTACGATATAAATTAAGGTTTCCACTAGCGTTAAATTATGCTTTCATAGTTTAGGAAAGGCTAGCAGAATTAGCCAAGACCAAAACTTTTTACGAGAGACATGTTTACTCAAGTTCCCACAATTCTAGGTCACTCAAGATGAGGTTAATCAACAAGGAAGGACACCTAAATCAGCAAGCATTTACAATCGAGGAACTATTTATGGAAAACACTTCTATAACTCGATAGGGTATAGTCAAACTTTCATGGTAAAATTAAGCAATTCCATGACCACAAGGTTTCCTATAGTCTGATTTTTTTTCTACACTTTTGTTTTAAGAATCGAACACACCACACCAACCAAATCTAGATACGTCAACCATTTAGAAAAATAATATATATATATATATATATATATATATATATCCCTAACAACTAACATATCAATACAAGAAGTACCATTCTCAATAATACAATGGGATTCATTTATCTTATTTCTTGATCAAGCTCAGAATAACCACAAAGAGAGCACAAGCATAAATCGTAACACCAGAGAGCACTCAAGGTCTCTAGGGAGAAGAAAAAGTAACACGGGGTCCAACTACAATCCAAGGTGCATCGTATCAAAAGTGAGTAACAACTTATGAAAACATCTTGTGCTTTCCTTCCCAATGACAAGAGAGGAAACAACAATGTGTCTCAAGAAGAACAAGAAGAAAAGAAGACTTCCCAAAGTTATGTCATATCCTTAACATATGTTTCCTTAAAATTACAATAACTTAGGTCTCCAAGGATAAGACAACACACAAGGAGGTTGCTTCTCAAACAAGAGGTAAGTCTCAATCCAAAAATACCACAACTCACACTCGTCGAGCTACGGGATGATAAGGGTATGATGACCCAAAACTCCCACAAGAAAGGCACATACATCTATGAACAAGAAAGTACTAAGCAACTAGAACACATTACTAACCACTAGGTGTTTCACAATTCCGGGTAGGTGACAAAACCACAGGTTCAACTATACATTGCACTCAATACACATAAATCTTACTTATTTTATAACTCAACTAAATAATTCAAAAGTTTTAGTTTCATTTGCTAAGCACATTCCTTTACGAGTTTTCTTAATTAAACTTCCTCCTATTATGACATCACAAGTTTGTGTTATAAGGACCACTAAGGGGGCATGATATCTCGTCGTTCTGTAAAGGCGTAAAAGAGAAAAAGTATTTATCTTACTCCTAGGGAGGTAGATGGACAAATTTTTCCCTTTTTGTTCTTCTACATGGTTTTTATTTCTTCTATTAATCTACCAGGTTAAAGCGAGGACCATTTTCTCTTTACATGTTCGAGATTATTTGTTAAGCTTCTAGGCCAAAACTCCTCAATTATAATTTTATGATGTTTGGGTGAGTCAGCTTGTCAATTAAAAATTTAATGAGAAGGAATGGTAAACATATCACTCTATTAATTTTATGGAAAACAACATATCACGTTTTTAATTTTAAAGGTATAAGAGACATGAATCAACATAGCAACACATTCTTAATTTTGTAAGAACTAGGAAATAATCAATCAACATGGATCACAACAATATTTTAATATTATTTCGTTAATTACAAGTACCTTACAACATTCCCAGTGGATTCTACAAGTTCTCAAAAAAAGTTACAAGGAAGGCCCTTTTTAGAAGCATAATTACTTTTACTGATCTACTAGGGTTTAACAATGTTTGTTGTTTTGGTGAAAACACTTTACTCACATGATAAGACAAGGAAAGTTTTCAAATCTAAACCCATATTACCACACGATACCATCAACCAAGTAATCATAATGATAAGGAAATATTTTAACTATAAGAACACCACATACTCACTAGAAAACATCAAATGTAAGCAACCAATCAGTTATCTATTCAACACAGCTTTACGACCAAGAGTTACAGTTTCGCATGAAGGTTCACATTATAAAATGCCACTTTGAGATTAAATCAACAAGGTCTAATTACACTTATATCTCTAGTGGCATGGTCCAAAAGACTTAAAGCATCCATAAGTGTCTCCACGTAATTCAAAATTAATAGGTCATAGAGTGTTATTCATAGTAACTTAAAACGTTTAAGGAAAGGGTTGGATTATTTATAGGTCAAGAGGGAAAACAAACACACTTAATTTACACACAGAATACTTGAATGGGATTAATGGGTGAGTGCACCAAGTTGGGGGGCCAAAAATCGGTCTTATGTAGACGCATTTTTTAAAAAAAAAAAAAAAAAACTTCAACTTGTACGAATTTTGAAATAGTTACACTCAAAATTGGAAGATGTTGTAGAAACATGAATCGTAGCATTTTGAGTCTAGTTTCTAAGCTTCTAAATTTTATTGAAAAAGATAAGTTTAAGTAGGTCAAACAACTAAAATACCAACAAATGCTCTGTTTTTGTTAGAAAACATAATAGAGTTACTTTCGTGCCCCACACCATTTTTTAGCACCATTTAGTATTTTTGAAAACCCTTTGGTTGAAAGATCGCTAGAGCATCTAGTTTGGGCTCCATTTTATATTAGATTTTTTTAGTGAATATTTTTTTATTTATGATTTTTCTAGTAGAAAAATTTTATGTTTTGAAAAATAACAGGGCTCCATTGTGCTCCCAACTACCTAAAAAAATATCGAAAAATATTTTTTTTTTTGAATATGTATAAAATTATGCCTAGTTTGGGATAATATATATATATATATCACCCAAAAAAAGATACACCATGATAGATAGACATATTTACACTTCAAAAATAGTTATAAAAAGGCATAGTTAGAAAATAAATAATATGGAAACCTTATGTTAGTCGAAAATTTAGAAAATTATATTTTTAGAAAGAAGAGACTCTCTCTACGTTGTGGTATAATTTTTTTAAAATGGGTCGATTGTTTTATTTTGATTTATCATAGAGGAAGTTTCATTTTTATATTTTCTTATAAAAACTTGTTATTTGATGTGTTTGTGCGGTCCGTGCCTCAAGCTTGAGGATCCAACCGGATCTCAAGCCTTGGGGCATGGCTTGGGAAAAGAGAAAATAAAAAACGCATCGTGTTTTGCTTTATTTTATATATTTTGGCCCCCAACGTCCCTTTCATCTCTTTCACAGGAATTCTTCAAACATTCTGTTTTGTGTGCAATATTCTCTACATTCTTGCATGAATTTTTAGTATATCATTTTGTCCCCTACCCCACTAGTTGATTTTTTCTAATTATCGATGATAAACGTCAAGCTAAGGACAAGAGGAAAGTCAAGAATAAGACACTAGAGCAATTGGAAGAGAAGAGAATAAATAAATTGAAGAGAATGCAAAAATTTCAAGCAGGGCAAGGTACATCCGCTATATCAAATGTAGCTAATGTATTATAAAATTGGGATGAAATACATAATGAAAATGTAGAGAATAATGATTTTGTAATGAATAATGATATTGAATTGAATGATAATGTTGGTATGGATGAAGAAATTGATATGAATCCAATTGTTGAACCCTTACTTGAGAATCCAAATGTTAACCCCGAAATTTGTATGAAAACACTAAATGAAGAAAGTAACCTTGTAAACAAATCTTCACCTCTAAGAACACCTCCTTCTATTTCGCAAAGAAAACCAATTCACTTAATTGAAATTGATGAAAACATTATAAAACCAATGCTTAACAAAATGTCTAAAAGAAATGCGAGAAGAAAACCTAGTGGAATTTGGGATAATTACTTTGATAATTTAAATGACACACAAAGATGTCAATTATTTGTTTCATTGATGAAATTAATTAAGATGAGACCTATAATGAAGACAACGAGGTTAAGAACATCTAATGTTGTTGATCAAAAGGCGTCGATTGTTGAAAACATACATAAAGCATACCAAACTTTAGGTGGCAAAAGACACACCAAAGGTAGTCATGCTACATGGCGTGCACTAAATAATTGTATAGTAAGTGATAAAATAGTTAATAAACGCTTGATTAGAAAAAAAAATTAGTGCTTTGAAGCTAAACAAAAAACACTACAAAGCAATAGAGAGATGTAAACGTCTTGAGTTAGTCAATAACATTTGCTACCGGGATTTCTCTAGCAGACTTCCACAAAAAGAAAAATACATCCGATATTCTAAAATAATTAATTGTAAAATTTTGGAATGAGAACATAAGGGTGTCACTTGAATAGAAGAGATACATAAAAAAAGAAGAATAGGTTCTCGTAATCGTGAATTGAGTGCAAAAAAATTTCTTAGATATGAATCAAATAGAATTGTTCTCTAAGTTTAAAAATGAAAATCCACAAATTAACATTAGCCAAAGATTCTTTGAAATGAGCAAACCCTTTTATGTGAAAATCAATCACTCACGTACCACTTGTTGTTGCAGGCATCATGTTAAATTTTCAATGCATTATGATGTTTTTGTCAAATACGTAGTGTTTTGCATACTGACATCATGTTGCAGGAGTGTGGAATAAATGTCCCACAAAAATCTTCAAGGGAATTTATTCCGACAATATTTTGTGAAAAATCAACAAGACAATTTTTTATAACAAAGCATGTTTGGATGGAACGTGCAATGTATGGGGTGGCTTGCCAAATATTAAAAGTTGTATCCACGAGGAGGGTACATATTCAATAGGAAAATAATTGGTTGATTTCACAAAATATAAATTGGTGGCATATCAATTAAAAGATGGAAAAGAATCTAAGAGATGTGAGCTTGCTACAAAATAATTACATGTATCGAATATATGGTCAAATTCAAAGAGAATTTTTTTATGAGTATGCTGAGACACACACATAAATCTCGATGGTTGGATGAACAATTCAAGTTAAGAAAAGGACACATTCCCACTCGGTACTATTGTTTCATTAGTGTACTTTGCAAAGAATTACACATTACAGACCATTAATGGAGGTTCGATCTCAATATTATAATTCGGTCACATTTTCTATTTTCGTGAATATAACAGTCATCCACTCTTCAAAAGCACCGAGAAAGATTGAAAAATATTAAGAGAGTATCATTTCTACATCGGTGATGATTGGAAAAATTCTCTGAGAATATGTACAAGGGTGTTTCGGTGTTTTATGCAAACTTGAATGAGAGGAACATTAGTTTTAATCAACATTACATTTGGTCAGACAACTGCACATCACAATTCAAGAATGCACGGATGTTTTATTGGCTAAATAGGATGCACAAAGAAACAAATTTACAACATATCTATAGTTTTACTAAGGTAGGGCATTGAAAAGGAGAGCATGATGGTGCAGGAGCATATGTGAAAAGAGAACTTGCAAGAGAAGAGTTAAAGTTCAAGGATGGTGCTAAATTTACAGATGTAAAAAGTATTGTTGATTGGTGTGTCAAGAATATGGGCCATGAATCTCAAGAGAGATCAACGGTTCGTACATATTTTTTGAATATTGTATGATAGTTTCAGGATCAAGTGATATGCACTCATTTCATAGTTCAGATGCAAATGCTTGGACTATTTATACTAGGTGCATGACATGTTTTTGTATATCATGCATTGATTTTTTGTGGAATGAATGTGAGTCACAATAGTGGGTGGATGAGTGGACTTGTAGACCTCTAATTCCACTCAACACACATCAAGTTCCATGAGCATTACAACTTGCAGGGTCTTTAGATCAAATGATAACATCACCTAACTTTGACCGAGTCTCTGATTTAGTGCGACAAGGTACATACATATATGTACATATATTTATAAATTATTAAATGGTCAACTCTTAATGTATTTATAAATTGATCAAACAATTTTACTTTGTCATACATAGGGCACGTTTTTGTAGTCATTGGGATGGAATGTAATGAAGAGGGAACAAACTACTTATCTCGTTGTGTAGTGGGGAAAAAAATTGATTTCTCTGACAGTTATTGATGGTGAAGACCTTGAGTATCCCATTGGATCAATGGTAGTCACTCGAACTTGGCTTCAACGATATCCTATTAAAAAATCAAACATTTGGTTATTTGAAGAATATGACGTACATCGGAAGATACTTCACTATTCACATTTGGTCCTTGTAACAAATATTAAATTGATCAAAATCGAGGTTGGCCATCAAACAAAAATTTGTGGAAGGTGTTTCGCACAAAATTTCATTCTAGAATAGAGTTACTTCTATCTTTTCATTCTCTTGAGAAACAGATAAGGGTAGGGCTAGGAGGAATACCTGTTGAGTGTTGGGAGGGTGTGCGCATACCGTAGAGAGATCAGACCGATTGTGAAGAACTCCTTTTTGTCTGGGAAGGACTACCTATAAATAAGAATGCAAGACCACTAGATTTTAGTTAGACAATAAGTAAGGGAACTGCCTTGGGCCTAGGAAATACTAAACTTCCTTTCAAAGGTGGTCAGTTCCCTTTTAATATAAATTATTGCAAATGATAATAAAGAAGCTATTGTGAAATCACGATTTAGGTACCTCGTTACTAAAAGCAATAGAGACTAAACTACCAATAATAAAACATCATTCTGTTTGTTTGGTCACTAGTTATTGATACGTTTAGATCAAGTTACAGGGATAGACCAGGCTGGATCTGAGGTTGTTAGGAAATAAATAGGTGAAAGGTTGGTTTTGGTATAAGTCACAGTGATCGATGTCAATCACCGGATAACCGATCACAGCGGTTATAAAACAGCCTACCTAGGGGATTACCAATATCGGTAGGGGTAGTGATTTAGGGGCTTCTAGGTGAGGTTAATTGTAGGGTGGTTATGAGGTTTTAAGGTTGGTAGATGGTTGGGGGAATACTAAGGCGACGAAGAAGACTCAAAGAGTGAGAAATTTGTCTTCTAGGCAATATAGGAATGGATGAATGAAGGTTAAGTGCAGAGTACTGCCAGTGTTAGATCCGGGGTGAGCTTATAATTACTATGAATCAAAAGTTCACGAAGTGGAGTCTAGAAGCATACAAGATACTACTTACTACTTTCTGATGAGGATAAAGGTCCGAGGAATGTGGTGACAAAGGCAAAGCTCAGGTGCGATGATCCGACAATCGAAAGTGAGCTAATGAAGCTATCCTCGGCTCTCCTAATGCTTGGGCCAGAGTGTGACGGTGATCCCGTTGATCGATTACATCTTGGACTCAATGCTCTTCTCTGCCCGACCTCCTCTCTCTCTCTCACTTGTCTCTTTCCCACAAATGAATTCGGATCCTTGCATTTTGGTTGGGGTAGGTCATTTATAGGGAACCGATGGCGGTTGCATAACCGATGGCGGTCGAGTAGGGACCGGCGTCGGTCAAGTCAAAGTTGGCTATTTTTACTAAAAATAGCCAACTTTCCCTCCTTTTCTCGGGGTTAGTTGTGGGCTTGGTCAAGTCATTATTAGGCTCGTTTTGATGCGGGTGAGGGGTGATGAGTCATGGGTGTGGGTCTGGACCAAGTCATAGGTCTTAATTAAGTTAGTTTAGGGTTAGGGCTGGAGTCATTAGTGAAGTGGCAGGTGAGGTGGCAGGTTGGAGATGTGGATTTATTAATTATAAGGTAATTAATAAATAATTAAGTGTGTAAGTTTTAGGTGGTGAGATAGGGTTAGGTTATGGGATGAGATACGGGTCATGTGCATTAGGATGTCGTAAGACCCAAATTTGGTGTCTACATTTTCCCCTTGTTGTCGTGTAGCTTGTCTTGTAAAGCTACACTGACAATAATAAGAAGTGGTTGCCCTAGTTAAGGGTATAGGTAATCCCCCTCAAATCTATCACAGATTGAGGCGACGTGAAATCAGGGATAGGGTTGATAAAGGGTGAATGATGATGAGATGATGGTAAGATGGTGGGGTAAGTTCAAGGAAGTAGACGCACATTGAAATGCGATGGGCGACCAGTGGTACATGATTTGAAGAAGCAAACAAGCAATTCATAGGCAAAGGTTGATAGTTTATCCAAACAAGGTTAATATAATCCTGGTATCAAGGCATAGGAAGTAGCTCCGAGAGGATATAACGGGTAAGGTACCGGAACATTTAGGCATGTTCGGCAGTACCAAATGGTTGGTTTGGTTGAGATAAATGTCACAGTCTCGGTCTAAGCAAAGTTGGTCGGCTAATCAATTCAAGTATCCTAGTCATGCTAAAACACGAACAGTGAGCTTGATTGAACAAACAGCTATATGATAGGTGGATAGAATCATAATTTGTGGGCCTCGGTCGAGGTACTTAATTGGTGCGGGCTTGGTTGGGCAGGGGCCGGTTGGAGTGTGGCCGTGGGTCGGGCCGATTGGTTGGTTGCGGCCTTAGGTTGGGCCGATTGGTTATGCGGCCTTGGGTTGGGCGATTGGTTGATTGCGGCCTTGGGTTGGGCCGATTGGGTGGTTGCGGCCTTGGTTCAAGCCGATTGGTTGAGATTCGCGCCTTGGGTCGGCAGTGAATTCAAAATAAGGCTATTTAGCGAAAGGTCGGGAGTAGGCGATGTGGTGAAAAATCGAGTTCGGTGGATAAGGCGGGAGTTAGGGTAAACTAGGCAGGTAACCGATATCGGCTAGTGGTGACCGGTATCGGTTAGGAGACCAATATCAGTCTTCTAGGGCGTGCCCTAACCGATATCGGTTAGAGGTCAAAACCTATAAAAAGAAAAAATACGGCATGTCATTTTCACATTGTGAATTTGAGTGCCAACTTTTTCTTGTCTAAGTTTTGAATTGATTGGGTTGAGTTTTTGGGCTGAGTTGGCACTAGTTGAGTGGGGGAGTGAATTATTGGTAGGCCCCAGAGATCGGGAGGTAGAGTTTGATTGGTTGAGGACCTGCTTTGAGGAGATTTAGAGCTATGGGCACACCCTGGAGGCAGGATGTCTTGGAGGAGGCCGGACCACCACCACTCATCCCACCACGATGACGTGTCGCATGCCAGGTGGGCTCTAAATCCCTATTTGTGTGAAGTTGATGAATTTAGCTAGGATGTGGGTTTTGGGGTAGGAATCCAAAATTTGATAAAATAATGAATAAATGAAGGTAAATCATAAAATGGAGTGGGTAGATATGTTAGGTAGGCCAAACGGCAGGTGGTGGATAAGTTTTTAGGCAATTGTCTTTGGGTAGATGGGTAAAAATAGGAAAAAGGGGATTTGGGGGTCATTTTTGTGGGCGAAATCCCACAGATGGCCGATGTCGGTCACTGAGGCCACCGCCGGCATCAGGTCAAGTGAAAGATGTGTAGATTAGTTGTTAT